>CM077218.1:7935720-8203220 GCA_039654775.1 Spinibarbus caldwelli | reverse complement strand
GCAGTGCAGTTGTCCTGTCCCCTTAGCAGAAAAACACCCCCAAAGCATAATGTTTCTTGACGGTGTTCTTGGGGTTATAGGCAGCATTCCTGACATACTTGGACAGCTCTTTGGTCTTGGCCATGGTGGAGAGTTTGGAATCTGATTGACTGATTGTTTCTGTGGACAGGTGTCTTTTATACAGGTAACAAGCTGAGATTAGGAGCGGTCCTTTTAAGAGAGTGCTCCTAATTTCAGCTCCTTACCTGTATAAAAGACTCCTGGGAGCCAGATATCTTGCTGATTGATAGGGGATCAAATACTTATTTGACTCATTAAAATGCGAATCAATTTATAACTTTTTTGAAATGTATTTTCTGATTTTTTTTTTTTGTTGTTGTTGTTATTCTGTCTCTCACTGTTCAAATAAACCTACCATTAAAATTATAGACTGATCATTTCTTTGTCATTGGGCAAATGTACAAAATCAGCAGGGGATCAAATAAATTTTTTTTCCCCACTTTATATGTTTTCGATGCAGAGTGCAAATGGCTGTGCATTTATTTGTGTTTTTAACTTGATGGGAGTGAAATGAAACTGTCTTAAACCAAAGTTGTCTGTGTGTTGTCTGTCTCCCCTCTTCCTCTCCACTCCGCAGCGCACCACATCCACATTTTTAGTGTTTTTAAAACTGTGGTGAGAATTAAGCATTGCTGAAACGGGGGTTCAAAACTTTAATTTGATTTATTTGTTAGCTCACGCATGCTTATATGACTGTACTCATTGATGTGCTATTTTATGCCACATAGCTCATCTCCATTTCAATTTACATTTTTCAGTTTCTAATTGATTTTAATTTCCTATCTTATTATTTCTCAAACACAGGGATTCCCATCAGAACAGAGCTCAAGAAATGAAGAGACTTTCTGCACCTGATTCTGTCGTCTCACAGACATGAGAAACAGCTTTTATCAGACTGATTCCACTGTGAATGTTTCATGATATATAGAGATTAAAGTCTCATGAGTGCTGACAGAAAGGGAAAAAAAAGAAAAGAGAATGTAAAGTAATCATTGATTTGTAATTAATATGGTTTAATATTGTGTACTGTTATACTGTAAAAAGAGAACATGCAGGTGTTACTTTAAAGATCTGTTTCTATGTAATCTGACTCACAAAATAGCTTTAATCAATCTTTCAGGTTTGTACCTTTCTAATAAATGCCATGTGTATTTTATTTTGGAAAAATCATCCAGAATAACAAAGGCATACCAAAAAGTCAGCAAGTTTGACAAGTTTTTTGGTCAGTGTTTTTACAAAACACTTACAGTATGTAATCAAGGTCCAAAAATGGTTTGTTTAGATATTGCGGGATTCGTGATGTCGCACAGGCAAATACATTTGCATATGACTGCCTCCAGAGCAAAACATCAACCAATAGTTACACATCATCACACCATAGCCCCCGCCCACTGGCATTCAGTCGTTTAATGGCAGACATATACCTACAAATGGTTGGTTTATTTTAATGGACCCTTTTCACATTTCCAGGGTTTGTAAACGGAGACAGCAGAATAAGTGTTCAGTATATTATACCCAAAATAGGGCCTAGGTTTGACTCTAGGAGGATTTAATAGTAAATATTGGGCCAATTATATGTAATTAACAGCTGGAAATTTTATTACAATAACACAAAGAACTACTCTGGATCTCCACAATTTTAAACGAATGCACAATTGCCTGGTCCCCACTCAACACCATAAAAAAAAAAAAAAATTCATAAAAAAATAAATAAATATATACATACATACATACACACAGTAGGTGGCCAACCAAAGTGTGCTTTTTACCGCCGTAAGTACCGCCGCCGCCACGTCTGCAAAGTGCATTTGCAGCTTTTGACCGCCTAGTGGCACTGTAACCACAACTTAAGCGAACGCATCAAAACACATCTTCAACCGTCAACTTTGCCTAGCCGATGTGTTACATTTGATGGCTGCACTCGGCGGAAAATGAAAGAAAAATACTGTAGTTAAAATATTTTATATTCACAGATGCGAATTTAGTACTGATGAAGTTATGTGCGTTTCTTAGAACCAAGCAGGTTAAAGCAGGATAAATGTCAAGCCTATGAGCCTGTGCTTATATTTACTCTAAGCTATACAGTATTGCACCATATTTTAGATTTGAAACATTTAACGTGTACAGTATTATTCATATAATATGAATCACGTGTTATATTATCCTAAATAAATGGTGGTTTACTTCACATCGTAGCATTAAAAGTGTTAGCCTATTTCAGTAGGCTAGGCTATAGGCTAAACATGGATTTATTTGCAAAATGTCAATATTCTCACATTATTTAATATTTGTCACAAGTACATTTTCAGTTTATATTTTAAAATTCCTTTAATAAAACAGCATGCATTTTTGTCACGCACATACTTTGTTTGGCTAATCGTTACCCGTCCTTTATTTTAACAACATCGTTGCATGTTTTATGAATTATTTCCTTTATTTTAGCAAATTGTGAGGCACTGTGTAATTTTGCTCCCATTATTTAGGCCTAACTAAAACAAAACCTGGCCACAATTTAGCTAAATCATTGAAACTGAAGAGAAGGGATGGATTAATATAACGTCCTCTAAGCTCAAGTTCTCTCATTATAATCAACATTGCACACAATGTAAAAAAGAGCTTCATTAACTGACAACTTCAATGATAATTATTTTACTCATATAATTTGAGTAAAACTGAAAAGAAAAGAAAAAAAAATTGCAGCCACATTTAAATGCAGGAGTGTATCCTAATCCTTAAAATTTCAGAGTGCAAGATTTGCACAGTGCTCATGATGCTGAGTGAGACACGCAAGAGATGTGCTCTGCAAAATGTGAAACTGCAATCTTATTCGCAGTCTATAGCATTTTATAATTATTTTTACAATAATATTTAACTTAACCTGGTTTGTATCTTTATTATTTAATACAAAAGCGATTTATTAAAACAGGTTTATGAGAGTTATACATCCGTTAAATCTTGATAAAGAAAAACTAATGATCAACGAATTGGAGCGGCAACAGCCGTTAGATCATTTTAAAACATCAAATAGCCTTCAATTTACAGGTAATAACTGCATCTGTCTCGGATGTAGACTTGTGAAGATTTATTTTAATACGGATCCCATACTGTAACCTCAAATAAATGTGCTCTACTATTCGTAATCAAGTGTTTGTGCAGAAAATTATTAATGCACATGCATAACAGGGAGGCGCCCGAGCTATCACTTGAATTTTTTCCTGATAATGAAATAACTGATAATTGGGGTGCCTCACATACATGAAAATTATATCTACAGAAAGCTTGAAATGTCTACTTTTAAACAAAACAATTCAAAAGGAAAGCAAATACTCCCCGTTTATGTAATCTGTGAAGGATACATTTATCTCTAAAGGTGCATCCAATCTACTGTGGAGATGAGAGCCAGCACCGCGAATTTCATTTTGCAGCTGACAAGAAAATATTAGTTTATTAATAAATAATTAAAATGTCTCCATTTTCATAATTATTAGGCTATACTTCTGCCTGTGCTTTGTGGCAAAATTAATGCGTGTGGTTGAGCGCGGAATATATTAAGGCTCATTATGTATTAGTAGACTTAATTTAATATAAACGTGCAATTAGTTGAATAATGACATTGTCAGTCATTTATGGCTGCATCCGAATACAGAATACTACATAAATATAAAAAAATGGAATACTAGAAAAATCTTACATGGGGGGCGGCACTAAATACCCTCTAGACATCTCTGTTAAAGTTTTTAAAGCATTTTGTATGTTTGCATATAGGCTAGTCGTATAAATTCTGCTTTCAGAACGGTCACGTCCGTAATGGAAAAATGTCACATCAATAATGCTTTTCCCCTGAAACACAAAAACGAAAATTGAAATAAAATTGATATTTTATGTTTTGTGAATTGTCAACCCTTCTCCATTCTGCAGATATTGTTGCTTGTTTGTGCACTGTAAATCACAGAAAGTCTACAAAATCCTCCCAAAAATGTCTCCCAAAACATTGGGTCTTTTTTTGTCATGTCCGTAACCCATAGATTTCCCAAATCTAAAATATAAAACACGTTCATAGTTACTTTTCTAATGTATGGATTCCATTTTCAAGGGTTTAGAAAAATATAAAGAGAGAATTCAATATATGGTAATGAATACCTTATGTGAGAATTTATATTTCAGGTTTTGACTGCGAATGTCACTCCATAACGCTGGAATTGCCCAGTAATGAAACTAAAAATGATTAGGTCTACATGAAGTCTCGGGATAGTTTCTTATTACTGCAATATTTTTACTTTTTTATTGCCAAAACGACTGCAGCGTTGCTGCGTACAATTAAAACAGTGCAAAACTGAAAATAGTACAATGCAGAATATGAACAAAAGTTTTTGTATCTCTGGCAGACGTGCGTCTTGAGTAGTCCCTAGCCTACAGCAAGTGCCATCGTGATTTATGGCTTTGACCTTTCATGACCTCATAATATTATTATTAATAATAATAATAATATCCATATGTGACCTTTGATCTCATAACGAGTTTCAGATGCGGAAATCGGGCAAGCGTGAAACTCCCATGTCATCCGGGGACGAGATATATTGTTATCCGGTGGAAAACCAATGTTTTTGAAGATTTTTATGGTGCGTTTTTGAATTTTCCTCATAGGAACATCTGTGGCGTGCGCCCCCCTCCCATCTGAGGTGCGAGTGTCAGGTTGCGTTCCAAGGCGCGCTTAGATAAATAGGCCATGGTTTTTCTGTGGAAAATCAGAAAAGAGCTGTGAAAAACATAGACATGGATGTCTCATACTCATCTAAAACTCCTGAGAAGGACTGGGATGAAAAGATGATGGAAAATCTGACTTTGGCTCCGAGAAAGCCGTACGGTGGTAATTTGTGCTTAACAAAGTTTCTCCACGAAAATACGGAATGTGTGAGAGATGAATTTTTCCTGATCACCGGACGCATATTCGGGTACATATTTCACAAATCGGCTCGAACGGTTACGCTCTACACGGCTGATGAGACCAACGAATTTGTACAGGATCAAGATCCCTGTCTGGTATTTCCTGATAAAGACTGGCAAGTTTTCTTCAATCGTATCTGGAAAGATCTGAACGACTGTGGAGAAGAGCCTTTGTACATCGGGGAATGGGACGGGGTGGCACCAAATATCCGGTACCGAGTGGTCGGTGACCACACTCAAAAGAACCCGGACGACTGCGTGTACATATTCGCCTGCAAAGACAAGACAAAGCTTAGCGACCGTTCGGGGGGTGCCCTGCATAAGGAATATCACGAAATGTTCACCATGCAGTTTTTGTTCGAGTGGCGTGATCTGCATCTGTTGAGTGCTCTTTTTTTGGTCGTAAACAAAATGTTCAGGTGCTGCGAAATGCGTGACGGATACAACAAAATTAAAGCACAGCTGTTTCACCCCGAGAGTTACCCCTGTGATGGGGCGTTGCCGTCCCCGCCCATCTGCTACAGCCATTATAAAGAACAGTGAGTAATCCTACCCACATCACATTTCCAACATGTCTCAAGAAGACTCTTTACAATGCGATTACGCTCCTTTCAACCTCAAACCTCCTGATGATAATGCTGTTGATTATATTCCAACAGACAAAGCCCACTTACCCGACCTACAGAAAGAATGCTTGGATAAATTCTGCACAGAGCTCGGATACCGTAACCTGAGCTACCTAAAGAAACTGTGTACTACCTCCGCCCACACAGGGTTCGACACCACAGACGGATGCTTCAACGGACTCGGATTCAGAATCATAAAGGCTACGATCGTACTGCTGCTGCAGCACATCATCGACAACAAACTGAGAGAAGAGTGCGAGGGGTGTGCGACGGACCATCCGAGCCAACTGCAACATTCCTGCCTGTTTGAACCCGCCGCCTACTATTTCGACTCACGCTTTGACGAACTGACAAACTGTTCAAACCCGATCTTCAGACCATCATCGACTTCACTCTACGCCGCTGCGGTTTAATGACCAACAACAATCTGAGGATTCAAGGAACTACCGGGGCTATCCTGCACGAATTAAGAGACGAGCCATTCATCGTAGCAAAGCTGCAAGAAATCAGGGTAAAGCTGCTGGACGAGTCCTACAAGAAAGTCGTTTACGACGCTGTGGATCTCTGGCAAAGCAGTGTGTCCGCCCCCGGAGTGTGACCGCGACAACATGGGGTCTGTGTGTAGCGGAATCAGTTTTTTCAGAGACATCTCGCTTACCCTCCGTTATAAAGAACAAATGATTGAAATGATGACTACGGTCATCGAGCACGCGTGCGATCCGAATCATGATTCTACGGGGGATACCAAGCGTGTCAAAAATCGAGGAAAACAAATGTGTGTTATAAGAGGGCTGACCGATTCGTGGAATGAATTGACTGACATGTGTGTAAACAGAACCAATCACCCCTCTGTAATGCTCAGAAAAATTCTAGATGAGATATCTGCAGCCGGCGAAGAGATAGGAGTTAGCGAGGTCCTTTGTATGTGCACGTATGTAACCGATGTATGTGTGAAGCTTGTTTCAAAAAGTAAGAAAAACAAGGTATGTGAAATGGTTGAAGTTCTGGTAAACTATGTGCTAGAACACAGCTATACGGCATGTGTAAATTGTCTTTACTGGCTAGATAGTATGTAACATCATTCTATCAGTTGTAACATCAGTTTTATTATTATTACGTAGACATATCTAACCAATTTGAAATCTATTCCTGTCACTATATAATCAATTCTTGTCATTATGTAATCAATTTGAAATCTATTCTTGTCACTATGTAACCAATTTGAAATCTATTCTTGTCATTATGTAACCAAGTTTAATTCTATTACCGTCACTATGTATCCATTTTTTAAAACTATTTTTCATTTTTTTTTTTTTAATAAAAGACTGAAACGTAATGCTTGTACACGTTATTCTTTTGAGGAGGGTTGAAACGATAACAACATGTCTGAGCTCATGAAAAAAGTTTATTACACACCTGCCAACCCCGGTTCTTTAGGTGGTAAAAAACGGTTAAAAGACGCTGTCTTAAAGGATACCGGCATACGTCTGAGCGATAAACAGGTCTCGGACTGGCTGGCTGGGGAGGATGCATACACTCTACACAGAACGGCCCCTATAAACTACAAACGTAATAGAGTTGTGGTGTATGGGATGGATACGCAATTCCAAGCAGATCTTGTCGACATGTCGGCCTATTCCAAGGAAAACGATAATAATAAATATTTGTTGACATGCATCGATGTATTTAGCAAGTACGCGTGGGTTCGAACGTTAAAGAATAAGAGCGGGGTCGAGGTTACTAAAGCGTTCAAGGCTATACTCGAAGAGGGTCGCGTTCCAAAGAAATTGCAGACGGATAGGGGCACGGAATTTTTTAACAAACATTTTCAAGATTTGATGAAAAAGCACGACGTTCATCATTTTGCTACGGCTACCGATTTGAAGGCCAGCGTCGTGGAACGATTTAATAGATCGTTAAAAAGTCGAATGTGGAGATTTTTAACCGCTACAAATTTGCAAAGATACATAGATGTGTTGCAAGATATTATGCAGGGGTACAACTCCAGCTACCATCGGAGTATTAAGATGAGACCGGTGGACGTCGACAAAGAAAATGAAGGCGTAGTGTTTCAAAACCTGTAGGGTGGTATGAAGAAGAACAATCATCCCGTATTTAAATATAAAGTAGGGGATGTCGTCAGGATTTCTAAAGTGCGAGGTCCGTTCGCCAAAGGTTATGAACAGAACTACACCGAAGAATTTTTCACTATATCCGTGTGTATCTCGCGTAATCCACCCATATACAAGCTGTCTGATTATGACGGAGATGTGATCGACGGCGTGTTTTACGAAGAAGAGTTACAAAAAATAATCGTGAGCAAAAACAAGGCGTTTAAGGTGGAAAAGATTTTAGGGGAGAAAAAACAGGGGCGATCTACGTTAGTTTTAGTGAAATGGCTAGGATGGCCTTCGAAATTTAATAGCTATATTGACAAAAAAGCTGTGTTGGACTTGCAAAAACCTTAAAACGCACAAACCTTTACCAAAAAGATCATTCGAGTAAAGGCCTACCATGGATGACCGCGGTTTCTATGTCACGTTACCGTGCAACGCCTCTTTATCAGTTTACCCTGAAAATCGCATATCTAGTTATACGACCAGGTTAGCAAAGACTATAAACCTGAAAGGAGAGTGGCAAGTAGGCCTTGCTGAGATTGAATATCCTAGAAGCTGGTACAGCTTTAACGACGACGATGGGGTTTTCAGCTTGAACATCTACCCAGCCCCGTCCCAGAAACACGCGAATAAACCTGGTGAAGACGTGTTTAAACGGCTACCAGGGATGTCCGTATCAAGGAATCTCCAAATAACCGGGGGATACTATGAGAATGTGCGTGCCGTGATCAGTGCGATAAATGCGATTATTGCACCAGCGGCTGTATTAGGTTACGATAAATTAAAAAACAAAGTTCAACTGATCACAAAACCCAACATTTCGGTAAGCTTCTATGGGAAACTCGCCACTATTTTAGGAATGAAATCTGACGAGGCTTTAGGACGTTCCGCCTATCACGAAAAAGCTGATTTTACAATGAGCGTTATCACGGACGCTCCTCACCAAGCCGATATCAACGCAGGTTTCTATACGATGTACGTTTATACCGACATTATCGAATATCAATCGGTCGGTGATTCGTACGTCCCCCTTTTAAGATGCGTACATATAAGGAGTGGAAACAATGATACCGTCAGTGTTAGATACCACAAACCCCATTACGCATCGGTCAACAAGTCGCTCATCACGGACATCGCCGTAGAATTAAAGGATGACCAGAACCGCGAAATACCATTTTCTTACGGGAAAGTCCTTGTAAAACTACACTTTAGGCCTGTGAAACAATCTGCTCTTTAAAATAGCTTATTACAACTCTCGTGGGATGAATACCGCTGATTATGTCGACTATTATCGAAATCAGGCCGGCGGCGGACTACCCGGATATGCGGGTGGAGCCGTTATGTACGGGGCCGGTCTAGGAGGTCTTTTCAGAGGTCTGTTTAGGTGGGCCATACCACTGTTAAAAAGGGGGTTCAGCATAGCTAAACCGCACCTAAAATCGGCCGCTAAAAATATTGCTGCTGACGTCGTCTCAAACACGTTATCAAGATCCTATAACGATAACTCTAAAGCTCAAGACGGTTCGGGTCTTATGGTTATGGCTCGTAAGAGATTGTCTAAACCTCCCAGTATAAGGAGGCATGGTCATTCAATAAACAAAACAAAGCGTGGTCCCAAGAAGGTCTCAGTCGCACGCAGAAAGCGTAAGAAGACTGCGAAGCGAAAAGTCTCAGCTAGGAGATCCGTAAAAACCATTTTCTAGCATGGCGTTACTGCACCGCATGTCGGGAGAGTGTATTAAGTCCGAGTTGGATTTGTTTACAGTCCCGCTGACGCAGACGGTTATCGAGAAAAACGCCTATTTAGAAGTACCGCCTTTATCGGCTATATCGGACTCGTCACCTTTGGAGTTTTTTATCCCAGGAACCGGCGAAGATTACATCGACCTAAATAACACGTTGCTGTTTCTACGTCTTAAAATCACAAGACCTAATGGGGGCGACATCCCAGACCCTGCAAAGGTAGCCCTGATCAATTACCCAGGAGCTACTATATTTTCACAAGTCGATGTTAGCCTTGGCGATCGATTGATATCTCAGAGCTCGAGCACTTACCCTTACCGATGTATCATCGAGAGTCTTATCAACTACAGCAAAGATGCGCTGGAATCACTTTTCTCAGCCGGTCTGTTTTTCAAAGACACGGCGGGTCACATGGATGAAACCGATCCTGTGGGACGTAACGCGGGTCTGACCAAGAGATCGCTCTACACTACAGGGAGCAACGTTGTGGAGTTGCTGGCACCTATTCACAGCGATATTTTCTTTCAAGAAAAATTAATGCTAAACGGCGTCGACATAAAAATACGAATGATCAGAGGCAAAGATGAATTCTGCCTGATGACCGGAGAAGATGTGGCCTATAAATTAAATATTGTGTCAGCATCCCTTTTCGTCAAGAAAGTGTCCGTATCACCATCCGTGAGACTGGCTCACGCCCAGGCCTTGCTCTCGACCACAGCCAAGTACTCAATAGATAGGGTCTGTCTAAAAAATTTCTCCTTACCTGCAGGGTCCCGCGTATCAAATCAAGAAAATTTGTTTTTGGGGACACTACCGAAATCTATCGTCATGGCTATGGTGGATAATGACGCGTTCACCGGATCCTACGATAAAAACCCGTTCGCGTTCAAACATTACGATTTGGAGTTTCTGGCCATCTATGTAGACGGACAGCAATTTCCGGCCAAGCCTCTCCAGCCAAACTTTACCGCAGGAGCAGCCGTACGAGAATTTTATCAGCTGGTGACCGCTACTGGGAGACATCTTAAAAATCAGGCTCTCTCTATCAATAGGGATGATTTTCTGAGAGGGTATTCGCTTTACGCCTTTAACCTCACGCCCGACGAAGACTGCGGTCAGCACATATCTCTCATCAAGTCCGGGAATATCAGACTTGAAGCGCGTTTCAGACAACCGCTGACGCATACTATTAATCTCATCGTTTACGCCGTGTTTGACAGCATCATCGAAGTGTCTAACCGCAGACAGGTCCTGGTCGATTACTACTGAGCAGGAAAATGAACACGCTGCAGCTCACGGCCGTCATGGACAAAATTTCTTGTAACACTCATTTTCTCGGAGTTCTTCCGAGCGATCACCTGCCTAAAAGGCCGTTAAAGACCTTACCGGCGCTGGCTATCGTTAACACGGACCCTTCTGACCGGTCGGGGGAACATTGGGTTGCCGTTTATTTAACTCGAGAGGGTTCCGGGTGTTTTTTCGATAGCTACGGCAACGCTCCTGACAACGTTCGCTTTCCAACATCCATCAAAAATTTTTTAATATCCAACACCCCCGTCGTGTTATATTCTACCAAACGGGTCCAGGATTTTACGTCGGATGTGTGCGGTCAGCACTGTGTGTTTTTCCTATATCACTTAGCCAAGGGTGGAGACTATAACCATGTAATGAATTTGTACAGCGACAATTATATTAAAAATGATAAAATGGTGTCGCTCTTTGTGAAAAGACTTAGATCTAATGTTTGTAATGAAATTTTTTTTTCGTGTATTCATTGTGTGCAGACGTGTAATTCTTCTATGTTGCATGTTTGAATTATCCAATGTATTTGATTGAACGTAAATAAAAGACTCTTAAAACCGATATGAGTTTTACAGACATTTATTTTTAAAAATAGTCAATCAGTAGGTGTACACAGCATTTAAAGATTACATCGCTAAAATTCTAACCACGACCTTCGATCGATAGTCGGCGATTTGAACGCAGGTTCATCGGTCCTCAGAGCCATAGCTCGTGAAATTCTCTTTTTGGTCGTCTTTTTAGAAGGATGCACAGGTTCCGGCGTCCGAGCGATAGCTCCAGGTTTGCTTTTTAAAGAACTAATCATACGTCTAACATGATTATTCGGTACGGTAGAAAACGGTATGTTTAATTCGGCAAGCGCATGCAGAAGCTCTGACCATCCTAGAGGTCTTCGGTCATCCCGGACCTGGTGCGGTGCTGTGACATTTTTTAGCAAATCGAGCATGTGTGAACCTGGTACAGCTTTACCCTTAAACACGAATTCACCTGATTCGTTCCAAGCACAGAGTCCTTTAGCTTTAGACATTTTGTCTAATATGTATCAACTGTTTTTCACGCTTCTCGATGGCATGTTCTTCAGAACTTCGGCTACGACGTCTTCCGAACTCTCGTCATCTTCGGGTGAGGTAGTGGGACGATCATCTTTATGCCAGGTATCGGTATTTGGTAACGAGAGGGTTAAAACGCTACTCTCACGATCCCCTTGTTTAACAATCGTTAAAAACCTAGTTAGGATGTTTGAGTAAAGTTTGACTTTTTCACGTTGATCTAAATCGGTCCTGAGTAAAATATTCCTTATGGCCGTATCCAGGTCATTCTCTACGACCTGTTGAATGTTCTCGTGAGGGGTTCCGGATTTCAACATTTCTAGCTGGTTCTGGGGAACAAGATACATCTTCTCGGAGTACTCCATGTTCAACCCTGTCTAGACGATATTAAGCTGGATATAAAAGGCACCGCGACACTTAGGAGGGATAGAAGAAAACCGCCGTTCTGGTTGAAAACGCGTTTCTTGGCAGTTATACCTATTTTCTTATTGGCAAGGAATTTAATTTCCGATTTTCTCCTTTTCAGTTTTTGGTACTGCTGCCGGCTGATCGGTATCGTACCATAAAGGATGTTTAGCGCTACTTCACAGAGTGCTAAAATGAGCTCATCGGACGACGACTGTAAAATAAGACGTCGTTGTAACATCTTTAACAGAGGCAGGTGCTTACAAAGTTTAGCGGACATGACTAATGATCACGTTCTTTTTTTCTGGAGGTAGACCACTTGGCAATCGGAAAGCAACCCCGTTCTGAGCCGGTACTGTTCAGGCGTTTTTGCTTTATAGTCTATCATGAGGTATCCGTAAGGCTGACTAGTAGTGTCTTGATAACACTCCATAAAGTATTTCACATTGGTCGGATACATTTGCCTCCCAAGCACCATCACCTGATTAGCGTCCCTGGGGTTTTTAAACAAAATTAAATAGTTTGTGTTCAAGCTAATGGTTCTGCTCGATTTACCTTGAGCGAATAAATTCTGTACGATATAAATAGCGCTAAGATTACGATGGTGTACAAACTGCGTGAAGACTTTTTGGACTTGTGCATTCCCGCTAGCTTCGCTCATCATGTCATCCAAAATCAGAAGATTAGCTTTGTTTACGGGGAGTAAATGATCATCATTCAGAGACGCTGGTATTCCTTCAACAAATTTAATGTCGTACAATTTAAGCAGTTCATCATACAGAGGTTGCCAACAATTGTAAATATAAACAATGTTTTTGATTTTTTTAGAAATCATATTTAAACCATTTTCCATCAGACGTTTTACAAAATAGGTTTTCCCGCTATTGGAGGGACCACTTATCACACATGAGAAAGGGTGTTGCAGTCTAAAGTCAAATTCAGAAGCGTCCCGCACCCCTCTAGGCATCATCGTATCAATAGCCATAAGGAAGAGTATTGAAATCGGGTAAAAGCCTGCGCTTATTATACACCACCTTGAACCTTTTGTCGACTGACTTGTTGTGCAGCGTGAGATGCTTTTTATCCCTCACAATATTTTCAGCACGAGCCAGGATGTATTGCGTATCGTCGTGAGACATCACATAGCTGTTAACCAGACCGATCAGGGAATCTAAGCGGATAGCTTGGGAATTTTTAGCGTTCAAAGTTATACCCTTAGCCTTCATGCACACTTTCCTTTGGCAGTGCGGTAGCCATAGGATTTAGGTCCGCTAGAACAGAACTCTGTGATGTAATCGCCTCCCCCTATTTCGTCCGTCAGCTCCCCCAAATGATCCCCCAGAGGAGGCATCCAGTCGCCGTCCCTAGACACAAAAATGACGCTGTCTGTGTCCGAGTATAAAACACGGTCGCCGAGTTTGTCCATCAGGTCGTACAACTCCAGTCGTGCGTGAGCCGTCGTAAATGCACCTATAAACACGTTAATGTCGCGAGTCTGTCGAACGTCCCCTTTGGGGGGACGCCGCTGGACAAGTGCTACATCGTCTGAGACGAACGTGAAAAATTTCAGGGTATCGGTTTTACCAAAAACGATACTGGTGAAATCTTCAGGGTCTTTCACGAGCATGGTTTGTGCTAAATCCTCCCTCATAGAGAATCTCCCCCATAGGCTATTGAGCAATAGCTTGTTTATAGACCTCTGAGCGGGGTTGTGACTGATTTTTTCGGCGTCGAGACGAATCCCCTCTTTTTCATAATAATCCCGAATGTAAGATGCTTTGTCGGCGGCCGTGATGACATTTGATGGATATCCGGATGCTTGTTGTTTCAAACGCAAAAACTTTTTTACGTAATCGCAAAACAGCTTATCCGTCTGTTGTGGGAAATGCCAAACTTCATCGACTTTAGCCACAACATAGCCCTTCTCGATTGCTTTTAAAAGCTCGATACTGACCCAACACCCGGAGAGAGCCCTCTCCTCGTCTGTGTGACCGCAGCTCATCGTCTGGTTTTCCGCGTGCGCACAGGTGCGACATAAGGGAAACATTTCCTCCGCATCTGTAAGGCAGTACAGGGTGAAGTAATTTGCGAGGGGGGTACACGGTGCCCTTGATAAGTCCGTAATAATTTTCAGTCGGCTCAAAATCATTATAAATGATTTGGGGGTGACCGATCGGATAGCTTTTCCTTGCTTGACAGAAGGGGTATAAGCTGGTAAAATCGACGTAGTTTATTTTCTCCCCGACACTTGTTTTGTGATAGAGTTTATAAGCATTTGTTCTTCCACCAAAAAGTGAGTCTCTAGGCTTCAGTCTCTCTGGAGTCGAATAAGTACTCATAAACTCCATCACAGAGGGGTCGGTCTGTTTCATTTTGGTCCATTCACACTACCAAAGAGTCTCTATTTTCAAGCCGTATGCGTTTTGCAGAATCTCGACCTTGTCGTCAAACCATCTTCTGAGAACGCCAAAAGGTATGCCTGACAAGGAGTGTGTTTTATGAGGTTCGAAGCGGCATTCATGCCCATGGTGTAAACACCCATTGTATTCTAACCCGTACCTCACCCCGTCCTGCTCGTAGTAGCCGTCTAAAAAGTAACGTCCGATCTGCACTTCACCGTGATTTAGAGCATGGTGAAGGTCTATGTTTCGGGTCTTTTTCACATACTCTAACCATTCGATCGATGCATTAGAGTAAGTCTTGCGGTGTTGGACGCACATGTTATTATGCGTCAGAGCCAGCGTGTCTCTGTCGAGATAATGCGTTTTGAAGACCCCCATGCAACAGCTTGCGAGAGTGGTGAAATTGAACGGATCAAGTTCAGTACAGTCTATGAACGCTTCTCGGTATTTCATGCACGCCTCGCGTAATAAGACAACATCGTTCACGCCATAGGTGTGCAGTTCCTTCCTGAAACAGAAGAATTCACCCGAGACCGTGTTGTACCACGCATCGAACTTTGCCTGGTCTTTATCCGACATGTTTTCATAACCGTAAAACTTTTTGTCGGGGTAAGGACCCACATAATTTACATTTTCAAGTCTATTGAAATGATGAGGGAAGTAACCTTTTTCTGTAGTGGTCAGGTTTAGAGCCGCTGGCATGGTGGTGGTGGAAATGTATTTGTCTGCTCTTCTAAAACAGGGGTATTTAAAGGCCGTACTGTGAATTTTATTGATCCCTTGAGAGTTCGTCTGGTAAATTGATTAAACAAAAAAGAGCTATACCTTATTTGTATAGCTTTGGAACTATTTAAACGTAAATGACATGGCTACTAATTTAAACACAAAACAAAAAGATATATAACTTGTTATAATATGTTAATATAATGTTTTAATATTTGCCCCTGAATTGATTTAAGAATGATATATTTTCCGAGAGAGGTTATTTTAAGTGTGACCAACAGGGGTCGCTCGCACTCTATGATAAAACCTCTACATGTCCTCGCCTCGCCTTTTGTGCATTCGCGAGAAATCCCAGATAAATATATGAGTAATTTTGTTTTTAAAACAGTCTTGTTCGCAAAATATGAACTTTACACCTAGGCCATAATAAAAGGCTATGATATTAATTTAAATACATAAACATTATATTTTTAAAAGTGTAAGACGACCACCTCGGGATATAGAGTTATAATTTAAATAAATGATATAATATGGTATAGAATTTAAATAATTAAACGTTCATAGTTTAAATAGTTTATTAGTATTTTAAATAATGACGAATCCTCATCAAAATGACTCTTCAGCTCTGTATCTGTAAATAACAGAGACCGTGAGAAAGTATTAGAGGTATGGGGTGTTTAGACCGTAAAAACAAGATTCCATATGCGAAAACATCGTACATAAACATTTTCTGAAATTCTATAAGGTTTAAGTCCGGACTATGTCACGGATAGAATAGCACCATGTGTAAAAACACATAAAACTGATAAATTGCTACTGCTTGTTCCTGTGAAATTAGCTAAGGGCCCTAAATTGTTGTTAGCATGTCTAATTAGAAAAATTTATTTTGTTACGGATAGAACTGAAACAGATGTACAAACACCTAGCTCTGTTATTTGAACAAACTTCTTAAAACAAAGCATGACATTACTCTGACAAAGTCCACGGCTCTTGGGTTTCATCTGTATAAACAGACCAAGGGTCTCTGGAAGGATTTTCTGAAAGATAGTCGCGATCCTTGTCTAGCAGCACACTGTGAAATAAACACACCCAGCATTAAATTCAAAGAGTAAAGGCTGAGTATTATTTAAAATAGAGGCAATTTTAGCTATATAATTAAAAACACTTTGAAATCCGGACTGGGGTTCGATACGTGATCAAAACGAACTTCTGCACCGCTCCGTGACCGCGTTAACCACTGAACCATCGGCGGAATGTTACTCCATTTATTTCTAAAAGCAACCAGAAAACCTCTGCATGTTTCATCACACCGTGTATGGTGGAATACAATTTTGAAGATGATGAATAAAATAAGAAACTTTTAAACAATGGTTTGATGTGAAATAAGTTAAAACAAGAATCACCGGACGACAGGTGTATAGGGATTCTGTTTATTTAAACATTGAAGTAAGGGTATATATCTCATTTAAAATGTTTGCAAAGTTTATCAGTTTTCTCTCACACAACGGACTGAAATGTTCGGAGCACGGGGGTTCCGTCCTTTCACACAACACAGCTTGGTGCGAAAAAGCACTTAGAGAGCGAGGGAGAGACAAAGACAGAGATAGTTTAAACATGACCATTTTGTAAACTTTTCATTTGAGACCAACTGGAATAGCACGAAGACGCGTATTCTCTATCCCCCGCGAGGAATGCAAGCCAATTTATATTTTTTAACCATTTTATTCGTTAAGCTAAACATTTTTTATCCCTTCTCATTGATAGTCATGTTACCTATTTTATTTAAATTCTTTTTATACAACCCACAGAATATATGTACGAGCGCAGCTGTGTGTCTTAAAACTGATCTCTTAATTTCCTTTACTTTTTTAATATTGCTTGATCATTATTGTTTTTCTCACACTCCCATAGAGAAAGAGAGGGAGAGGGAGAGGGAGAGAGAGGCAGAGGGAGCGCGCCTTGGAACGCAACCTGACACTCGCACCTCAGATGGGAGGGGGGCGCGCGCCACAGATGTTCCTATGAGGAAAATTCAAAAACGCACCATAAAAATCTTCAAAAACATTGGTTTTCCACCAGATAACAATATATCTCGTCCCCGGATGACATGGGAGTTTCACGCTTGCCCGATTTCCGCATCTGAAACTCGTTATGAGATCAAAGGTCACATATGGATATTATTATTATTATTATTAATAATAATATTATGAGGTCACGAAAGGTCAAAGCCATAAATCACGATGGCACTTGCTGTAGGCTAGGGACTACTGTCTTGTAAAATAACTTTAGGAACTTAGCTATGATTTAATCTTTATTTTGAATTTTGGCTTTACGAAATTGCATCGTAAAGATAGATCTTGATTTGATTAATTTCTATTAATCAAAACGTATAGTTTATACCTTTTAACAGCTCGTCCAGCGAGACATTAAAGTCAGTATATGTTAACAATTTTGTTTATCTTGCTTGTGGCCAACAATAAAACAAACAAAATAGTAATTTATCAAATTTGAGCAGGGTAGCAAGGGTCGACAGCGCAAGGCAGTAACTGAATCAAATATAAAACACAGACAATGCTCTATACAATGAGATAAGTTTATTGAACTACTTCTGAGATTACATGAGACTAAATAATCTAAACACACACATACGACCACACACACACACAAATGACGGAGTTATGCAGAATTATGAGTTATGAAGGAAGTCTCAACTTCGGTGGTTATCAGAAAGTCAACAAAGCAGAGCTTAGTTCTATCTTTCCATTAACAACAACTTTGCGCCGTTTTCAGTCAATAGATAAGAGATTTGTTTTACTTGTTAGGTTTGCTGCAGAGTCTCGTCTCGTCTCTTTGAGGGAATCCCCGGGCTTAGCTGATTGGCTGGCGAACTGTTGTTGGTCTGACGTCTCTTAGGGAATTCCGCCTGTGATTGGCGGGTTGCCTTTCTGGATGAGACGCGTTAGAAGTTCTTCTTTTCCTTTCTTGGTTGCAGAAGTTTTCTTGAAGAGCTTGAAGTTTGGAATGAGGTGGTTTGATGCGGCGTATGAGCGCACAAGTTGAAGCAGTTTTCAAACCATGGCAAAGAGCATTTGAGTTTAGTTGAACATTAGAATTTAAGCAGGCCACTTTGGGCCCGCCCCAGAGCTGGGGTACCAATCCGCTTGTTGCAAGGTGGAGCTCAGCTTCCTAGGCTCCATTTCTCTGCATAAATTAACTAGCTGCCCGTGTAATCACGTGACAGAAAATCCTTGCAGGGTTTTGTTAATAATCTTGATAAACGTTATAACGTTACGGGATTTACCTAATTTCCACATTTCATCCACACAGAGTTGTTGCAAATAAAATATACTTTCGTTTAACACCAAACATGACACGCACACATATTCATACCCTATAATACATAGGTTAGAATGGTGCTGACCTTATAATGGATAGATTAACATCGCGTATGTTTTACTAACATATCAAGCATATCTAAGGCATACCACACATAATTTGGGAATACATTTTCATTACTTAAAAGTCTTGAATATTGTCTTTTGGAGTTTTGGCGCACTTTTGCATGTTTCCTTTGTCTGTCTGAAAAAGGCATGCACTCGAGGAGGGGCGCGAGTACTCCTGAGGTCAGAAGGTGTCCGGGAGAGGAGTTCTGGCATATGTTTAAGTCAGGCCTACGACTGTAAATCCATCGCGCGTTTGTTGATAAGTTCGTCAATTTATACATAGGCTGCTCAAAGTTCATTTACCATCTAGATCTGGTATCTTTCCCGCCAGAAGTTTCCTTTGTTCTGCGTTGGTGAAGTTGATCCTCTAGCTCGTTCTGATCTCAAGGGGGAATAGAGATTAGCAAGACAGGATCTTAGTCCAGACATTTAGGCAACAACTAAGGTACTTAGTTACTTTTATGACTTCCAGAGGTGAAACCAGAAATTGACTCATCCCTCTGGAATGAGTCTGCTCGCGGTATGTGTGTGTCCGTTCAAGGATCTCCTACAGTCTCTTTCGGCCAGTTTCTTTGTCTCTCTAGCAGAGGCGCCACGTCTCCTGAGAAAACAAACAAACAAACAAACAAACAAACAAAAAAAAAGCAACACTGCATATTATATTGTATATAATACTCTGTATGCCATTGCATGCAATTGCAAAAGCCAAACCAAACGTGGCATTTATCCTAAAACAGACACTTTTCCTAAACCTGCTCTGCAAGTTTGAAATGCTCATCAGACACTCTCCATATGAACGAGCAAGCGATTCACACCTTTATGTCAACCCCCCACGATAAAGCTAACTACCCCCAAACCCCAACCTCCTCCAGCTGGACTGAATTCAGTCACACTTGCTCAGTGTAACATGGACATGCTCTATCTGAAAGGAAAAAAATGGTAACATAAACCAGCGAACTGCAGAATGCACACATCTGCATTAATCATTTTATATATTATTTTTATTTATTTTAAAAAAATAAAAAACAATCCGGGATTTGAACTGTTGCTGAAATCATGCTACCATCCATCACTCGACTATGGATGGATTAATTTGATAAACCAACTTCCCTTTTCCATTGAGTGTTTGCGCACGCAAGACAGATGCGCTCTTCATTCATCTCACTTCGCAGTAATAAAAATAACAGTGGCATCATGCAGATAATTCTTGTGTTTATTAGCTGTAGTGCAAGGAAGCCTGTTCAAATGCTGTTTGGTTCCAAAACGCGATAAACGCCTTTTTTTTTTTTTTTTAATTGAGTTTCTGCCAAAATCAGTATTGTATCTGGTCTGTATTGAAAAGTCAATTTTTAATTTTACGCAAAATGAGATATCCACCGTGTTATTCTGTCAGGGTTGAAACGCCAGTCTCCCTTCTCTGCAGAATGCGATACATCCACTCAGCCAATCCCATCACACCATTACATGCACTGTAGACAGTAATGGCGGCGCTTGAATACACCCGGCATCCTAGTTTTCCTCATCTACTTTGTATTTTGTGATCAACAAACAAACAAAAAAGGGCTGCACGATAAATCGCATGTGATTGTCATGCTTATCGTGTCAGGTTCTGTAATCAGCAGTAAATCTCCTTCAGGTGCTTTCAGGTGGAGCGGCATTTATTACACAGAGCCGTACATCACTAATGAAGTTTCCATCCAGATTTTGCGCTGTTTTGTTATCGACAAAGAGATATGAGTTAAAAAAAACTGCGAAATTTGCTGTCTACAGCCTGTTTCCATCCAACTGGCCTTTTACCGATAAAATGGTGTGCGTCATGATGTCATCCCTAAAAAAACGAATTGTTGCATAAGATTTGGTGTATCGCAAAAAAATGTTGCCCTTGAGCTGTTTCCATACATAATTTATCCTATTGCGTAAATTATAGGCTAGGCTAGTAGCCTGTTCTTCATCCATTTGAAACAAAAAAAAAGCCTAGGCCTATATTAAATTGTATAGGCCTAAATAAAATAATTTTTATTAAGTGTCATGTTTTTTTGTTGTTGTTTTTTTTGTACTTTTATAGTCTAGATAGATAGTCCACTGTTGATAATCAAGCAATGATCATAAACAGTTGCAGTTGTATTATTATTATTTTTCTGATTAATGCTTATAGGAAATAGGAATGTTCATTCCGGTTATTTTATTTCTCCTAAACGACGGTCGTTAAGCCATATTAACAGTTAACTGACAAGATTATGTTAAATTACAATTAAATTAAATTTAAATTGATAGGTGGCTTGACCCATTAACCTTTTCAGTGGTGAGTTTAAAATATTCTAGCGGTCCCCCCAGAGTGAGTTTTTTTAAGGCGACCGTTATTTTAGAACGTTTGCCCTTACTGTTTCCATGGCGACGCGTCATGATTGTCACGTGACACACCGCGGCCACAATAACACTGTATGACAGATGGATCGTTTTTATTTAGTTTTTCCTTTTTTATTTAACATATTCACAAACTTACTTACCATGGCATGGACAATCTGATATTCCGATTCACAAATATGTGTAAATGAGTGTGTTTTGTCCTTTAAACACCTTTATAAATGATCTTGTTCCTGATCTGTAACGTGAGACGGGCGCCGCCATGTTTGTTCGCGCTGCAGTTCAGAGAGTCCTGTCAGTCAGATTTACAGCACATGAATTCATCAATTTCTCCCGAAATACATGCAAGTAAGTGGCCGGTGAACTGGGTGAAGAATAGAGTGAACTTTATAGGTACTTACACTATGTGTATCTGATATGAATAAAACACATCGGCAAATTAAATTGGAATAGATTGTTATTGTTGCTTCCATAGACATCTGTGTGTATTTTACAAGCTCTAAATGTATTGTTTTACTAGTACTTATGTGTATTTAAATGTCTTAAACCTAAAATATGCATTATTTTGTTAAGAACACTGCATTGTTGTGATAATATTACAGTCGCAGTGCACCTCTCTCTCTGGCTCAGCGCCAGTAAACGCGCGAAACCACAGTTTGAATTTGGCAGTTGTGTGACGTCATCGAACGTTCTAAATCCCATATGTGGGACCGTACTCCCAGGGGCACGGAAATAAGAATCCCATATGTGGGACCGTACCGCTCAAAGGGTTAAAAATACCTAAATTTGTTTTCCAGGGATTCATTTATACACACAAAAAGCAGCATAAACAACATGAACGTGTGGATTCACACGCACCTGCAGCGCTTCTGCGAACTGAGAAAAACATAAGCTATTATATATAAAAGAAATAGGCCCATATGCAAAATATATTTTTCTAAATAATTAATGAATTAACAAAACGAAAGAAAAAAACACTGCAACAATTAGCAGCCTATATGCAGAATTTCGGTTCATTTTTGTGATGCGAAAAAAGCGGCAGTTTGTTTCCTTTATTTCACAACAATACGTTTTGTTTTTTATTATGAATGTACACAAATAAAAGAAATACTTTGAATAGTTTTAATAATGTCTTACTCTTATATGACCACAAATGGAGTAGGCAAGTGCAAGTTGTTTCCACTTTTACAAGCGATCGTGCCGCGCCTCACGCGCGCAGTTAATCATAGCCTACTGACTCGACAACGCAGCCTGTTCATTGTCATAATAAAATACAGTCAGCCAAAAATATTGAAGAAACATGAAAAAAAAAATTATTTCCCCTCACTCCACAACAAATCATTTAAATTTAATGGTAGAAAGAACTCAGAACAAAATAAGAATAAAAATATAAGAAGCTAACAAGCCAAAACAAATTAATTTAAAATTTTGTACTTCACGTTCCAATATGAAAAACAAAATGTGCTTGGCATAATATCACGGGGGTATGGTGGTCAAGCTGAAAGGCTATTTAAACAGGCTATTTAAACTGAAAAGTGCACTGTAAAAAATAATAATAATAATAATAATGTAAACGTAGGCTAGCCTACTAACACCAAATTAAGATGAGTATGTTTGAGAGGTAACTCGTCTTTTTTTTTACCATATATAAAATCATTTTAGATACAATTTAATAAAATGAATATGATTTTATGTGCTTTTGAACTACAGGGAAACGGTGCTTTAACGTGAGCAATACCATGAACATGGATGCTCTCCGTAGGCTAATTATGTCATGTGACACCACATTTATTTACGTTAAAGCCCCTTTTCTCGACAAAAAGTGTTTCCAAAAAAATTTTTGCGACATTTGAAGTATCGATATGGAATTTATGCGCTAAAGTTAATCGAAAAAAGATTTTGTCGACACATGAGAAATTTAATCGATAATTGGTATTTCCATCAGCTATATCGTAAATATTTTAAAGTGCTAAATATTTTTTCGCAAAAAAATCCTTGGATGGAAACCTGATTACTGAGAAGCAATGCAATATCACGTTCATAATCACAGATGAATCGCATTCGATTTTGCGTAGCTTGTCAGTGTAAGTGTTTTTATTAATGCCATTAATGTTTTTGTTAATACAGCATATAGCACTAGTCAACTAAATGAATGTAACATGGCAAAGATGAATGCACTTTTGGAAGTTGACTGTAAGGGAAATGTAATTTTGGAATTTCTGTGGTCTATGTGATGTTGTTCATGTTCTTGTTCATGATTTTCTTTTATTGTTGTAATTAATTTATAGCATTAACAAGATGACTTGTTGAATTCATTTTGGGAGCAATGACTGATTGAATGTAGCCTACCTATTTTTAGTCCAGTGCCTGTAGGAAAAGATTAGTAGGCTATTGACCAAGTTCAGAGGCTGTCATATGTGGATCAACTTTGTTGTGTATTCAACAGTTTCAATATGAAAAATAACTTTTATATTGATTCAATTTTTTTTTTCTTAGTGCAAAAGACACTAAAAATACGATTTTGTTCATACAGATAAGTGTTATACATCAATTGAAACTTTGAAGTATCTATTTTTTTTGGGTACACTCACAATAAAAACAAAATGTTGTGGTTTTGGAAAATAAAGAAAACAAACAGGGTGCGCTCTGTCTTCGCCGTCTCTGCCAGCTGCTTTTAGAAACGCGTCACTAAAATGAACTGTAACTCAGCAAATACTCAGCACACAGACATGGGAGTTATATCTATAGAAAACTTGAAGTCTACTTTTAAATGAAGTAAGTCTTATTGAAAACAAATATTCTGTGATAAAGTAATCCGTATGAAACCAACACGATGTTCAGTCTTTCCCGTCTAACTAATTATCTTTAATGCAATCCCGCCCCCTCGCGGCTCGCGCCGTTCATATGTAAATATCCACGTGAGACACGTGCGCATGGAAACTCCCAACATAAACAAAGCGCAAGGAGATCATTCATCGCGGCTACTGTTCGTTTCTGCAAGAAGGCGGCTGGATTTCCCTCAAAAGAAGAACAAGATTTCATCCAGTAGAGGAGATCAATCTGATGAGTAAGTAATGTTTCTTTTTTTCATTAGTTAACGTGTTATTGTGACATAAACTTGAACAGATTTACGAGTTGGGTTGTTCCCAAACTACAACATGATGAATGCTACGCATCTAAGAATGTTTAGACCAAGATTATTATTAACACTCTGTTCACAAATAGATTTTAATAGCGTGCTAAACAAAAATAATTAGTTTTTCAGATATAAAATACCCTTTTATAGAACAAAGTAAATCCTTTTTTAGTACAAAGCATGTGTGAGTCTATGGCTACAGACTCATATCATAGGCTACTATAAAATCATACATACTAGGCTATATGACTACAAAATCATAGTTGGGTTTTTCCCAAACTATAATTCCTGACTACAATGTTTGAAATAGAGTAAAACATTTTGAATATGATAGGCAATTCATTTTATTTAAATTTCTTATGGCGCGATGATGTTTTATGCTCTATATAAAACAATAAAAGTAATATGAGTGTATACTGTAACATGATCAATGCTACGAGGCTAAGTATGTTTAGAACATTTATTATTAATAGCCTACTCTGTTCAAAAATAGATTTTAATAACACGCTAAACAATAATGATTAGTTTCTCAGATATAAAATGTCTTTTTTTTAATGATAGTACAAAGCATGCGTAAGTCTATGGCTACAAAACCTACAGATGCCCCTGATATTAAAATCGGTTGTTTTAAAACTGCAGTGCTTAAAAACGCATGTCCATGCTACACATGTAGCTCCTCGTTTTGTCCTGACTGGTCGTTCTCCACCTGGTTCTGTCTCCTAAATATCTGTGTACATTTCGGAACTGCCGACGACAAGGAGCTTTTCAGCACCACCGTTTCGCTTAGATATGTCCATTTTGAGAGACTGAGAGGAAGGTGGAAGAGAGGTGAAGCGATATTTACATAGGCGGAGCAAGATCTCGTATCACTCCGTCTATATAGTGCTTTGTGATGGGCCGCTGTCCCTGCATGAAAAAAAAATGCACCGGCCCAAAAGTGCATCGGCCCACCGGGAAAATGCCCAGTATGCCAGATTACCAGTCCAGCCCTGATCACCAGTAGGATGTGGCAAAACTTCACATTGCAGAACTGCTGAGAAAAAAAAAAAAAATCCAGATCTTCTGGATCAGTCTCTGAACACAGCAATACACTCTGGGGAAACAATAAGCATTGCAGGGCAAACATCTGTTGAAAGACACTGAAGTCTTTCATTAAGAGGAATCCACAACCATTCCAGTTCAGGAGTTCCTCTGGCTCTTAGATATCCCATCAGTACTTCTGACTTCTGTACACTGTAAGTGTGATTAGAAGTCACAATATTCAGAGGTACTTCATCCATGCTTGGATGATACTGTTGGAATATTCTTTCAGCAATAAGTTGCAGTTTAATGCCAACATACAAAGCATCTCCCTCCTCTAGCACTCTGCCAAGATCAGTATGTTTGAACAAAGTTCCCTCACTGTGATACACAATGAATGTCAGAGCTACACATGTGCATTCATGATTTTGTGAGAAAACATACCTTGCATCATTCTGGCAATGAGACGCCTGCACGGATAGAATTCTAGATGTGTTATCACCATCTTCATACTGCTGTCTATGAAAACCGAGCAATACCTTTACTGATGCTCGTCTGTCCTGTCAGGTCTATCTTCATCCAACGAAGCTTTTGAGCCTGGGATCTCCTACCTTTCCGAGGCATCCTTGAAAAGAACAAAAGATGAAATTTGATCAAATAAACCAAAGGATAATATTTATACAACAGCTAGTAAACTGACATCAGATCCAATGGAGATTAACAAAACTTTTTTTTTCTCTAAATTCTTCCAATCATTATAGTATGGAGCAAACATTATTTTTAGATAATCTTAGGATCCCTTCTATAAGCAGTGAACCCAAAAGACAACTGGAGGAACCTCTACCTAGTAAATAAGTTGGAACAGATGGAATACCAATTGATACATACAAAGCTTTTAAAGATAAATGATCAGTTCCTCTATTAGAAATGTATGAAGAGTCTCTGCTAGAGGGCTGTCTTCCCCTTCTCTTAGAGCTGCATTAATAAAACTCATTCCCAAACCTCGTAAGCCCCAGGACAGATGTGAATCATATAGATGGATTTCTTTAATGAATTCCGATTCCAAAATTATAGCCAAGGTTTTAGCCCTTCGATTGGAGGCTCATTTACCTTCCCTAATAGGAATGGACCAAAATGGCTGAAATAGACAGGCCTTCCATAACATCAGGCGAGTACTGAATATCGTTCATGAGATGGATGGCTCTAAAGATACATGTATTTTATCGTGAGATGCAGAAAGGCATTTGACAGAGTCGAGTAGTCTTATTTATTTGATATACTCCGCTGCTTTGGATGTGGTCAGAACTTCTGCCAGTGGGTAAAGATTTTACATTATTGGTAATGATCTCTGCTGTTGGACTATAATTTAACTTCCAAACTGTTTAATCTATATTGTGGGACCCGCTGGGGCTGTCCATTCTTGCGTTTACTGTTTGTGATGGCCCTGGAACTTTTGGCAATTGCGATTAGAACTCACCCAGGTATAAAGGGAATTGAAATTGCAGGTCTAGAGCATCGGATTTCGCTATATATGCAGATGATATAATTTAATATTTAACAAAACTTAAAGATTCAATACCCAATCTTAAAGGGGTCATCGGATGCCCATTTTCCACAAGTTGATATGATTCTTTAGGGTCTTAATGAAAAGTCTGTAACATACTTTGGTTAAAATTTCTCAATAGTAGTGTAAAAAACACAATTTTTACCATGTCAAAATCAGCTCTGTTTTTAGCAAGCCATTTTAGTCCATGTTGCTTTAAATGCTAATGAGCTCTGCTGACCCCGCCCCTCTCTTCCATGGGGTGATGAGCAGTACTGTTTACTTTAGCCACGAAACTGGCTAACTAGTACATTATTAGGAAAGGCGATTTGCAAAGATTCATAAAACCATTATACTCAATTCTTCTGTAGATGAAGCTGGATCACGAATGATTCGCACGAACATAGATGCATTTAGGCAGATTGGGGATCGGCGCATTCCCTTCAAAATCCATATTTCCACGTGTTGAATCTCCATTGTGCAGTATGCAGCTCCACTCAGTAAAGAGGCTGCCCAGGCAAGACCGTCACACATACAAATTGCCGCCTTGGAATTATAAGGTTCTGTCTGCATTCTGAGCAGTTTTGAGAGATTGAGCTTCAAAGTTTTTGCGTTCCATAGAGTTCTGTAGATAGAACCCATTTTGTTTTCTAAAAAAAGGCCCAAAATGTACACAGTTTACAAAAGAAACCTCACATAATGTAAATAAGTTGTCACAGAATATGAATATGTGAATAACTCAATTTTGACAAAATGTCAGATAGAACCTTATAATTCCAAGGCGACAAAATATGAACACAGTAGAACTCACCTTCAGCTTTTTGAAGCAGGAACACCCCAGCAACTTGGCTAAATCAAGAAGAGCTGGGTAATTTGTGTGCTTGTTCTCTTTTTGCTAAATAGTAGATGCATTTAAAAGCCCCAATGATTGTCTCAAGCTCTAAAGCAGTGGTTCCCAACCTGGAGTCCGTGGGAGCGGATATGCTTTTGAGCTGGGCGATTAAAGGATAATAATAATTATTTTAATAGAATTTTCCTCTATAGAAAGATAACAAGAGTTCAATAAATGTTCAATATAATTTTTATGCCCCAAAAGCAGCCACGGCCTCTAGCATCAATCGCTAGAGAGCCTCATGAGATCAGGAGAGTGAGATTTACACGCAACAGCTCTTACTGGCCTACGACAGTTACATATGTATGTAGTCTTGTTAACAAGATTAAAAAAAAACACAACACAGTTTGACTAACAAATCCTACCTTCTTTTGGAATTGTTTTTCTCTCTGAGTCTGTCCTCTGAAACCATAATTTCTGAGATTTCAGATACAGCCTTTGAAACATGAACGTTTTTGCCATTAACGTCTTTGCTTATCAAAAGGAGCACAAAAATGACATTTTGATGATAGCACAAATGGATTGTCTACTACCTAAAAACAAAATATAGTGTTGTACTTACATTAGCTACATTTACATGAACACAATGTAGAGTTGCTTTGGATAATAGTGTCTGCCGAATACATAAATGTTAATGTAAATGCAATTGGCCAGCAGAGAGTATCACAGTAGTCAAACCTGATAAATGAAAAACACCTTTTTGTGTAAATCAATGGTCACCACTGGGGGGTGATCAACACAAGTAATGAAGGAATACTTCGTTCCATACTTCACTCATGATCTGTGAGGGCCTCAAAGTGCAAGTATGCATGTGTCACACCTGCCATATTTTAAAAAGCTCTACTGCTACTTAAGTTTTTTTTTTTTTTAAGGCACAAGAGTATGTTAAGGATGATTTAGTTATTAAAGTTGTGGGTCTTTCCAGTCTTGGTAGTGATAAAATATTCCACACAATGGCCACTACTCACAGTAGGTTGATACATCTATCGTTTAAAACAAGTGTGACATCAGAGGACAGTGTACTTGCATAGCACACATGCGTATTGATAACACCATCTTACCTTCAACAATGCACCAGTTGGAGAGAATTTTAGTCCTTTTTGTACAGTAGTCAGAATAGGGTCACTGAGTGGGACAACCCCTGGGCATCTATGACATATAGTTTCTTCTGGACGAAGATATTTTGGGTGTTTTTTGGCTGGTGATTGTTACTAAACAATCTATACAAACTATAATGCAAAAAAAACATCACTTACTCTCTGATACTTCTTCACAGCTTCATAAACCTCTTCCATTGTCTTCTTATCATCCTGCTCATGCATAAATTCATCATATGCAAATGAAAGTTTCTGCACAACTGACAGGTTAGATCAGTAGTTCCCAAACTGACGTTTTGCATGTCTCCTTAATCAAACACACCTGAGTCAGGTCATCAGCTATTAGTACAGACTCCAAGACCTGAGATTGGTGTGTCAGAGAATCATAAGTGTTCATAAAAGAGTAGGCGAAAATTAGTAGACGAGTGCACTTAAGTATACTAGCTGTCACAAATCTGGTCTACGAACTTCCGTTCACTCACCACCAGAGGTCACTCACTCACCACATTGACTCTTGCACTACACTAACTGTTGCACATCACCCTGGACTACAATTCCCATCATCCACTGCACTGATGACACACACACAGCTGATTGCACTGATCACACAGCTGATTCCCATTACACACATTACTTAAGCCATGGACTTCCTCAGTCAGATCGCCGAGTATTGTTCTAGTGTTTAGCACTCTCCTAGTGTTAGCTGCCTTACCAAGCCATTCTGTTTCTGTTTAGTCGCTAGTATTGTTCTGCGTTTTTCACTCATCTAGTGATAGCTGCTTTACTGAGTCTAGTTTCCAGTTCTAGTTAGTCTTGTCATTTCGTGTTGCCTTGTTTCCTGATTCCTGCCTGTGTATCTTGGATTAACCCTTGTCTCGCCGTTCGAACTCTGACTGTTTGTACCTCGTTTGGATTATTGCTCATGTTATTGGACTACCCCTCTTCTCAAGCCTTCTGGATATTGTTCGCCAATCACAGACCCACGCTTGCTCTAGGATTACTCTTTGTTTTGCCCTCAACATATCTGTTTACTGATGTTTTGACTCTGCCTGTATTTTTGACCATGTCTTGGAATAAACCTTGCAAATGGATCTGCACGTGTCGCGTCTCGTTTGCCCCATTACACTCGCGACATACGTATACTTGAGTTGCGAATGAATATGCCTACTTACCTACTATATAGTAGGAAAAACGAGTATGTAAAGAAAGAAGTACGTTCGAAACCTCAGTATTCATAAAAGAGTAGGCGAGAAATCCCCGGATGTCCTACTGCTTCAGCCCAGGTTCTGAAGTGTTCATCGATAGACACTTTTCTATCCCAGAAGCCCACACGAGGGTGTTTACAAATGTGAGTATTAAAAATCAAAAACACGGTTCCTTGAGTTAAAAATCTCATTTGTTGAGCTACTGTAGAGCAAAATGTTAAATAGTATAGTATATTTGTGATTTTGCTGTAAAAACACGTTTTATAATGTATAGCGAACAGGGGAGCTCCACTAAGCACATGCACGTCTCCAAAGTGCACTTACATAAACCTTATACATATAAGCTATACTTGACCTCCTCTCTGGCACTATCCAAAACCGAAGCGAACAAGGGTATAGAAAGCTTCAAACCTTGGAGACTCATAGAATGCCTTGAGCACACCACTGGTGTTCTGCTCACATGCCACATTAAAAGGCTCTCTCCTCACTGAAATGCACATAAATCAGGAATTAACACAATTTATCACACTACACTCTCTAACATCAAAAATACAAGACAAACAAACTTACATCTCCATGTTTAACTCCTTCTCCCTAGAAAACTGCAAAGTTTGTTACTTTCATTGCAATTATGCAGTAAAACCCTCTGCCTTCTCCAACTTTCTGCTTTAATAACAATAACAAAAGTCAAATTTTCTGTACAGAAATTCACATCACAATTGCATTTAACACAACTACCTTTTCTAGTATCTTTGACAGAAAAGGTAGATTCGAGATCGGTCTGTAATTAACTAGATCTTTGGGGTCAAGTTGTGGTTTTTTAATGAGAGGCTTACTAACAGCCAATTTGAAGGTTCTGGGGACATATTCTAATGACAATGATGAATTAATAATAGCCAAAAGAGGATCTATGACTTCTGGAAGCACCTCGTTTAGTAGTTTAGATGGAATATGGTCTAACATACATAGTTGCTGGTTTCTCAACCTTTTTTACTACAAGGTCCCCCTCCTCTCCGAGTCAATACTTCAAGCCCCCCACCCTCCAACATTTTCTATTAAAAGAAATTTGTATTCTAGTGTTATTACCTTTTAATTCATTGTAATTATTTTTAAACTAAACAAATACAAGATAGACAAAAACATAGTGTTTTATATTTGCAAAAATATGTAGAGAAGAAACAAATATTAGGACTGGCTTAATCTTAGTATTTTGAAGTATTAAAATACTGAATCAGTTGTACAATAACTCTTCACATGACCATAATAACTGGAACCCTAATAAATATATATATATATATATATATATAGGATGAATATTCTTCCTGTGTACAACATTCAGAGTGTAAATATTTAAATGTAATGATAATTACACACATATATACAGTGGTGGCCATCATTATTAGAACACTAGTATTTTCACCAACTAAAAAATGGTTTTAAGTAAGTTATTTCTTTTGCTGTAGTCTGTCCGGAATGACACGAAGAAACAGAACAAACTGAGACAGACTAAATCCAGAAGAAACCTAACCGTGTTTCTCTTTCACTGATAAAAGCATGGATCGTACAGATGGTCCACCTGCAAAAGTTATTCTACAGGATCTTTGCTCAAAGATTGACCGTAACCAACAATGCAGGTTTAACATAAATAAAGCCTCAGTATTAGATGGAGCCATGCGTGGATTCAAAAGGCAGTCCTACAACCCAAATCACAGCATTTCAGTTAAGTTTTTGGATGACAAGGGACATGATGAGGAGGCTGTTGACCTAGGAGGCCCAAGAAGGGAATTTTTAAAATTACTCATGGAAGCCCTAGTGCAGTCACCAATATTCTAAGGACAAGAACATCAGCAAAACTTGGCTCTTGACAGCACAGGTAGGCGGTTTTCTTTCCTTTCTTTACTTTTCAGAAAATAGAGTTGTATACTATGTGTTTTTTTTTTTTTTAATTTTTAATTGTTTCCTCACCCTAATTAAGAGTGAGAATGACAAGGTAAAATAAATAACCATGTTTTTAGGAGCAGCCATAAACAAAGTAATCTCTCGATACTCAAAGTGCAAACAAGGATTTCTTCAAGCATGATTATTAAAGATGTCATTGATAAGTATGTCCCAGCCAGGTTCACTTAAGTTGTTGCGGATCCTTTAAACATTTTCGATGTGGTCTGCGTATTTGCAGAGCATTTCAGTTTTTGTAGCATATTTTTATTTGTTTGTGCTGTGAGTATTTGCAACACATTTCTGTTTTCGCAGCACGTTTCTGTATTTGGTTGTGTTGTGAATATTTGCAGTGCGTTTTTGTATTTGCTATGGAGCCAGATCAGCCTCAAAAATAATACTTTTACAAAACAAAATTCATAAATGCACAGCACAATCCACATTTACAAAATCTGATTCGTAAATTCAAAACACAATTCATAAATACACAAGTAAAAACATAAATATTTCCCCAAATCCTCACACAAATGCATCTTACCTAAATAGATTTAAAATGTTTACACATGTATATATCAATTTCTTGAATTAATTTCCGTCACTCATTTATGAATGATGTTACATGTATTTATGGATCGTTGAATCTGCATTTGCAAATCGTCACACGTAGGTGGACTGCTTTGAATTTGTGTGTGGTATTTTTGAGACCTTCCTGACAGGTTAAGATTCATAAATATCTTTTTTTTTGGAGGATGTTCTGTTTAGTCAATCACGGTGAGTTTTTAATCCACCAATCAAAACGCTCCTTACTGAACAGACTCAAGAAGCTCAACGCTGCAATTGTACTGTGCATTGTTCCATGATCGGGACCTCTATGTAAAGACATTTTAGTGGGTACTCTTTTCTAGCACCTGATTAAAATTTCTACAAAATCACATGATTTACATTGTTTGCACAAAATACAGCTACCCGGTTAGCCTGCTGTCTTATACACCAAAGTTGCACATACCCTGTTTATTCAGATCAATCTGTAATGTTATTAAATAAGTGTTAAATGTCCAGATATTTCATTTAATAACAACAATTATGTAATGTGTTCTGTTGTTGTTGTTGTTGTTGTTGTTGTTAGTAGTGGTAGTATCACTATCAGGTTCGAAGTAACTTTTGATCAGGCATTAAAAACAGCTACCACCACCTAAGGAAGGTTTTGAACATTCACAGCGGAGAGATTTCAGCATGGAGGATGAAAACCACACTCCGTACCGGATCTCTGGCGTGCAGCATTTGGCTGCGGAAAAAAATAATCCTACATTTTAAAAAAACTTATCACTTTCGAGTCCATGAGTTCGCCTACTACACATTGAAAAGGCTGCGAGGCGCAATGGTCAAAGATATCCATCTAACGCATATTTACATAGAAAAACTAATTAAAAAGCAGCGGAGCTTTGTAAACAGCTCAGAGTAATCATGTCATCTCCATAAGAATGATATGATTGCCAGAACAAATTTACCGGGATTTTTGAAAAGGTCCTGTTCACACATGATCTCTTAATGGTAACTTACCGGTAATTTACCAGTAAAGACTGTATGTGTGAAAGGGGCTAAACTCTTCCTCTGCATATGCTGTGAATTTGAATTGCTTAACGTTCATCTGGGAAAACTGTGCAATTATCTCACTAGATTTGTAACGTAAATCATTTATAAACCTTTGCCAACACAGGAGAATACATCAGCCTATGTCTAAATATGCCATGTATTGTACATCGCGATTTCAAAATAAACGTTTCTGAGTTTGCATGTGGCTAAATATTAAAATTTAATGGATTTAAACATCGTTTAATCACATCACCAGGCCGTTGGTGCCCTCTGCAGGTAGTTGTTATAACACAATGTACTTAAGTTGGTTATGTTCATATTATGTACAGGCATATTACATTATGTATTTTAACAGTGTTGTTCAATAAAACCATGTAATATTTAATTTGCACCAATTATTATTGCCTCATCGTTAGTTTATATATAAATAATCATACTAAAGCCTGGTTTTCACTTAGGTCTATTTGTGTTACTAAAAACTATCAGATTACTCAATTGTCAAAATAACCAGTAGATTACTTGATTACCAAAATAATTAGTTACATTAGTTACAGCCCTACATTAGTTAAAGTGTTTCAAAATACAACTGCATTGTTTTACTTTTTGTAATTGAAAGACAAATATTTTATCATTGAAAATTTCTTTAAAATAGTATTAAAATATTGTCTCATTCTAGTGAACCAAGTATCTGTATTTTGTCTCATCTCATGAGCTAAGTGTATTATCACATCCAGGGCCGGATTTATGCATAGGCATTCTAGGCACGTGCCTATGCTCGCTCGCGCAGAGGGGGCCCAAACACAACGAAGAGATATATAATATTTTTTTGTTATACTATGGGATATCTACAACAGTAGAAGAACTAAAACCTCAGAAAACATTGAGCAAATAAATATAACAAACAATAGGGTAAAAATGACAAACTATTTCCATGTCTTCCACCTTTTTTATGTACAGAAATCGAGCTTTGTTTCTTCCGTTCTGTCTCACAGACACACACGCAGTACAGACACGCACTCGCGCTGGACACACGCGGACAGAAACTTGTTGTCAGACTCAGAGCTGAAGCTGCCTTGCGAATTTATCAATAAAATGTGACCCCGTGCTGGCAAAATGAGTCGGAATGCGCAAATTTTAAAGTTTTTTTTTATTTTCACATTCTCCATTAAAATACCTTCAAAATGATATATGACTTATTGGAATCGGACAAAAAATGACTGAGCTACAGCGTTTGAAGGCAATAGAGGCAGCAGATCTGATTTCGAGAAAAAACAAGTTAAAGATTCCAAAGCAAAATCACCTAGCAACCTTGCATATTTTCCTCCAATCCTTTTCTAAATAATAATTACTATATTGTTAATCACAATATAGCTTTTTTTTATTTTATCGTTGTTATTAAAAATAAGAACAAAGATAAACAGTAGTTTAATCGAGCAGCGAGAGATTCCTTCTTTTCTTTTAATGTTTGATTAATATTGAGACCGATCTAGTTTAAGACCTACTGTAATGCATGGATCTAATACAATGTTACACATAAGATTTCCCCCCAACTATTAACTAAACGTTCATGTAAGACATAACAGATTATGATTGTGTGACATATTTCGCAATAATGTACTTTATAAGGGAGATCGTGCGCTCGAGGAAAGGCGCGTCTTATGCACGTGCTTTGTAAATGTTTTGTTTTCATCAGCATGGGTTTAAAAATCATATTTCACTGGTTTGGACTCATGTCATCAAGAATTCGATATGAATATTCACAAAGCTGGAATGCTGCGCTTTGCAACAATAGACCTACTCGTGGTGAGAAGCAGTAGCAGTTATCTTGAATCTTGAAGTGAGCAGAGAAAAGGTACTCCTCTCAGAAAACGTACAAATAAAGATCATTTTAGATGTTTAATTACTATTTGGAGCATTGGGATCGCTAGAAGAGGGCTTAATGAACTCATTTTTGTGAAAACCTCAAATTCGACCAAAACTGACATTTTTCGTTTCTTTTGCCTGTAGCTCAAAAGGTTTAGGATGAGGTGCGAAACAAATTAGCTTGTTCAACACACACGAGATTCCAGGACGGAAACATGTCAAATGTCTTGAAACAAATCATCTGAACAATTGATGTGTGATTGTGACTCCACAGGCCGTTAAAATTATTAGAGAAATAATGCACTCCAGAAGTGGTTATGCGGCCACGTCGCCACGCCTAATGGAATGGTCTTTCTCAGTTCTCAAACAAATTAAGAACTGCATTCGATTTTTATTGACTGAACGCAAGCGCTTATTGTGATAGAAAACACTGTAATGGTTTCCACTGATTAAGACATATTTTTGTTTGCTTGGGTGGTAATATTAGGCCTATTATATTAATAGGGAAGGGGGGCCCAAAAATTTGTTTTGCCTATGTCACAAAAAGAGGTAAATCCGGCCCTGCTCATGAGGGATGTTAGTGTATAAACTCTGAACATCAAGTGTAACGAGAAGAACAGCATCGACAGAAAAATCAACAGCACACAATGATCCAATAAAATCCATGGAATCTCTTACATAGGATGGCAACATGTATAACTTTATCATACGGTTTGATAAAATGATCCACAAAGGAAGAAATATTCTCAGTAAGACTCCCAATACCACTTACAATGAGACGACCCTTCAAGGGAGTATCCAAGCCTTTATGGACCTTAGGCAATGTGTATATTACAGGTATAACTGGAAAGTCCACTTTAAGAAATTCATATTCATTCTTGCTGAATTCCCCGTTTTCAAAATGTTGCTGTAACTTGGAATGGACATAAGTTTTCAACTTACTAGTAGGGTCAGCAGGTAAACGTTCATCTCATATATTTAACGATATCTCATATATTTAAAGATGGCCCTCGTTTGGTTTTTAACCCCTTAGAATTCCTGTAAAATTTGCCTAAAACGCCTAAAAAAAGGCATACCCAAAGTAAATTGCATGGTGTTCTTGAACCATTTGGATTATATGCATGGTTTTGGTCTGTTTTGAAAGGTGACACTCAGAATCACGGTAAATCTTACTGATATTGAGTAATAGCACTTTGAACACACTGAAAAAGAAAAAAAAATTCCACCTACATTTTCTTTTTTGAAAATAGAAGCCTGCAGATGACTATAGCTGGGAGCTATTAGCGGGAAAATACAATGGGATCACAGAATGAAGCCTTACCAAGCCAAATTTCAAATTTGATAATACCTTAGAAAATGAGTGTTTTACACACGTTTATCTAAGTTTATGTCTAGGCACTTCCCAAAAAAGGACACTTGGAGACTCCAAATGACCCTTTGTAACCAATGACACAAAATGTTGTAATTCTTGAATGCTTTAATGTACAGTCATAATTTTGGGCTCTAATGAAAGGTTACACTTAGAGCTATTCAATTTCCCATCCAGGTTCACTGTGAATAATTGCTGACACAGTAATTGAAGCATAAACACATTTTAGTGTTTTTTCAATTTTTGAAACTAAACTTTTTGAAAATAAAGAGACAAAATAAGTGCTATAGTATTATTTTTTTATTATTATTAAAATACACTATATATCTCACACTTTATAACTATTTACAAATTTTACTATTTATTTTTTTTAGCGGTTACTGGCAACATGTCACTCATTATAACAATCCCGACTTTCTTTCCATGGCAGTGTCTGCACCTCAGACGACCTGTGGTGCTGTCTCCACTGATATGCACAGGCTTGTGATGTGCTCTGTGTGGAGTGGGCGATGGAGCAGGTCTGTCAGCTCCCGCTGCCAGCTCATCAACAAGTGTCTCCCTGAATGCCTTCTGGTGCATGGGTACCTCTCCTTTACCTTTTGTGATATCCTTGTACAGCAGGAAGGCATTCACAACGACAATGTCCACGAAGTGATAAAAAAAATGTCTTGTACCACTTCTGGGTCTTGTGGATGACAGCTGATCAGGGCATCAGAGAGGTCCACTCCACCCATGCACCTGTATGGACAGAAAAAAACAACATTGAGCCACATATTTTTATTTAATTTCAAATAGCATAAAAGATTGTTGATTATATATAACACATACCGGTTGTACTCCTTCACTGCTGGTGGAATAGAGATGTCCTTCAACACCCAGTGCCCATCTGCATCTCTGAGTCTCCTCTGAACAGTATCCCCTGCATGGGCTGTGTGGAGTGTGGAACACATGAACACATCCCTTGTGTCTCGCCACTGGACAAAGAGGAGGGAGTTCTTTCTAATCCATCGAATGCTGTCACGGGGAGATTTAGAGTCCAGACTATTTATTTTGGTTTTTGGATAACCAATTCTGTTTGTGCGTATGGTTCCAGATCCTCTTCTGATGGAGGTCGCTGAAAAGGGAGGGACTTGTGTAGAAATTGTCTACAAACAACTTGTAGCCTGTGCCAAGCAACCGTGTGTCAATCAGCTCCATCACTGACTCATAACTGATTCCCTTGCCACTGTTTCCCTGCAGCTTTCCTTCATATACAAAGAAGTCCCATGTGTACCCATTGCTCGAGTCTGCCAGAACAAAAAGTTTATATCCACAGCGAACAGGCTTATTTTTCATTTACTGTTTTAGCCCGATACGTGCTTTTGAGGCAACCATCCGCTCATCTATTGAAATTTCCTGGCCAGGGTGATAGTTTGTTTTGCAAGCATCCCTCATCTCAATGTACAGTGGCTTTATTTTGCAGAGACGATCAAATCCAGCTGTACCTCTTCTCTGCTCATTAGCAGCATCGTCCACCAAGCTACTGAGGTGAAGGGAGTGGCAGATCCTAAGAAACTTCTTTCTGGTGATAAGTTCCTTAGGAAACGGCAAGTTGTACAGATTACCTCCTCGCCAGTAATCGGTTATTGCAGGGAGTTTTACTATACCCATATAAATTACCATATGAATGAAAACATGTCTTGTAATGTCACGTCAATCCACGGGTTGGAGGGCTTTGAGTGGTGAGTTGATCCATAGTCATTGGTGTTTTGAATTATTGTCTGTAAAAAGGAGTTAGTAAAAAAAAAAAAAAAAGTTGGTAAAGCTGTAAAACCGTGTAGGTGGCTGTACATATAAGCTTAGGTCCTGGTGAATTGGTGGGTCTGAAGGTGGGCTGTGGTGGTGTCACATTTGGAACATCAACACCATTCCATCTCTCTTCAGATGTGCTGGTTGACACCTCAGCTTGACACTGGATTGCTAACAGGTTAAAATCCAAGAGCCATATTGGAATAAACCATATCAGAATAAACAATGTTATTCATATTTGGACCAGTGGGAAAATGAATGTAAAAACCAAAATAAACTAGAATGTTTTCTGGCCCTAAACAGAAAGTATATTCTGCCTAAATCTTTCTACACTGTTCGATCACAGTCTGGCAATAGAAAAAGGCAGACACAGACATAGCTGCCAAAGAAAGAATGGGTCTATGTGCACTGTGACACTGGTGACGGACAAATAACCTGCGTGACATGCTTGTAAGATCAGAGTTCTCGTCTAGTGTAGTGAAACCTGCTACTTTTACTCTTCCTCCTGGCAACTATAGATAACTCTACCTTATTCGTTGTCCCTGTGGACTTGCTTATGTTAGAAAAACCTCGAGATCATTACATACCCGCATTAGTGAACATTGGAGTAATATTAGAACAGAAATTGAACGCAGTCCTATAGCGTCTCATTTTAATAAATTGGGACATAATGTTAGTGCCTTACAATATATCGGCATAGTGAAGGTGCAAAAACCGTCAAGGGGGGAGATGTTAAGAGGAAACTTTTACAACGGGAATGTTTTTGGATTTATACTTTAAATTCGTTGTCACCTTTTGGGTTGAATGAAGAATTTAATATTAAGCCTTTCTTATAAGATTTTGTGTATTTCTTCATCTGTTTTCAGTATTGTTTGAATAGTTTGAAGAGTGATTACTGATTTGTATTTTCCTTGTATTGATTTGTGTGCTTAATTTCTTTTTTTTTATATCGCCTTCTCTCTCTCTTTCTGTCTTCTCTTTCTTTCCTTGACTCCTTGCTCTACCGGCTCCACCTTGGCTTCCTGCTCCGCCTTGGCTTCCTGCTCCGCCGGCTCTGCATCAGTCCCCTGTTGCTTCACTTCCTCATGGACCTGGCCCTCCATTCCTCCCCCTGTTCCGCCTCTGCTCCACCTCCCTCCTGGACTCTGGTCTGTTAAGGAGTGATTGAATGTTAGCCTGTATGTTTTCTAGTTTCTGTGTTCCTGCCCGTGTTTCCTTGTTTTGCCTTGCCTTCGTGTTTTTGTATCTTGGACTGTTCATCTGGTTTCCTGATTGTTTGCTGCCTGTCCTGACCATTGAGTGTTCTGTGGATTACTCTTTTGCTTGAGCCTTGGATGTTTCTGTTTGCTGGTGTTTTGACCCTCCCTGTTTTGACCAAGCTCTTAGTTATAGTTATCAGTCATTTTATATTGTTGTAATGAGACAAGCTGTATTACTATTGAATTTTAGATGTCTTCAGAGCAGAGATACATGGCTGGAAAGATATGAAGTCAGACACTAACTGTTTTGAATTTTGTGCTTTACTTTATAAAATACAGGGGTACTTTTAAGTCATTTATCTGTCATAGAAAGTCAATCAAGCCAATTCATGGTTAGTTTTTTTTTTTTTTTAAATGTCATGCTCGAAGGTCAGATCATGTGATGTGTATTCAATGATTTATCCATAACTAGAATGACACAGTGATGTAATTTTGGTCAAACCTTAAGGGAATTTTTCCTCAGATCAGTTCATAATGGAATTTGTATGTGCATTTATTACTACTATCTGATTTTGAGCGGTGCACTCCAATTGACAATTCTAGTTTCAAATTGATAAACCTGTCAAACAACTTGAGTAAATACTAGGGCACGGAAACCCTGTTGCTGAGATGCTGAGACGCCAAGAGATGCTAAAGATGACAAATGGCCAAAAGTGTTAAAGTTAGAAAAGGTAAAAGCGCATGCAATATGAAATGGTAAAGAATATGTTTTTACAATGAGTTTTTTGAAAATCCACTTGTACCTAATCACAGAGTGCAACTGAATGTCGTTCATACCTTTTAGATAATAATGTAAATGCAATGTATAATTTAGCTAAAGTTCTGCATGAACAAGTATCGAAACTCGATTAAGGATTATGTTCTTTTAAGTTCTTGTTCTTGAAAGGGACACATCATTTTGATCAGTATTGGGACCACTTTGGAATCATACAAAAGCTTTAGTTACAGGAGTGTTTATCATCTTACTCTTGTACATTGCCCTAAGAGTGATTTGCTTGCTTGTCAGATTACTGCTAACTATTGTACGACAACAGTCAGAGACACACATTTCCCCTAAACTGATGCTGGTATGCGGTATGACAGAAGCAACCTGTTCTTTTGAACATGTAGAAGGGAAGAGTATGGCCTGATCACCCGAACTTTTAAAAGTATGCTTTTGATAATGATTATGGAATTTTGCTTGCATTTAATCAGTCTATGCAATCAAATGGTTTCATGATGAAAAGGGGGGAATGTGTGTGTGCCTGTGTGTGCTTTTGCTTCAAGCGAGCAACCATACATTTGTGTTGTTTTACTTTCTTTCTTTTATATTCATTTATTCATTATTTATTCATTAATAATAATTTGTTTAATAATGTTATTATTCAATTTAATCATATAATCATTTATAATAATCATTAATAATCATAATCATACCCATTTTATTGATTCATTTACTGATTAGTCATTTATATTATATTTTTGTTTTTTATATTATTTTTCCACTGTTGTTTAGTCTTGTGACTGTGGTTTCAAGGGCTGTTTGTCTTCATGAATAAGAGATGTTTATGGAAACTCAAGGTTTATGGGATGTTGTTGTGAATCAGTTTGGTATAACAGTACTTGTTGAATTTGTGCTGGTCAGACGAAGTCTGAGCATTGAAACATATGCAACTAAGACTATTTAATAAACTCTGCTCCTTTTTATCATCACTTCGTCTCCTGCTTCTGCTCTTTACTGGCTTTTTCCTCAGTCAACTTCTTGGCTGATAGAAGACCGTTAATAAGAGTTTTGGGTATTTTTGGGTTCTAGACAAGACTTGCTATTAACAGGTTTTGAGTATTAGACAACTGCTGATGAGTTGTTCTGTTACCAGACAAAACTGATATTTTCTGATGGGATCTGGTGTCCGGGGCTGGATATTAATTATTTGGCATGGAGGCATGATCTAACCACGCTAAGCAGACATTTGTAAGCAAGTAAGATTTGTGGCAGATTAATGTAGGTGAAGTTTGAACATGAAAAATGTCAAAGACATAATGATGACCTGGGCCCGTATTCTTAAAGATTCTAAGAATCCTCTCAGAGAGCTCCTAATTTAGCTTAAAAATTTCTAACTAGGAGTCTTAGCTTAAAAGTGATTCAGGACCAATCTGAGAGCTAGGAAAAGACAAAAACTTTTATCTTAGTGAGGAGTCGGGGCTGACCCCGTTGCTAGCTCTGACACAGTCTTTTGAAGACTGTGATTGGTTGGTTGTCCAAGAAGGAAATAAAAGAGCACTTTTAAGAGTATGGTCCATTATAATCCTTCACTTTGAAATTACAGGCGTAATTTTTCCTGTTTTACTGTTCTCTCTCTCTCTCTCTCTCTCTCTCTCTCTCTCTCACTCACACACACACACACACACACATTATATATGTATGTGTGTGTATATATATATATAATATGTATTCTTTTTTTTTTTATTTACCATGCTGTCATACTTAACGTATTTGAAATGAACAGCAACACAAGGTTCTGAAAGTGCTATAATTGTTTGTGTGATCACTTTGCTTATAGAAGGTTGTGAAAGACTCAAATCATCACTGCTGCATAGTTGCATTTTTCCAGTTGCTAAATATGTTAATGCAGTCAAAGGGGTCCTATTATGCTTTTTCACTTTTTGAATTTTAGTCAGTGTGTAGTGTGTATGTTTGGGCATAAAGAGATCTACAAAGTTACAAATCTCAAAGGCAACTCCAAAGGGAGATATTTAGTTTTTAAAAAATCCCTTTCAAGAACTACAACGAACGGCTCGTTTGGACTACAAAGTTGTTTTTCTGTATTTGTGATATCACAAATTGGCCCATTAGAATATCATTAAAATAAATCCCACCTATGGAAATTTGAATGGTTAGCAGTTGGGGAGAATGCTTGGTTGAGCACTGCACGTCTCAGAATCGAAACCCGGTGCAGGTGTTTTTATATCACTGTATTTCTGAAGGAAACCGACTGTTTTCAGAAAATTTTGGATGTCATTCTCATTTCATCTTGCATGTAATGTCTGATAAAGCAGCGTTTCTGAGCTGAGAGCTGCTTTGTGTACAGCGTTACCAGGGAAACCTCGCTCTCTCCCGCTCCAACAGCGGGAGAGAGCGAGGTTTATATATATATATATATATATATATATATATATATGCTGCCACAAATAATGTAAGTCTGTGGGACTATGGTATAAATAAGTTCAACTGTATAACAGTTTCACTGCAATTCATATTATAATGTTAGAATTAACAAAAACCAATACATATTACCGTTGCACTTATCTGTACATAGTAAATGCAGTTATTTATACAGTGGGGCAAAAAAGTATTTAGTCAGCCACCAATTGTGCAAGTTCTCCCACTTAAAAAGATGAGAGAGGCCTGTAATTTTCATCATAGGTATACCTCAACTATGAGAGACAAAATGAGAAAAAAAAAAAAAAAATCCAGAAAATCACATTGTAGGATTTTTGAAGAATTTATTTGCAAATTATGGTGGAAAAGAAGTATTTGGTCAATAACAAAATTTCATCTCAATACTTTGTTATATACCCTTTGTTGGCAATGACAGAGGTCAAACGTTTTCTGTAAGTCTTCACAAGGTTTTCACACACTGTTGCTGGTATTTTGGCCCATTCCTCCATGCAGATCTCCTCTAGAGCAGTAATGTTTTGGGGCTGTCGCTGGGCAACACGGACTTTCAACTCCCTCCAAATATTTTCGATGGGGTTGAGATCTGGAGACTGGCTAAGCCACTCCAGGACCTTGAAATGCTTCTTACGAAGCCACTCCTTCATTGCCCGGGCGGTGTGTTTGGGCTCATTGTCATGCTGAAAGACCCAGCCACGTTTCATCTTCAATGCCCTTGCTGATGGAAGGTTTTCACTCAAAATCTCACGATACATGGCCCCATTCATTCTTTTGTTTACACGGATCAGTCGTCCTGGTCCCTTTGCAGAAAAACAGCCCCAAAGCATGATGTTTCCACCCCCATGCTTCACAGTAGGTATGGTGTTCTTTGGATGCAACTCAGCATTCTTTCTCCTCCAAACACGACAAGTTGAGTTTTTACCAAAAAGTTCTATTTTGGTTTCATCTGACCATATGACATTCTCCCAATCCTCTTCTGGATCATCCAAATGCTCTCTAGCAAACTTCAGTCGGGCCCGGACATGTACTGGCTTAAGCAGGGGGACACGTCTGGCACTGCAGGATTTGAGTCCCTGGCGGCGCAGTGTGTTACTGATGGTAGCCTTTGTTACTTTGGTCCCAGCTCTCTGCAGGTCATTCACTAGGTCCCCTCGTGTGGTTCTGGGATTTTTGCTCACAGTTCTTGTGATCATTTTGACCCCACGGGGTGAGATCTTGCGTGGAGCCCCAGATCGAGGTAGATTATCAGTGGTCTTGTATGTCTTCCATTTTCTAATAATTGCTCCCACAGTTGATTTCTTCACACCAAGCTGCTTACCTATTGCAGATTCAGTCTTCCCAGCCTGGTGCAGGTCTACAATTTTGTTTCTGGTGTCCTTTGACAGCTCTTTGGTCTTGGCTATGGTGGAGTTTGGAGTTGGACTGTTTGAGGTTGTGGACAGGTGTCTTTTATACTGATAACGAGTTCAAACAGATGCCATTAATACAGGTAACGAGTGGAGGACAGAGGAGCATCTTAAAGAAGTTGTTACAGGTCTGTGAGAGCCAGAAATCTTGCTTGTTTGTAGGTGACCAAATACTTATTTTACAGAGGAATTTACCAATTAATTCTTTAAAAATCCTACAATGTGATTTTCTGGATTTTTTTTTCTCATTTTGTCTCTCATAGTTGAGGTATACCTATGATGAAAATTACAGGCCTCTCTCATCTTTTTAAGTGGGAGAACTTGCACAATTGGTGGCTGACTAAATACTTTTTTGCCCCACTGTAAGCTGTTGTTGACATCCTATCTAAAACGTGATTTAACCAAAATAACAACAACAAAAACGTTACCACTTTAATATGTCTTGCAATATCTGTGCGTGCAAAGGTTCTGCTCGATCCTCCTGTTCATTATTCTCGAAGTCTGAATTGATATGCAATATTGATGAACTTGCTGTTTTGTAAGGGGCGGGGCAGTACTGAAACACCGTCTAAGCTGTTCGCCGCACTGGGACAGCTAACCAATCACAACACATTTCGTTTTTCGGAAGGCAGGCCTTCATCAAACCCGGAACTAATCGAGGTGTTTGTGCCGGGCTGGGGAGAGATGAGTTGTAATAATGTAAATTATGTGAAAAATAATGCGATTTTCAAACCACCAAGCATGAGAGCATGTTCTAGTACACCCCCAAAACAAAATAAAGACTTTGTAAAGAGCATAATAGGACCCCCTGTTTAAGAAAATAATAATAATTATTTTTTATTTATTTGTAAGTGTGTGTAAACAATTTTTTTCCCCCCATTTTCCAGCTCCAGACCAAAAGGAAAGTGGGAGGAGAACTAGGATCATGTGACTCTGATGTAACTTGAACTAATATATTTCTCCCAGGAACAACATTATTTCAAACCTCCTTGAACAAAAGCAGAAAGAATCACGAATCGCCTGAAATGAACATGAGAGTTTTCTACAAGAGTCTGTTGTCTTTACTGGGTAAGTAAAACATACAATCTGTCTCATATCTTAACGACCTACAGTCTGTTTTCAGCTTCATCTTTCAGACAGAGAAGCACTTAAGAAACACAGAAGACCCTAAATTATAATTGAATGTGTTGTTGTTGGTTCATGTTACTAAACACCCTTAAACAAAATAATTTTACTTGAGAAGCTAAACTATATAAGACACTAATACATGATTTTAGAGCTTATACTCAATTTTACCCAAATAGAAAATATTTAAAATAAATAAATAAATTATGCTCATAAGAACAATCCATTTAAGTTGCTAAATAATGAGCATCATTCTGCGTTTCTCATTCCAAGGCTTTTTCTCAGTTCAGACGAAAGCAGAAAGAGAAGGTGAGATTTTGTGAATTAAACACTACTACATCTTTTGTTAGGGAGTTTGTGCTGCTGTGAAATATTTTCAGACACATGATGAAAACCAATGAACTTAAATAGCCAAGCAGGGCTATACATAATTGTAATAAAGAATTGTAATCGTAAGCAAGGTTTTCTCTTGAACGTATTCCAGTGAATGTAGCAAGTTGGGGAACAGCCGATCAATCGACAACATTTTACGGCTTAGATTGTGACTGGCATGCCCAAAACGCTCTGGATGGGTTGAGTTACGTCTGTACTCGTACAGACGAACAAACTGACCCATGGTGGAAGCTGGATCTGAAGAAGACGTACAGTGTGAACAGAGTGAGCATCACTAACAGATACATCTGCTGTGTAATCTGGATAGACGGGGCAGAGATTCAGATTGGAAACAATTCTTCAGATGTTTTCAGCAACCCAGTGTGAGTCTCTCTGATATATTCTTATATGCAGATTTTGGGCAGTTGGTATCTTCATACATACATATGTATGTGTGTGTGTGTGCTTCATATACTGACTATTTGCAGGTCTTTAGACTGTTAAAATTCCCAAATCACAAAGCGGATCTATCACTTCAGTGTAGCATTTGGACCAATCAGACACACATTTGTTCATCAGATTTAACAAATCAAATTAGTTATTAGATTAACAAATAATCACAGACCCCTCACCCAACACACATTCTGGGTGCCTGTATGTCTGTGAACAAAGTCCAGGCCCCTGGCTACCATGGCAACCAGGAGACTTTTGCACAGGCCAGATAAGCTTTACGACCTAATGGCATGTAGAGAGCTCTCTCTCTCTCAATACACTTTCGATAGGAAAGACATGTAATGCACATAAAAATGGACTCTTCTCTAATTAATTCATTGAAAAACTTTTCTTTGAATGAACACACATATCCTCAGGTCATTGTGTATATTGTTACTGTTCGTGTATATTGTCTTTTTGTACTGTATCTTATTTTATGCATGCTTATGATAGATCACTAGTTAATATTACCTCACTTATATCATGTTTGATCTCTATCAATTTGTCTTCGGATGATCTAAATGACAGTGTATATTACATGTTGCAACATATTAGTGTTCTAAGAATCTAAATCCAACCCCATGCAAATTACCATGCTCAGAGACAAAGAGTCGTAAAACCATCCCTCCAAAGAGACTGGAGACCATTGGCTCCAGAGGTGTGACCTCTATACCAGATAAAGCTCTCACACAGGTCAGAACTCCTCTCTTCTAAAAAAAAACCTTCTTCTGCAAAAACCTCTCCTGGAAAAAGCTCTTCTGCTATCTTCTGATTGCTCCGTGAGGGACTCACGGAGAGCCTAACCGGTTTGGGCGCACCCGATCGGCCCAACATAGAGCCGTGGGTGATCTCCCCAGCCTGGGAGATGACTCTTGACCACAAAGACCCAGTCTGCGGTTCTATTAGATCCTAAGAGGATGGGGAAGATGTGAGCTAGAACTCTTCGGGACCATTAAGTTTTTGTGCCAGGCTTTACGGCCTTGTCTTTCCATTCAACCAAAGCTCCTCGGACCTCCGCAGATCTTTTTCTTAGCTCTTTTTCCACTCTCTACCTGGAAGAACATTTCTACCTCAGAACATCTTTGAAATTCATCACTCTTCAACCCGGAAGAACGTGATCGTGAGTCCAAAAATCTTGAAACCATCAAGACTTTTCATCTGAGACCGCATTCCGTCACGACAAAGGAAGTGCAAGTATAGTACATTTAACTAAACGAAACAGAGGTTTAGTATAAGTTATAGACCCCGTTATAAACGGCGCTGATGGTTTTACTCAGGTGGTTAAATGACTTTTTCCATAACTGCATTCTCTGGTTTTCCTGATGGTTTCATCCATCAACTCTCATTAGCCCTTTCCCCATGTATGAGCGATTGTATGTTTGAGTGTATGTTATTCGTTGTTTGTTTAGATTAGATATGTATGTTAGCGTTTAGTTAATAAAACTCTTGTGCACAAATTACATGAGTTTCTGATTCTGCCTTGCATATTAATGTCCCTTTAAGATTTTGATCCTTACTACATGCTCTAATGCATTAATACTTAGGAATGTATTTTCTGTGGCCACGAAAATATCCTTTCTTAGAGTTTATATGAATTTACATTGAATGTTCGCTGGACGAACAGATCAGCTGATGGCAATTTAACTCAGTTATTACTGTCAGCCAATATAAATAATTGTAATTAATCATAATTAATTGTAATTATTTATATACGATTCCCTTTTTGAGCTAATTTGCTACATCAGCTTTAATTGTTTTTTATTTTTTAAGGATTACTTTGGAATAGGAAAGTGGGTAGCTATTAAGAACAAGTCATCTTTTCTACATTGAGGGATTCTCAAGAAAACTTTGCAAATTAAACGCTATGAGCAAGTTTAATATTATCACAATTCACATTAACATATCTTATAATAAAAAAAACAATAAAAAAAAACAGGTACTCTACCAATCAACTAGGTCATGCTGTCCACCACAGAACTGCGTTTGCATCAGAACAACACACAACTCATTATTTAATAACAATAAAGTAACAAAAAACGACTCCACAACTACAGCTGTAAATGGGCTATCCCGGACAAGCCCCCAGTTATATTACGACTTCCTATTTGGCTGTTGTTATTGTTATTAGTGTCTAGGGTTGTAGGAAGTCAACACAAAGAATAAATTAATTTAAAAAAAATGTGTAGAGTAGAGATGTGTAGAGTAATGAATCAAACAGAAACCAGAAATGAGTATCAGCAAATCTTTAGTGAGAAATTATGTCCACCAAAACAAACACTCAATTGCTCCTTATATTTACAATACCAACTGAAGCATCAAGAAGAAGGCAATATTTACAAATTATATACAACATTGAAAAACTCAAGTGTGAGACGTGAGTTGAGCTGAAAGCAAAGAAATTAATAAAACAAAACACATACTAACTTCAACCAATCCAACATTAATCTAAACAAAATGAAAAAAAAGAAAAAAAACTATTATTCGGCGTAAATGCCAACTAATTACGCTCACTAACAAAACATATACAAATATTGGCTCCCGCTCCTAACCTAGTGTTTTTGTTTTTTTTTTAACTGTGTTTTTATTAAACTTGCAGGATATCAGAGCGAATCAGACCATTTAAGATTCGATCAGATTGGTGTTAGAACCACCAAAAAAGCCAAATTCCACAAAGAGGCCCATCCAGAGACAACAGGATGTTCGTCATAAATCTGTCCACAGTATCCTGGCGCCTTGAGTCTGGAGCAAACCAACAAGCCTCTTTCACAGAACAGCTTGCAACATTAAAACAAAAGGAACACTTATTTATAAGTCCAATGAAGGAAGGAAACTATCAAATTTGGGGCAAGTAATCAGGACTGATGGTCAAAGAGATGGCCGTCACATGTAAATCTGTGATTGAAATCAGAGCTACAGACTTTCTTGGGCGGGTCTCCACATAGAAGAAAGATCAGACTGAAATTCCTTTGTCCACAGAGTCGCTTCCATATGCACCTAAAATCATCTTAAAAAGACTTATGAGCAACTAATGAATTCCATATTATGTATGTAACCCACACAATTGATGATCATGTTTTAATCACATATTATGTATGTCTTTTAATAACTAGGGAATAGTTTAAGAGTTAATATTCATGTTTGGTATGTATGAGTTTGAAAAATCATGCTTTAAACGTTTCTTCCAACTGTTTCTTTGTCAAATGTATCATATTCTTGTTATAGAAATCCTGTCCAAAATTGTACTCTGTAAGAGCGGGAAAATTTGGACCATGTGACTGATAAGATAACATTTTAGATTTATGAATGGGGAGGAGAAACATACAACACCACGAGCCAAGATCATTTCTAATTGGTCAAGACCAGTATTAGGAGGTGTCTGAAAGCCGAGTTTAAATACTCAGGACACCATCAAATTGTGCTTTTGCTCTTGCCTCTCTTCCTCTGCTTCTCAGATCCCTTCTTCTCTTTTGCCACCGCGTTTTGACGCTGCTTTCTGAGCGTGCTCTGGCCTACGTGCCAGCTGCCAACACAATGAGAAGAAAAACCACCTAGTCTCGTTACATCCTTTTATTCTTTTACTTTAATTTCTTGTCTTTCCGTGAGAGTTTCGTTAAGTTAAGTTTGCCGCAAAGTCCAGCTTTGACTGCACCCGCCCCAAACTTCAACCAGACATACTCCGCATCAAGAGCCACGCCCAAGACTTTACTACTACAATCTCGGGAAAACCCCTTTTTGCAAGAGGACAACAAAAGGGAATCTCTTAACACAAAGGCAACAAGCAAGTAACCTCCAGATTCTAACTGAATTGGTGCATTTAATATAAATTTTAGCCTCATTGAGAAACTCAATGCGAGGGTTAATTAAGTGATTGATGGTTGTTCAGGTCTATGCAATTGCACATTGCTGTAAACTTGGGATTTCACATTTTCATTCTCTTTAAACTCATTCTTTCCTCACTTTCTTTCTGCAACGTGTGAATGTGTGAATGCGTGTATTCATGTGTTAGATTAGATTAGTTTACATGTCTTAGGTTTACATAAATAAAGTCTTATTTATATTGAAAAGAGAAGTATCTTGTGTTTTGTGCTTACAAGTTAATGTCTTAATCTGCCGATCTTGTTACTGTGCTTATTAATAGTGTTTTCACTATATTTTGGATTTTAATATCCAGTGCAGAGTTGATGTTCTACGGCTCGTTCAGTGAATCGCAGGCCGATTCAGCGATCAGCCGTAAAACAGTGATTCTGTTCAAATTCCCTATAAAATCATAAATGATTCCCTTTGAGCTAAATTGACTTGTTTCCCTTATATATTACGTATTTACATTTACAAACTTTTTTTTATAAACATAACAAAATACACATAAAATTTACTTAAAATATTAACACTCAAAAAAAATATAAAAAATAAATATAATACAAAAAAAAAAAACCTAAATGAAGAATAAATAAGATAAACAAGTAACCATTCAAAATGGAACAAGCAAAGACAGCTTAAAAAAAAATAAATAAATAAAATAGTAAAATAACTTAAAATAAATAGAAAAAAACAACTACAAAAAAAAAAACCCTTGACAACATTTTAAATATCACGCAAATATGTTTCGATTAGTGCCCAGTTCTGTTGGAAAATGTCCGATTTCAGCTGTATGTCCGCAGTCATTTTCTCAAATATATATATCTGATTCAGTCTCTGTGTCCATTCTGTCAGAGTAGGTTCACGCTTCATCCAGTTCACAGTGATTATCTTTCTAGCTGCCATTAATAATATATGTAGTGCAAATAGGTGGGATTTACATAGTCTCCACCTCCCCACAATCTTTCCAGCATTGTGCTAATCGTGAAGAACTATCAAATTTCGCAACCACTAATGGAACTCTGAAGAATCTCATTTTTATCTTCCAGTCGAATTCCTTCCATAGTTGACTGCTTATACCCTTATGACAACTGGTGCATATATTTGTCCACATCTCATCCTCTATTATAGTATTTAACTCTAATTTCCAATTTCTTTTGGTATGAAATGAGTCATCAGATTTATCTTGCATTAGTTTTTTGTATATATGGGCTACATGATTTTTAGTAAGTATACCCTGTTCAATGATACTAATAAAATATTTTTCTACATTTGTTGGAGATCTTTTAATTATGTCCCATTGTTTATGACTTGTGATATAGTGTCGTAGTTGTAAATATCTAAAGAAATCACTAGATTTCAATGTAAACCTATCAGATAATTGAGAAAAAAGATCTTATGGTCTCCCCATCAAAAAGTTGATTAATTATCTTTGAACCGCTCTCTTCCCATCTATTAATACATTAGAAAAACTGATTTCAAAGTTTGTTTGGCAAAATAAAAGACCAAGAATAAGATTAAAAATACTTATGTCAAATAAAGATGGGGGGGTTTGAACCTTCCTAATCTTAGATACTATTATTGGGCTGCTCAGCTTAGTGCTATCACTGCTTGGCTTGGTGTCGATAAGGAGGCAGAATAGGTCAGTATTGAACAGAATTCACTTCATGGAGTTTCTTTGAAAGTTCTGCCATTTATGGGTTCACAAGCACAAAAGGGAGTGAAAAAAAATATATGGATACAACACACTGTCAAAATTTGGTCCACAGTACAAAAAACGTTCAGAGGAGCAATTGTCTTATCACGTGCAATACACATTAAAGATAATCCCGATTTTCTTCCTTCTATATCGAGGCTAAGTATGTTTAGAACATGTTTATTATTAATAGCCTACTCTGTTCAAAAATAGATTTTAATAACATGCTAAACAATAATAATTAGTTTCTCAGATATAAAATATCTTTTTTTAATGATAGTACAAAGCATGCGTAAGTCTATGGCTACAAAACCTACAGATGCCCCTGATATTAACATGCTCACAAATGTTTTTTTTATTTTATTTTTTTGGTTGTTTGTGTTTTATTGAATCAGATACCTGCACCACAGATGAATCCTGATGTCTCTTCAAACTGTTTTCCTCTGAGAGCGCTGTACCAACATCAGATGTTCAACTACACTAGCTATGTTTCCATCCAAAGATTCGAATTTAAATTATGCGCAAAACTGGAATATCGCATAAAACATATGCGAATAAAGCACCGTTTCCATCCAACGAGTCAAAGAGAACAAAATCGTCACTTCCTGGTAAACTGTGGCACTAAATATCACTAAGAATATAGGAGAAGCCATTGAATATAATAATTTTCATATATGATATAAATTACTTATGACTCAGAGAGAGCAGATGTAACACAATAAATGCTGTCACTGCGTTCTGAGGAGGATGCCAGCTGTTTGGGAACACAGTCGTGTAAGACAATTATACAGAAATACTTTGATGACAGACTACAACAGCTTATAGATGCTGTGAACGAGATCGGTCAGCTGGTTATTCAAGTTATCCCATCTCATAGCGCAAAGTCACATGACGTTTTTGATGCGCATGGAGGAATTTATTCGGTAAATGTGTTTCCATCGTAGTTTATGCGCATTTTTTCTTATCGGATAAAAAGTTTATCCTACTCAGTTGTGCGCATAATTTTTTTATGCGCATTTTCAGAATTTATGCGCATCTTAGCGTTTCCATCCAGCGAATTTTTTATGCGATAGTCCAAAATGCGCATAAAAATAGGTGGATGGAAACATAGCTAGTGATATTCTATGGTAAAACAAGCTCCTTGACTACTGATTATGTTTTTTCTTCTTAAATCCATGGAAAGAAGCAGAAACACTTAAATAACACGTAAATATCAGGTATGATTTACTTGTTTCACTTGTTGGACAGAATCTGTTGCAGGAATGACTCAAAGTCTGTTCACATCTCTGTGGTTAGATCAGTGTGCACAATGTGTCTTTGACCTTCATTATGTATGTTTTGATTATACTGTGTTGTAAATAAAATACAAATAATTTAAAAAAAAACATTTTTTCCAATCTCCTCACATTCTCTCTTACCTGCCTCAACGTCACAGTCACACTGATGGGCCATTAGAGGCGGGCCCTTTGTCTCTCAGGGGAGAATCACTTAATATTCAGGGATATTGCCACTCCCTCGCATATTGGCTTTCAATCACAAAACATGTCTTCAAAAATTTAAATCAATATATTGTTTTCTGTGAATGAGTAAACAGAATGATTTTCACATAATTCTGAAATAAATATTCTATCTTACAAGACTGATTACTCAAAAGTCTTATTCAGAACTATTTAGTGTGGGTTTTATGGCCTTATTTCAGCTACATTTTTTTCCCCAAAACTTACTAACCACGCATATGCAAATAAATGCAAATAAATGCAAACATGTACATCCATCAGGGTCACATATTATTGTAGCACAGTTTGTGCTGAATACAAAAAAAAAATACATGTTGGTCAATAGAATGTTATAAGTATCTGAAATAAGCACAAATATCAGGGCATGTCAAAACATCTCAAGGGCCCCAAAATCACCTCAGACCCCAGAGGGTTAAATGCTGAGACCGGAACCAAAACTGGAAGGGATTGAAATAGGAAGAGAAGTCTCGGCAATATGTTCATTTTCACAGTTTCTATCCTACCAAACATAGAGAGAGGTAGTACTTCCCATCTAGCCAAGTCTTTTTTAATAATTTCAAAGAGCCGTGAGTAGTTAGCCATGTATAAATGTGATGCCATGGGTGTAAGGATGACTCCCAAGTATCTAAAACCCTGACTAGACCATCGAAAACATACCTCCTTGTCTAACTGAATGGGCCAATGTCCTGATATCATCATTGCCTCAGATTTATCAGCATTTACTTTGTATCCAGAAACTAATCCATATTCTTTTAAGCATTCTAAGAGAACCGGAACAGATGCAAGAGGGTTTTCAATGAATAATAATACGTCATCTGCGTATAACGATATCTTATGACACTTTCCACCTTTACCCTTTATACCCTGTATTCTGGGGTTGCTCCTTATTATTTCTGCTAATGGCTCAATACTAAGTGCAAATAAAACTGGGGACATTGCATCTCCCTGACGAGTTCCCCTACCTAAACTAAAAAACTCTGAGCAATGACCATTAACTCGAACTCTTGATTTAGGGTTTTTATAAAAAACCTTTACCCATTTAACAAAAGTGTCGTGAAATCCCATATAATTAAGAGTCTGTTCCAGAAACCCCCAGTCAACCCTATCGAATGCTTTCTCAGCATCTAAGCTGAGAAGCATTGAGGGTGTTTTACTGTCTTTTCCAATCTGCTGTAAATTTAAAGCTCTTCTTATATTGTTTATTGTATATCTTCCATTAATAAATCCGGTCTGATCTGGTTTAATCAATTTTTTAATATGTTTTTGGATTCTGCTTGCTAATATTGAAGTTAAAATTTTAATATCTTGACATAGTAAGCTTATTGGTCTGTAAGCCGTACATTGCGTGGGATCTTTTCCAGTTTTATGAAGTACAGTTATGATTGCGTCAGACTATGAGTGTGGTGGGTCTTCATTCTGTAGTACATAGTTATATATCTTACATAAATTAGGTGCCAATTCATTTACAAATACCTTATAAAATTCCCCGGGTAATCCGTCTACCCCTGGTGACTTGTTATTTTTTAATTTTACTATAGTTTCCCTTATTTCTCCTTCCGTAATGGGGGATATAATTTCCTTTGCTTCTTCTTCTGTTAATTTATTTAAATCAATTGGTTGCAAAAAACTTTTAACTTTTTCTTCCTTATTTATTAGATTCTGACCTTCATATATTTTTTTATAATAATCTTCAAATGCATTAACTATATCCTTTGGTTGAGTTAACATTATTGAAGTATCTGGGTGCTTGATTTTTGGAACAGCTCTGCTTGCTTGAGCCTTACGTAATTGAAAAGCTAAAAGCCTGTTTGCTTTGTTACTCATCTCATAGTATTTTCTGCTTACAAATCTAAGTGCCCCCTCTGCTTTGTATGTAAGTAAGTCATCCAACTTCTTTCTTTCCTTTTTTAAGCATTCTAAAATTTTTATTTTACCTGTTCGTTTATGTTCAATTTCTAGTTTCCTGATTTCATTCTCTATCTCATTTTGTTTAGCTAATCTCAATTTTTTTATTCCTGGATGTTATTTCTATTATTCTACCTCTTATCACTGCTTTGGCCCCTTCCCACAAAATAGATGGAGTAACCATTCCATTATCATTAATATCAAAATATTCAATTATTTCTTGTCTTATTTCTTCTTTAGCCTCACAATCATTTATTACTGACACAATTTAATCTCCAATATTTAAACTGTTTACCTTGTCCTAATTGAAGTTTTAACCTAACTGGCGCATGATCAGATATAGTTATGGGATCTATTTGGCATTCTTTGACACTATGTAGATCTGTTCTAGATGTACAAAAGAAGTCTATTCTAGAATAACTGCCATGCACATGTGACATAAAAGTAAAATCCTTCTCTTTAGGATGCAAGTGTCGCCAAACATCTGTCAAACCTAGTTCTCTTATTATTCCCAAAAGAACTTTTACTTTTTTTGCCTGTGGTCCCCTTTCTGCTGGTAACCTATCCACTTTGCTATCTAATACACAACTGAAGTCTCCACCAATTAAATACATTCCCTCACCTTTCTGTGCCAATAAAGAAAAAACATTCTTGAAAAACTGTGGATGGTCTTCATTAGGTGCATAAAGATTAAGAATAGTAATTTTTTTGCCTGAAATTGTTCCAACTACCATGATATATCTTCCCTCTTTATCATTGTATACTTGCTCCATATTAAAAAAGACTGACTTGGCAAACATGATTGCAACACCTCTCTTCTTCCCCTTAGAAAATGAGGCACTGTAAACTTGGTCCACCCATTCTCTTCTCAATTTTAAATGTTCCCCATCAGACAGGTGGGTCTCTTGAAGGAGTGCAACAGAGCATTGCATTTTCCTGAGTTGATTAAATATCTTCTTTTAATTGGGCTACTCAGTCCTTTCACATTATAGCTGACACAAATTACATCATCCATTCACCTCGTTATAATTGTTATACGTGCTAATAACCAATATGTTACAGTAGTATAGAAAAACAAAAAACACTTTAGCTGTCAAGGGCCAGTAATTAACGTGAACAAAAACAGAAACTATGTACATGAACAAGGCTTCCACACATCCATTCGGCCCAGTTCTTCTCTCATAGGCCAAATCCCGATGTAAAAAGGCCAGAGAGTTGTGGCGCTGACTCCCTGGGGTACCAAAAGTGCACCAAATGCTTGCAGCCATTCTGTTTTGAAACACGGCTGCCTCCAGGAGTGATTTCCACTCAGCAAAGTATCAGAAAAGCGTCCGTCAGTTTTAAAGCAAATCAGTTATTATCCCGATAATAAAGGGAAGGGAAGAGAAAAAAAAAAAAAACACTTAAACATATGCATCTTCACAAAGAGCCAGTCTCTTCTACAATTTAGCCAGAGTTTACGCACATTCTGAAGCTGAAATATCCCGTTTAAATGTATTGTTTAACGTTACATATTTTGAACAGTTTAGTCCTTCTGCAGAAATGCCTGAAGATCCGTGTCGGACAAAAACGCCGTGTTCAAGCTGCGTCCACCTTTACCTTGCACTGACCATCTTGCCTTCGATATTTCTCTTACTTGTCTGTCTCGCTCATTCACTCGAAGTTTAATTCCCAGCTCCCACAGCAATAGTGCGGCATCCATCAGTGTAGGGAATGTTTTTACTCCTACCTCCAGATAAATCCTTATCTGTGCTGGATAGACACACTGCGCTCGCACATTCTTCGTCTTTAGCTGTTTCATGACATCTCGCACCTGTGCTCTTTTCCTCTGCAACTCAGGCGAGTAGTCGTTGTCAAAGTAGATCCGTTTCGCGTTGTACAGTACCTGTTTCTGTGACCAGGCTTGTTTTAAGATTGCGTCTTTAACCGCATAATCCAGAAATCTCACTATTATCGATCTAGGAGGTGCGGCGGGATCTTTAGATTTGGCTGCAAGGGCCCTGTGTGCTCTTTCGATCTTTATGTCCAGGTCCCGAGGCAGTTGAAAAACTGTGTTAAGCAGGCCTTTTACAAATTCCACTGTGTTTTCTCCTTCGCAGCCCTCTGGAACTTGGTATATTCTCAAATTATTCCGGCGAAGTCTATTTTCCAGGTCCTCGCATTTTTCTGTGAGATCTGTCTCGCGTTCCAGGAGATATCGGAGCGCTCTTTCATGTCTCATCCCAGTCTCCTCAGCAACTCCGATCCGTTCTTCAGTCTCCAAACCGTTTATTTGGCATTTCAAATCCTCAACCGAGGTCTCTAATTTTGTCAGTGATATTTTCGTTTGTTTATGTCCCTCTTGATTTTCTCTTCTTAACGATTTCAATTTATCCATCACTTCAGAAAGTTTGGATGCACGCAGGCTAGCTTTAGTTTGTCTACCAGGGCTAGGTGATCGTTTTTTATCTTCTCTTTCTGGTGCATTTTCGTTTTTGGACGTATTCTAGTGTCTCGTTGACGTACTCATTCTGAAAAATCGAATTATACTTGAACTGGTTATATAAATCGGGATTTATTGCAACAGTCAGACAGAGCTTAGCTTTCAAGCGTGTGTCATCTCTATTGCGCCACTGGAAGTCCCTAACCTAGTGTTTTTTATACAAGTATTATTCTACATGTTGCTTTGTGTAGGTCAGGTGACATACTAACCTTGTATCAGCACTATGAGTCAAGAGATAAATCCAGCAATCAACTCTTGAAGAGAGAGTTGGAATCAAATTACAGCGCAGTCAGGCAAATACAACATGTAGAGAAAACGGAGCAATTGGAAATAACTCAAGACAAACTATCAACTCATAATTGCAACAGATACTCGAAAATGGTGGACAGCGTGACAAACAAATGAGCGCTATCAGGAAAGGAAAAATGCGTGTCCATGTCTTGCGTCATTTCCGAGTCCTTATAGTAGTCTTGTGTCATTTCCGAGTCTTTATATTAGGCTGAGGGTGTCTGATTGGTTCTGAAATGGGTGATGTCATCACGGCGGGGAAGATCGATCTGGCTGATCTCCAATCACAGGACCTAAAAGTGATAATCAAAACAGCAAGGTAGATAGAAAAAGAAAAACCTCCCACAACATTACGGGAAGTCGACTCAAATGTAAAAAAAATCAGAGTACTAATATGCTGACATTATAAATATTAGTTTGTAAACATAAATGGCAGTTGGCCAATTTAAGGCAGTTGGCTTCTGCAAATGAAATGAAGAAATAAATTTTAGTTTAGTGCATTACAGTAACATTCTATTATTAAAATTAACATTCTATTAGTAAAATTAACAGTAAACTACAGGCAAATGTGCTGCCAGTATTTTACATGACAATTTTTACTACACTGTAATTCTAAATACAGTAAAAAAAAAAAAAAAAAAAAAAACTATAAATAAACAGTGCTTTGTAGATGAAGCTGCTGTCAGTTAATTACTGGAAATTTACACTACTACGTTTTACAGTGATATAAATATATATCTCAGCGAAGCTTATTTTTCTTTTCACCTGTAGGATAACTAGCTCCTCTAAAACCTTACTTTGTTGTGTTTTGTTAGTTATTTTAGGCCTTGCTCTCTCCTAAAGATTTATTCCATTTTGATAATTTTGTATATGAAACATAAACATCTCCTTATTGCCTTTCATTCCCTAAAGGAATATAACACCCTCGATTCCCTCGTCTTGGTGTATGAATATGAAACTGTGTTTACAGGTAGAAATATATCAGAGCCAAACTGAACACCATCAGTGTCAGATAATAGAAAAAGATAGAGATGAGCTTTAGTTGTGGTTTGGTTTGTTCCGTTTGAGCTCGGTGACATTAACCAGTGTGAGAGCAGCAGTTGATCACTACTATTTTTTGCTTCTTTACTTCCATAGAGTTATAAAAACAGCTAATATCATAGTTACAGTAAAGATCCATTAAAGTATTGTTTTGTTTTTTTTTTTTCTTGTTCATACAAGAATATTATTCCTCATAATGGAAAATTGATGCTGTTCAGTTTGATACTGAATCATGACAACTTTCTGTGAAAAACTTACACGTTAGTCAGTTTTCTGAACACATTACATGATTATCAACATTATCAGAATTTTTTTAGCTAACACTTTGGGGTATATTTGTATGTGTCTTTATGTTGGATCTGACTGTAGGTATCAGGAAGTCTTGAGGCTTTAACACAGTCTGTGTCTTTAACAGTTTGTCATTATTCAGTCAGTATGGAACTCAGTCAACTTCCTCTTGTGCTCTGTGAGTATTGCTTTCTCTGCATGTGTTTCAGTGGATGTTAATTACTCTTATTTTATGAATGGGATCAAGTGATTTAGTGTACCTGGATTTATTTTTTTCTTTTCTTTTCTTTTCATGCTGCTCTCAGGTTTTCAAATCCAGCCCTTGTTCATTATATATGAGTAAATATGAGCTTGAGTAAGCAGGTGTGCAGTTAGTGCTGTTTGTGAAAGAGAAATGCACTCAGTTGTGTTTGTTTGTTCAGTCAGTCCATTTTGGTGCTTTGTAATAGTGTTTGCTGAATCAGTTCTGTTGATTTGTTTTGCACAGATGCTTTAAGTAAATATTCACAATTACATAATTAGTAAGAGTTTCTTTATTCCTCTTCTTGTGATCAGACTGTCGGCTTCAAGTTCCATGATGAAATCAGTAAAGTATCAGCCAGATTTTTCTGTGTTCATCTGGACACATGCAGTGCTCCACACAATATCTTAACATGAGTTAATCTTTACTGTCACAGTTTTCAGACCCTTTAAAGTGTAGACAAATTAGATGAAAAGGTCTAGACAAATTAGAAAAAAATATATGACTTGACTTGCGAAACCTGTGTTGTGAAGCTGAGAAACATTTAAGAGTAAAATTATGGTGTTTTACAAGCAAATTAAAAAGAATATACCTTCATTTGGCCATTCCAAAATACACACTATCGGCTCAATGCGCACATAATAATGAGTTTTCTCTGTGTTTTTAGTGCTGATTTCAATCATCCATCTTGGACAAACTGAAAGTGAGTGAATTTCATCACATTCACACGAGTGATTATACAGTTACAAACTAGTTGTGAAAAGAGTGTTGTGATTTTTAAATATTATAAATGTCTTTTTAACAAGTTATTTTGTGTTGTGACTAGAGGAAGAAATTACAGTGAACCAATAGTAGTGACAATACACAGTAAATGTATTTCCTCACATAATGAACTGGAAATTAGTGAAAATGATTCATAAGACACTAAATAAGTTAGAGCTATACAGAACAACACTTCAGTCTAACCTTAAGTCTATTTATACCATAAAAACAGCAAATTTATTATATTAGCACACTATTTTATATTACTTTTATTTATTAAATTACTTATCACATTATTTTTATTGTGAATTGCTGTCATTGTACAGAAAGACCAAAACCCACAGTGACCATTAAACCTGCTCAACATGTATTCAGAGGAGACACAGTCACTCTCAGATGTGATATATATGGTGAAGGAGTCACTAGCTGGCAGTTTGTGTTGTATAAAAAAGATTCAACCAGTGTTTTCAGTGTTCAACAGGAACACACATTCAGTTCTGTTAGTGAGTCTGACGCAGGTAAATACTACTGTGATGGATTTGACACAGAAGGATCACGCTGGTCACAAATGAGTGATGCAGTTACACTGACAGTATCAGGTGAGTTTGATTGTCTATTCATATACACACAAACACACGTTTAACATGTTATTAAGCTATTTCTCAATTTCAGCTCCCAGAGCGGTTTTAAGTGTTTCTTATGTGGTTAAAAAAGTGTTGAGATTTTTAGGGGCCAAGCACCAGACTTGTGTTGACCTTTTTTGTGCTTATAACTTTGAATCTTTGGCTAAAACAGGAGTCTTATCCTTATCACAAAATAAAGATGATTTCAGTTTCTGAAGTCTTGATCATCAGACATTGTAAAACACATTGTCAACCATTTTTGTTTCTCCCTTTTATTTATTTATTTTGTTTTTAATAAAATTGGCTCATATGATCATCAAACCAGGTGTCACATTTTTTAAAAAAAAAAAATTAAATTTTTTTTTTTTTTTGATTGTTCAGCCATTATCAAATGACACCCTAACAAAGTAGTTATGATTTACTCTGCAACACTTCCATTTAAATAAAAGTTGCAGGCCTCATTGGTCTTTTGTTTGGTAACAGCTCTAACTACTGGTCAGAAATAATACAATTTTTCAATTGTTGACCTCTTTGCCATTTTGAATTTTATTGTAAACTGATGTACCTGCATAAAACTCTGGTAACTGATGTGTCTCTTTGGCTGCTGCTATAGATGTAGGTGGTGTGGCTCAGTAGGTTGAGCTCTGGATTGTTAATCTAAAGGTTGTGGTTTTGAAACCAGTCTAGGGTGGTTTTTGCACCTTTGTTGTCCTTGAACAGTGAATGTGAATGTCTGACAAAGGTGAATGTTGACCTAATTTCCCTCATGCAAAAAAAAACAAACAAAAAAATAATAATAATAATTTAATTTTGGGGTGGAGTATCCCTTTAAATCATCTGATATATTGATTTAAAGGGATACTCCACCCCAAAATGAAAATTTTGTCATTAATTGCTTACCCCCATGTCGTTCCAAACCCGTAAAAGCTTAATTCGTCTTCGGAACACAATTTAAGATATTTTGGATGAAAACCAGGAGTCTTGTGACTGTCCCATTGACTGCCAAGTAATTAATACTGTCAAGGTCCAGAAAAGTATGAAAGACATCGTCAGAATACTCCATCAGTGGTTTAACCGTAACGTTATGAAACGACGAAAATACTTTTTGTACGCGAAGAAAACAAAAATAGGGACTTTATTCAACAATTCGTCTCCTCTGCATCAGCATAGCGCCATTTTGGAGAATATGCGCTGAATGCAAGCAGAGTACGCTCTTCTGTGTCAGCCGCACCTCACGGATACATCTTCTACGTGTATTTACGCTTTGATTTGAAGGAAAACAGGGTATCCATGCAGTGTGGCTGACACAGAAAAGCGTACGCTGCTTGCGTTAAGCGCATATTCTCCAAAATGGCACTACGCAGACGTAGAGGAGACGAATTGTTGAATAAAGTTGTTGTTGTTGTTTTGCAAAGTCAGATTAACTAAACAAAAAAAAATTATTTTCACTGAAGGTCAATAGAAAAAAAGTTATGCAAAGTCATGAACTGATAAGGAGAGTACATATTTAACTAAACTGTATTAATGTGTTTTTGCACAAGAGAGATCTGTTAGTTTACTTTAGTTTTGTGGGTCACAATTGTGCTGGAGAGTACAGCCTGTGCTTCAGTCAATGATGAGCCACAAACACTGATGTTCTGCTGCTTTATTTAAAGATAATAACTGTGGAGTTGCTGATGCAGTGATTATTTGTTTGCACATATTTCAGCACATACTTTGGTGAAAATACAGGGGGGAAAAAAGTCAAATATATGTACAGGATTGTATTGCCAACTTTGTTGCCAGGTAAATACCGTACTTTAGTGAAATGACAAAATATTGCTGTAAAATAAACTATAAACAAAACACAAAATAAATTGCTGCATTCCACATACAGCAATTAACTGTAATTTGCTTTGCAGTATTTTACTGCAATTAACAACATTTTTACAGGATTTCATTGGCAACTTTTCTGCCAGTAAAATCCAGTAAATTCTACGGTTATTTTTTTTACAGTGTAACGTTAAAAAGTCTATGCTCAAGAGCCCACAACAGTGACTTCAAACTTTATTATTTTCAATAAAATATCAACATTTAAACCTCAATTAATTCTCAATAAGAAGTTTTGTATGAAATCAACACTGTAAAAAATGATTCACTATATTTGTTTCAAAATATTACAAGCAATATATTAATTAAATTCAACACATTAGAGTTAATCAAATGAAATACTAAAAACAATTCAAAATGAGTAAAATAGCACGAAAAAATTAAGTAAAATTCAAACAAAAATGGTTTCATTGAAATAAAATAAAAAAACACTTTGCTAATGAATACTATGCAATGCATGCCAGGCCAGTAGTTGGCGATCAAGAAACGCCCTTCGAAAATGTTATACGCATGTACATGATGTCAACTTTCTCACAAATTCATGTTTTTGTTGATTACATGAAGATGTAACAGGCATCGTGTTCAAAAGCTTGTGTTTTCAGGCCACCAAAACAGAGTTATTTAAGACACTTTATGTTAACAAACAGAATCACTGAAGGAGGAAATTAAATTTTTTAGGTTACCATTACAGTGGTCAGTGTTTGCTTTAGTTGGGCTCTTGACCTTTTAATTTTTAAGCATTTTTTGGCTGCTGTAGCTGAGTTATAGCAGCTAAACAAACCAAGAGAAAATGAGATCAAGTGGTGTTGGTTATGTTTTGACATCATCATCAATATCTGAGTTAGGTGTACCTTATCCATTACAGCCATCCTGTGATTGTACAGTATAAGGTCTGGAATTATCAGCATAATAAAAAGATTTTTAAAAGCTCTTTTGATCAAAATACTAAAAAACGATTCTCACTTTTACAGACATCAAGAATCAGCGTGAGAACCTCAACAATGGTGAACATCAAAATGTATGTTGCAGTGCATTCTGGGTGCCACCAATCAAAACTCATCCACGGCTCCCATCATGCATTGCGGCATGAATAAATTATGTGCTGAATTGTCTTGTATTTATTCTTATTATTTTCTTTTATTTTTGCTGGTTTATGTTTTTTTTTTGTTTTTTGTTTTTTGGTAGCTTGTTTTGTGATACTCAGAGTTGATCTCTTTACCTGAATATATTGTTTGTCACCGTTCTTGAGATTCTTATGCTGGTTCTTGATGTCAGTGTGTGCCTAAAAGTAATATATTTTTCCCCTACATTTTTTGATCAGAACAATTATTAAAAAACTCTTTGGATTATACTGAAAACTCCAGGTCTTCTACTGTAGAATCACAGGGTTGCTATAATGAATGTAAATCTAACTAAGAGATTTTAGTCTCTAAATGAGTTCAGTGCTTCAGGTCAAATGACGATTATGTAAAACCATAACCAACACCACCTGTTCACCTTTTCTCTTGGCTTGTTTAGCTGTTATAACTCAGTTACAGCAGCCAAACAATATCTAATGTTAAAAAGTCAAGGGTCAAGAGCCCAACTAAAGCAAACATCGTAATGGTAACCTAAAAAGATTGTGATTCTTGTTTGTTAACATCAGGTGTCTTCAATAACTCTGTTTTGGGGGCCTGAAACAAGTTTTTGAAAACAATGCCTGTATCATCTCCATGTAAACAACAAAAATGTGAATTTGTAAAAAAAGTTGACGTCATGTGCATGCATATTACATTTTTGCGGGTTTTTTTTTTTTGATCGCCAACTACAGGCCTGGCATGCATAACATAATATTCTTTAGCATAGTGTTTTTGTTTTGTTTTTTTCCCCCGCAATGAAACCAATATTTTTTTTTAAAGTTTACTTAATTTTTTCATCCTATTTTATTCATTTTGAATGGTTAATTTTAAGCATCTCATTTGATTAATTCTAATGTATTAATTTAATTAATAATATGTGACCCTGGACCGCAAAACCAGTCTTAAGTGTCAATTTTTCGAAATTGAGATTTAAACATCATCTTAAAGCTGAATAAATAAGCTTTCCATTGATGTATAGTTTGTTAGGATCGGACAATATTTGGCCGAGATACAACTATTTGAAAATCTGGAATCTGAGAGTGCAAAAAAATCTAAATATTGAGAAAATTGCCTTTAAAGTTGTCCAAATGAAGTTCTTATACATTTACGATAAAAAAATTACAAAATATCCTCATGGAACATGATCTTTATTTAATATCCTAATGATTTTTGGTATAAAAGAAAAACTTTTTGACATACAATGCATTTTTGGCTATTGCTACAAATATACTCCAGCGACTTAAGACTGGTTTTGTGGTCCAGGGTCACATATTGCTTGTAATATTTTGAAACAATTTAGTTGAGTAAATATAGTGAATAATTTTTTTTCAGTGAATCGTCAGACTGGATTGTAATAAGTGAAGATGCTGAGATCTAGAGAGATCTGTTAGTGTTTCATGTTCTTTTGGGATATGAAGGGTTTCTGTTTGTCTGAGTTTTGTGGGTTACCTTTGTGCTGAAGAGTAGAGTCTGTGCTTCAGTCCATGAGAAGACCAAGAAACATTGATGTTATGCTGCATGTTGCTTTATTTAAAGGCAGCAACTGTAGATGCTGATGCAGTAATAGTTACATTAGCTCATGCATGTGTGTTGTTATTAGCTCTTATCTAGGGAATACACGTAAAGTAAAATTATTTTACCTTAATTTTGCCATTTTTGTTTGGCAGTCACTTCTGACAGTCACTGTTTTTTTGTTTTTTTTTAAGCAATCATTAACCATTATTTCCATTAATGGTAAAAGCTTGGCATCCTGTGCTGCCATGCATTTCGCATATTTTTTTTTTTACAGTGTAGTCGACAATAACACAAGCATAACTGCACATACTAAAGCATTTAACAAAGAGACTATCACTGTGCTGAAGACTGAACAGCCATTACTTTTTAAATAAAGTAACTTATAGTCTTAATGGTGTTTGGCCACCATCCTAACCACAAGCTCAGCTCTTCAGCACAACAATCAGAGGTGGGACTTTCAAGTCACAGCCCAGATAGCAACATATTTTCGGCCCACATCTGGCACATGTGGAATGATGATCTGGCCCACATGTAGTGTGGAATGATGGCACTTAGGTGGACCGCTCCTGTTTGCCAGATCTGGGCCACAAGCAAGCCATAGCAATGCCACATGTCAGCCAAGAGCAAAGAAATAAACCACACTGGACCTTCTCTGAGCCACAAAATCTTAATATATTATTTATAGAGTCCTCTCAGCTTGTCTAAGCTTGTTAACAAGCAAAATCCCTAAAGAAAAGAAGTGAACAGAAAAAAAGAAACAAACATAAACTCAAGAACTACAACTGACTGCAGCCACAGCCTTAGAGAGGAATTCAGCTGAAGATAAAGGACATTAAATCTCTGAAGATCTCAGCAGAGGAGGATTAAACAACTTGACAAACAGCATCCACAGCTTCACTCATTACTAACCAGATTGACTTGGTTTCTGTTAGAGGTCTACAGAAGTTCTTATTGAGAATTAACAGGGGTTTAAATCTAATGTTTGTTTCATTTGATGTCACCATAATGGTGATTAGTGTTTCAATTAGTTGGGCTCTTAACTCTTGTTATTAATCATTTGTCTTCTTCGGCTGCTGTGACAGTGTGTTTGCATAAACACATTTGCAGTACATGATACTGTTGATGGTTTCACAATTACTGTGTAATGGCCTGATTCACTGAAGTCATTTCAATCTAGCAGCTGTGTAATTTAATGGTTTCACGTTACAAACCCTGTGTTACTGCAATATGAGTTGCAACATGAGTTTGAAGGTTTAAAAAAAAAATGAGCACAAAAAGGTGAATAGCTCTGACACAGATATCAGCAATCAGCATATGACTCTCAACAATGGTGACAAAATATTCATCGGATCAATTATGGACAATTATGGACTAAAAGACACAACAAAAAACAGCAAAAAATACAAAATAAATACATTAACCAAAATTAGAATTAAAGAAAATAATAGGACAATTCAGCTGCATAATTCATTCATGGTGTGAGTTTTGTACTATGGTACCCAGCATGTATTGCAACATTACACTTTTTATTGTCACCATTGTTGAGGTTCATGTGTTGATTTATGATGACTTTGTGCGTCAGTGGAGTTTAAAGTTGATGAGAAATAAATGACTAATTAAATGATGATTGTTAACAGCAGGAGTTCATTACTAATGCACAATCAACATCACTGAAGAAAAGAGAAACACAAGAATTACAACTGACTTCACCCACAGCCTTGGATGGAATCAACTGAAAAAAAAAAACGATGCCACCATAATTGTGGTCAAGGTTTGCTTTAGTTGGTCTCTTGACCCTTTTACTAATTCAACGTCATTTGCTTCTAAGCAACTGCAATATTGTTTTAGAGCAAACATTTGTGCATTGCTGAATCAAGTCTTGAGGTAGCAGATTAACTTATGCTTTCTGCTTATAACTCATGACGAATAAACAAGACCTTTCAGGAACAGATGGAGCAACAACTTGAGTAGGTAAGTTCACAAGTTCATTTTTAGGCAACACAGTAGATGAAGGAACAGACTGGAGGAGCAAGGACACAAGTTCATTTTCAATTACATTGTCCATAGGTGCTCAAAAGAACTGTATATTCTTCTTCTTCTTCTTCTTGGTTTTTAACGGCGGCTGGCAACCAACGTAAATAGGTGCATTACCGCCACCTTCTGCTCCGGAGTGTGGAACAGAATTTTATATTCTATTTACCAGTCCCGTCTCTCTAATAAAATCATAGAAGGCTTTACTATTTATTTCACTTGACCATTTTATTAAAACCTTAAAATTTAAATCCTGAATTCCATTTTTTCTTAATTCTTCTGTCATTTTTCTTCTTTCTTGTTCATATTTCCTACATTCAATAAATACATGAGGTATTGTTTCTTCAACATTACAGTATTCACATAATCCATTTGGATGTTTCCCTATTATTTTAAGTGTACTATTTAAATTTGAGTGCCCTAACAATATTCTGTTAAAGATGACCTCCTCTTTCCTTGACTTACCTATACACTTTATATTTTGATTTACTTTGTTTATTAAACTATAAAGGAATCTACCCTTGTCCCCATAGTTCCACTTAACTTGCCATTCTTTATTCACTTTATTCCAGATTAAAACCTTAATCTCTGATTTACTTAATGGAACTTGAATCTGTATTGTCTCTCTCTGTAAAGCTTGTTTTGCTAATTTATCCACTTCTTCATTTTCCCTTATTCCTATGTGTGCTGGGACCCATATAAAACTGACTGATATATCATTTTGAACAATTCTTGAATGTATTTGTAAGATACTAAAGAGAATATCTTGGTGACTTGATTTAAAAGATCTCAAACTCTTTAAGACTGAAACTGAGTCAGAACAAATTAAAACCTTATCAGGTTTGTGTTCCTCCACCCACTGCAATGCCAAGAGTATTCCTATCATTTCTACAGTATAAACTGACAAATGATTAGAAGTTCGCTTTACTCCACTGATCCACTGGTAACCACTGTCTTGGACTAAAAAAGCAGCCCCGGTTGTTTGACATTCTGGATCTTTTGAGCCATCTGTATACACTTGTATATGCTGGGGGTATTGAACTCTGGTATATGTTGAAAATACATATGTCAAGTCAGCTTCTCTTTCAGTTTTTTTAACCTCCAACAGATGCAAATCTACTTGAGGTGTTACATACACCCATGGTTCATATTCCTGAATAACAACTGTTGGACTCATCTTGATGTTATTTACTTGTATTTCTTCTGCATATATTTTACTAATCCACCCAAAGCTTGTTCTACACCTTTCATTCTGTTTCCAACAGTTCTGTAACACCATTTTTGTAAGATAAAGAACTGTATCAGCTCAGGCTTTTAGACATGAACACTTATCATACGATCCTCAACAGTTGACAATAATTTTTCATACTGCAGTGCATGATGGGCGTTTTTACTATGGTGTTACCCAGCATGCATTGCAGCATGAAGCATTTTGTTGATTGTCACCAATGTTGAGATTCATATGCTGGTTCTTGATGTCTGTGTGTGTCTAAATAGTATTGGAGTTAAAATTTTTATATGCATTACATAAATCTCATCATAAACGGCTAATATCTCCTCATTGTAGACACCACATGCATTGCTACAGAAAGAGATCTAATGCAGGACGTCAAGGGTCAAGAGTCCTACTAAAGCAAACAAGATATATATGTACTGGTGCATCTCAATAAATTAGAATGTCCTGGAAATGTTCATTTATTTCAGCAATTCAACTCAAATTGTGAAACTCGTGTATTAAATAAATTCAATGCACACAGACTGAAGTAGTTTAAGTCTTTGGTTCTTTTAATTGTGATGATTTTGGCTCACATTTAACAAAAACCCACCAATTCACTATCTCAACAAATTAGAATACTTCAGAAGACCAATAAAAAAAAACATTTTAGTGAATTGTTGGCCTTCTGGAAAGTATGTTCATTTACTGTATATGTACTTAATACTTGGCAGGGGCTCCTTTTGCTTTAATTACTGCCTCAATTCGGCGTGGCATGGAGGTGATCAGTTTGTGGGACTGCTGAGGTGGTATGGAAGCCCAGGTTTCTTTGACAGTGGCCTTCAGCTCATCTGCATTTTTTGGTCTCTTGTTTCTCATTTTCCTCTTGACAATACTCTATAGATTCTCTATGGGGTTCAGGTCTGGTGAGTTTGCTGGCTAGTCAAGCACACCAACACCATTGTCATTTAACCAACTTTTGGTGCTTTTGGCAGTGTGGGCAGGTGCCAAATCCTGCTGGAAAATGAAATCAGCATCTTTAAAAAGCTGGTCAGCAGAAGGAAGCATGAAGTGCTCCAAAATTTCTTGGTAAACGGGTGCAGTGACTTTGGTTTTCAAAAAACACAATGGACCAACACCAGCAGATGACATTGCACCCCAAATCATGACAGACTGTGGAAAATTAACACTGGACTTCAAGCAACTTGGGCTATGAGCTTCTCCACCCTTCTTCCAGACTCTAGGACCTTGGTTTCCAAATGAAATACAAAACTTGCTCTCATCTGAAAAGAGGACTTTGGACCACTGGGCAACAGTCCAGTTCTTCTTCTCCTTAGCCCAGGTAAGACGCCTCTGACGTTGTCTGTGGTTTAGGAGTGGCTTAACAAGAGGAATACGACAACTGTAGCCAAATTCCTTGACACGTCTGTGTGTGGTGGCTCTTGACCCCAGCCTCAGTCCATTCCTTGTGAAGTTCACCCAAATTCTTTAATCGGTTTTGCTTGACAATCCTCATAAGGCTGTGATTCTCTCAGATCTTTTCCTTCCACACTTTTTCTTTCCACTCAACTTTCTGTTAACATGCTTGGATACAGCACTCTGTGAACAGCCAGCTTCTTTGGCAATGAATGTTTGTGGCTTACCCTCCTTATGAAGGGTGTCAATGATTGTCTTCTGGACAACTGTCAGATCAGCAGTCTTCCCCATGATTGTGTAGCCTAGTGAACCAAACTGAGAGACCATTTTGAAGGCTCAGGAAACCTTTGCAGGTGTTTTGAATTGATTAGCTGATTGGCATGTCACCATATTCTAATTTGTTGAGATAGTGAATTGGTGGGTTTTTGTTAAATGTGAGCCAAAATCATCACAATTAAAAGAACCAAAGACTTAAACTACTTCAGTCTGTGTGCATTGAATTTCTTTAATACACGAGTTTCACAATTTGAGTTGAATTACTAAAATAAATGAAGTTTTCCACAACATTCTAATTTATTCAGATGCACCTGTATATATATATATAAATATATATATATATATATATATATATACACACACACACACACACACAGTATATATTGAAAGATCACTATATATATGTTTTGTATAACTATATGAATATTACATTTAATACTATTTTTGTCTTCATTTCTATTTTTTTTTTTTATTTTTATCAACATGGTTAATGCATTAATGTAATTGCATGATCACGTGTATTATGTAATTTATGACATTATATTTTGCAGTATATTTCCATCTTTGTTTCATAACGGTTGTTCGTGTAATTAAAGCTTACAGATTTATTTCTTACATTTTCTTTGAAATCAAGAACTAATGATTTCTTAGTAAGAGGATGAGATCTTCTACTGAAAAACTTTCACGACTCATGCTAGCGATGATTTTGTGTTGACAGGTCTTATTAAACCAACACTGACTGTTGAGCCACAGAGTTCAGTGTTCACTGGAGAATCAGTTACTCTGAGATGTGAGGTGATTCAGTCAGAGAATGGATGGGAGTTTCTCTGGAGAAAAGACTCAAACCATGAATCTGTTGAAGCTGCAACTAAAATAATCAAACTTGTGAAAGTCTCTGATGGAGGAGAGTACAGGTGCAGAGCACAAAGAGAAGGATATTACACAGATTACAGTGAACCAGTAGTAGTGGCAATATATGGCAAGTATTATGGTAAACATTTTATTACTTTTATTTATTAAATTATTTATTACATTATTTTCATTGTGAATTGTTGTCATTGTACAGAAAGACCAAAACCCAAAGTGACCATTAAACCTGCTCAACATGTATTCAGAGGAGACACAGTCACTCTCAGATGTGATATATATGGTGAAGGAGTCACTAGCTGGCGGTTTGTGTTGTATAAAAAAGATTCAACCAGTGTTTTCAGTGTTCAACAGGAACACACATTCAGTTCTGTTAGTGAGTCTGACGCAGGTAAATACTACTGTGATGGATTTGACACAGAAGGATCACGCTGGTCACAAATGAGTGATGCAGTTACACTGACAGTATCACGTGAGTGTGATCATGACTTCATACACACACACACACACACACACACATACACACGTTTAACATGTTATTAATGACTGATTTCTCTATTTCAGATCCCAGAGCAGTTTTAAGTGTTTATCCACAGAAGTGGTTGACTGAAGGAGATCCAGTGACTCTGATCTGTGAGGTTTACAGCTTCTCTTCAGGCTGGACATTCAGTTGGTTCACTTTAACTGACTCACCAGGTAAGTTATAATGTGCTTCATGTGGTCATCTGAATTAGCTGATTTTATTCAAGTCCAAAATACCATTTAATATTGAATACAGTTAGGTTAGGTCCATATATATTGGGACACAGGCACAATTTTTATTATTTTAGCTGCTGACCAAAACATATTCAAGTTACAGTTATATAATGAATATGGGCTTAAAGTGCACATTCTGAACTTTAATTTAAGGGTATTCTCATCAAAATTGGAGGAAAGATTAAGGAATTACAGCTCTTCAATATGCACCTTCCCCCTTTTTCAAGGGACCATAAGTAATTGGACAATTGACTCAAAAGCTGTTTCATGGACAGGCGTGGGCTATTCTTTTGTTATTTCTACATCAATTGACAAAAGACCCGCCCTCCTTAGTTACTTTTGCTATAGCCGACAAACAATGTCGCCCTCACACTACACTCATGTTCTCACGCAGTGAAAAATACAGAGCAAAAATATCGGAGCAAAGAGAAAACTGACAACACACTGACAGACAAGACAAAGCAGGTTACTTCAGGACTCTCAGCTTTCAGATTTTGTGGTTTTTAAATAAATTCAAACAATAAATACCGTTTTGTAGCTCTTTAATGTGTTGTGACAGATCACTGTATTGCCAACAGTTCAAACCAATCTTCTTTTCGTGTTTATGTAAAGCACGAGATGAACATAAATAAACATCAGAAAGTATTTTATGTCAACCACGGAACACACCATTTTTCAAGTGTTAGTCCACCGAAGTTAATCTGCTCTCCTGTCTGATTTGTGGTTTAGGCTAGAAGGGATACAGCTGCAGCTACTGGGCATGCACATTTACATATTGTCCAAGCCAACAATACAGGGGCGGATCTAGAAAATCATTTTTAGGGTGGCAAAGGGGTGGCAACACCAAAGCAAGCCCCCATGCATAGTTTTTGGGGATTTATTGTCTGACATGCACAGTTGTGTTCACAAATATTGCATTACCATTTAGTAATCATCTATACTGTTTAAAATTAAAAATAAATAACATTTCAATATCCATCATGGCACCAAGTCAATACACAATATAAAAACTTCAACAGGTTATAAATGTTTCTGAGCTTGGATCATTAAAGAAGACATGCGGTTCTATTAATATTACATAGGCTACTTAGATGGTATAAATCGCGTTTTAGTGCAAGTTTAAGAGTGAGTTTAAGGGCCTGTTTACACCTGGTCACTTCATGCGTTTTCTCTGATCGGATGTCTGTCTGATTTGTTAAAACGTTTACATTTACACTTGGCCACATAAATGTGTCTTCACAAAACGGATATAAATCCGTTCTTCAATTCCCGCGCTATATGCAAATTTAACTGAGTTCACGTCAATGAAAGCAATAGATATGCGCTGCATTTTATTCATTATCAGCTAATTTCAATATGAGAGACCACAACAGGAGAGAGCGCGACATCAGCAGTGGAAAGTTTCACTACTTTTAATGAAGATGATTGTGTGCTGAGCATCTGCGACTTTGTTTCATTCGAGAGATACTCAGCTACTCATCCGCGGTGACACTTGTTGCATTAGCGCTGTCGAATCTGACTATAACATACGATATAGCCTATAAAACGCTCTCACACGTTTATTATTTTAATATTTTGAGAGGAGTAAAATTAGCATATGTGGTTTCAACAACCAGATGCATTTACACTTGTCCAGTTTTGTCTGGAATGCAGCCCAGACCACCTCCTGAAGTGGTTTGAGCGATCGGATTTATATCTGTCTCGAATGCGTTTCGAAGGGCATTTACACCTGGTCTTTTCAGGATCGGATAGCTATGACCAGGTGAAGTGACCAGGTGTAAACAGCCCCCAACAGTAACACTTTTGAATTTCCTAACATTAGAAAGAAATACAATAATATCAAAGCACTGAAACTGGATCAGTTTTGAGAACAATGTTTGATTTTCTGTTATTACCAGAGGTGGGAATGTCTGTAATCACCCAGAACACACTATCAATAGTCTAGCAACACCCTAGCAACTGCATAGCAGGAGCCTAGCAACCAACTAGCAACACTTTAACAAACATCTAGAACATCTAACTGACCAAAGTATTTATGTTTCTTAAACAAGACTTTAACCCCTTGAATTCTTGATTGCTTCATTTTTAATTCTGTTCTGGTGCAATACAGAAAGCCGAAATTATGAAAACTGTGTCAGTGTCCAAATATATATGGACCTAACTGTACATTCTCTTATTTGAAAGAGAACAGGCATCAGTATAATCTGCTCTCAGACAGCAGCAGAGGAGCAGGAGGAAACTACACTGTCAGTTCTGCTGCTCTAAATCACACAGGAGTTTATGCGTGCAGAGCAGAGAGAGGAGAACCAGCCTATAAAACACAGTACAGCAACACACAGCTGCTATGGGTCACTGGTGAGTTCAAACAGAACTTAAAGAGTTTCCATGCTCAAATCTGAGACTCTAAAGCTGTAATTGTCGTCTCAGGTGTTTCTCCTCCAGTCTCTCTGATTGTCAGTCCCAGCAGAACTCAAAACTTCACATCTGCCTCTCTCTCTCTGAGCTGTGAGGACCAGAATAACTCTACTGGATGGAGAGTGAGAAGATACACAGACAGTGGGCGGCTGGAAGATTGTTCATCATTACGTCCAGGATCACAAACAGAATCAACATGTACAATCAGCTCCACCAACACATCAGACACTGGAGTGTACTGGTGTCAGTCTGAATCTGGAGAGAAACATCATCCTGTTAATATCACTGTACACTGTGAGTGTGTTTCTGTATTTATTCATTCCATTAGCAGTTTACAATCAATGCATGAAGCAGGTTGGTAAAAATGTAGTTTTGTCTCAGTCAGACAAGTCTCAAATGATCCCTGCTGTATTTGTGAGCTGATTTATTTCTTCATATGCCTTCGTTCGGATATAATGCATAATAAAGTGCTTGTGTGTCTCTTTTTCAGCGTTTCATTCAGAATCTCAGATCTCTGTCCTCAACATACTCAGTTCTGTACTGGCAGCTTGTCCATACCTGCTAGTGACAGTCGTGCTGATTTTCAAATGCTGCATGAGAGGTAAAACAGCTAAATGATTTATTAGAAGTCATTAGAATTATTATTTTTAATTGATTAAAAAACGAGTCAATATTATCATTAATATTATGTGGATGTCATCTTTTCTTTGCTCACCCGGTTTATTGTGAAAACCACTATACAAATAAGTTTAATTGAATCTGTATCAGTACTTCAGTATTTCTTTGTCTGTATAAATACACATATTCCCTCACTGACACAGACGTGCATTTTGGTGTCTGTTATTTTCTAGTCAAATTTTTAGTTAAATTAATATAGTTAAAAGATGATGGTATTTCAGAAATGCAATAATTGCAGAGAGAGAAAAAAAATACATATCCATAGGTAAATGCTGAGAAGTTTGTTTCTGTGTGTATTTAACAGTTACATCTGTTGAAGAAGAAGAAACATCAGTCTGATAATGATTAATCTGTTGCGACTGTGAGAAAACTTCAGCTTCATCCTGAAATCTCTCAGTGTCTCATTCACAAGCTCAGGCAGTATATGCTTACTCTAAGTCAATTTGGAGTGACAAGAGTTGTAAATAGCCGGTAGCTTATGCCAAGATGATTAATTACTTTGACCTTTTGACCTCATAATAATATTAATGATAACCATATGTGACCTTTGATTTCATAAGTTGAGTTTCAGATGCGGAAATCGGCATTCGTGAAATTCCGATGACATCTGGGGATGAGATATGTTGTTTGTACATGTCCGTCTGGTGGCAAAACCATAAATGTTTTCTGTCAAGTAATGTTTTGAAGATTTTACGGACAGTTTTTAATCTTCCACATAGGAGCATCTGCGGCGCGCGTGTCCGGTTGCATTCCAAGGCGCACTCTCTCTCTCTCTCTCTATGGGACGTGTGAGAAGATTGAACAATAACAGCATAAATAAACAATTCTAACAGGTCATGAGAACATATCACAATATGCGTATGCGTACCCACAATATACTCTGTTGGTTGTATAAAAAGAATTTAAATAAAATGTATCATGAGAAGGAATAAAAAATGTTTAGCTTAACGAATAAAATTAAATCAAACTAAAATAAAATTGTCTTACATTCTTCAGGGAAACAGAGAATACATGTCTTCATGGTATTACGACGAGTCTCGGCCATGTTTAAACTTTAATTCTGTGTGTGTGTGTGTGTGTGTGTGTCTCTCTCTCTCAGCGTTTTTTCAGTTAAAGTCTGATTATAGTGTATTCAGTACAAACTGAGTTACAATAATATGTTAGCATAATGAGTGCACGTTTGTGTTTTGCGATTTATGATGACATTTCTTGAGTTTTCGTAATTAAGATAGCTTGCAATCAATATTTTATCAAAAAATAGATGTATAGGCAGAAATATTTGTGATGGGTAGGCGTACAGTTTGTACAGTAAAAAAAAAAATCATTGTCTATGGAGTGTCCCCACAAACCAAATGCGTAGTAATACTTCAAATAATTGTCCCCACGATCATAACAGCTTTTTAAATTATATTAAATGATGTTCATGAAAATATATTAAAAAATATTTTTTTTGTTTAAATTGTAGAAAATTTACTGTGATGGGCAGGTTTAGGGGGACACAAACCCGATGTGTAGTAATACTCCAAATAATTGTCCCCACGATCATAACAGCTTTTTAAATTATATTAAATGATGTTCATGAAAATATATTAAAAAATATTTTTTTTGTTTAAATTGTAGAAAATTTACTGTGATGGGCAGGTTTAGGGGGACACAAACCCGATGTGTAGTAATACTCCAAATAATTGTCCCCACGATCATAACAGCTTTTTAAATTATATTAAATGATGTCTATGAAAATATAAAATGCAGAAAGTTTACTGTGATGGATAGGTTTAGGGGGATGATACAGTATAAAATTCATTAATATAATGTAAATATGAATATAAAAGTTTGTAAATATGATGTAGAAACTTTACTTTTCTGTGAAACTGCTTTGCAACAATTTGTTTTGTGAAAAAGTTATACAAATAAACGTGATTTGAATTTAAATATGTCTATGGAAATAAAACATTGAAAAATAATGTTTATGGCCTTCAAACATGATGCTGACATGTCCGGTCCACAATGCCCCTTACCGTTTGCCTGTTAAAATATTTATTTTTTCCCCCTTTACTTATTTCGACGTTGCTGGTTCCTCATTACAAAATTTACCTAAGTTACCTAAAACTAGTGTCAATGTTTTGCTTTGTTTTATATCGTGTGTGATTGCATAATTTATTCATATTCAATTCATTTAAAAGACAAGAATAAGACTCTGACAATTGAATATGTGTCTGTGTGCTTGTTTAACCTACGGTGTTGGGGCAAGCGTCCTCTCAGAGAGAGGGAACATTTTATTGAGCCCATGAGTAAATTACTTGTAAAGCACATGAATTATTTATGTATTTTCCAAGATGTAAAGTTTTCTGTGATGGGTTGTAAAATGTATAATTATCTGTAGATAAAAACATCAGGATTCTGTGTAATATCACCATTTAGATGGCTAAGCAAACGTGCATGCGTGTGTGTGTGTGTGTGTGTGTGTGTGTGTGTGAGTGAGTGAGTGAGTGAGTGAGTGAGAGAGAGAGAGAGAGAGAGAGAGAGCTTCTGTAACTGAAAAAAGAAGATAAATTTCCAAATTACTAGCACATGGGTAAACATAAACAGAACCTGAAAGTCTGTGAAGTTTGGAATCATATTACAGCAAACAATTTTGGGTGAAATGCGCAGTTTGTCCTGTAAACTATATGTATATAAAAAGAAAAAAAATCACCAGCTGCTAAATTCAAATCTGCGTTCGCTGGCTGGCACAGAGCCAGAGGTATGCACGTTTTTAAAGCACTGCGCATTATAACCAATCACATACGATTCTGTTGAGCTTATGAATGCAAGGACCAATCAGAGCCCTTCAGATGAATCATCGCTGAAACACGCTGTTTCATCACCGCGCGCTGGCTGACTGAATTCTAATTCTCTCATCAGAAACAACAAAGTGAAGAAGTACGAATGTAAGTAAGATATTAAATTCACAGTGTAAACAGCTTTAGAGATTATTATGACAGTTTTGAGAGTGCTTGAACTTGCTGGACTGACGTGAAAATGTTCTTTGATATTGTAAACGTTCTTTGCTCTCTTCTTGTACACTGAAAATGTTATAGGCTAATTAGTAACTTACAATGTTTTTATTAAATTCACATTAAATACAAAGTTAGTCATATTAAAAGTATTTTATGGCATGACACCCATATCTGGTACTTAAGTAAAAAGACAGGCTTTTATGTGTAGTTAATAGATTACAGTATTAGGCTACTTTGCCCATCGCCCATTATAGACCAAATAACAATCTATAAAGGTGCAAAATGCATTTAACGTTACTTACACATATTTGAGAATCGAGATATTTCATTATATATTTTAGGGATATATTGAATAAAAAAAATAAATAAATACCGTATTGACCCGAATATAAGACGATGTTTTTTTCTCGGAAATACATCTGGAAAAAAACGCGGTCGTCTTATAATCAGAGTCTAGACTTTGACATGTCAATAATACACCCACAACAATAGGTGGCGCCAAAAACGCATAAAACGAGTGTGCCATGAAATATGTAGTGTAATGTGTGTTGTAAAGATCGAAAACAACAGAAAAAGAGTACTTCTTATGCTCTTCAAACAAGGGACCATTATAGAAGCCAGAAGTCAAGTCCATGGTTGAAAAGAAAACATTGCCTTTGTAGCGTTTGAATGCAATCAAGATGTTCGATCAGGTTTTAGGCATCGTAAACTTTCCCTCCTCCCTTGTTGTAATGAAATTACAGATGCAATTACAGATGCATGTCTAACGTCCACCTCTGGTTCAAAGGGTGTTATCACCTCTGCTATCTTCTCCAATGCTAGCAGGGACAGTCGGGAACGATTCTCCCATCCCCACGAGGAGCCACTACCCGTGGCCCAGTCACACTCAAAAGCCACAATACACATAGGAAAGGACATTGGCTCCATTTATCCACAATCAAACTGTTCCAAAATGTATATAGTGTATTCCTGTGTTGCATGCATGCTCCTAGTTATAGTAGCTTAGTTATAACTCTGTAGTACTGTAGTGAAGCTCCAGTTACTTGGATCTAGACATAATGTATCAATGTCTTAATGTTTTCCAAACCCTTGCATGTTAGGTATCAAAATGACTGTCTTCTGATTCCCAGATTAATGGTGTATATTATCACCATAACTTGCACCATACTCTTTTTACCTTACTTTGACTTAATATTGGACAAATCCTCCAGACCACCATAAACCATGCAAATAAGGTGTTGCGTGAGACAAAGGAACCTCTCCTGCTCAAAATTCACACCTCTACATTGGTCAATCTGCCAAAGATGGGTGTGACCAGGGACTGTTAAAAGTCCCTAACCCAAACCCATCATTGCTCAATCTCTTTGACACACCCTCTCTAAGACTCATCACCCTCGAGTCGGACTTTCCGGCAGGTTTTTATCTTCAAGTAACTTTGTAGATTCACTGTGGACTCTCCGATCTTCAGAAGAACCCGACGAAAGCCTCCAGCTCACTCCTATTGAACTCATCAAGAACCTCGGTTGTCTACCGCATCCGGACTCTTGTTCAGCAGCAAAGCCAAAGCAAGTAACCGTTTCCAACTAGTTAGATGCGTGTCCAAGTTTGGGCCCCTTTGTTAAGGTTTTTGATTTTTGATTCTTTGATGATTCTCATTAGGTTGTGGTTAATTTATGTGAAATACTGCCATTCTTTGTTCTTCTCTCTCTCTTTCCTTACTTTCCTTCATTCTGTATATATGAGTTTTGTTTAGTTTAGTTGTACGTTAGCTGTAGTTTCATTTATTAAATTAATTATATTCACAACTTGATTGCCTCTGTGTGCTGCTCACAATTCGGAGTCACTGAATGTTGATTTGCTACATGCTAAGTTAATGCTAGTACTGTATGAAGTAGGAAAGTTATTCTTTCTTGGAAAATAATCTTTCCTAGAATTGATAAATGATTATACTGTCGGTGGATGAACAGATTAAATCATTGTAATATTGATTCTGCTAGTTAATTCTAAGAACTGATCTAAATGTTCATAATTAATTATAACCAGTTATTATTAATTATAAATATTTCCCTTTTGAGCTAATTTGCTACACCTCCCAGGGCTGCGAGTGCATCAGATTGGTGTGGTAGTGGGTGAACATCCTTTACTGTCTTCGCATTTAGCCAACTAAAATCTGTACAAATGCGGAGGTTTTCGGAGATTTTCTTATAATGCCCTTCAGTTCCATTTTGTTTAAGACAGTATGCAGTTTATCATAATGGCAGGGAGCCACACGGCGATCCCAGGTGGATTTTGTGGACAAAGTCAGTGGCTTCTCCACAGTTCATTTTTCCATGGGAAAACATTGATTCATACTTCTCAATGAGATCCAAAAATCTGTCCTTCATCTGACAATTCACAATCCTCCAGATTCAGGTCTTGTAGTCCTAACTTACCCAGCACATTTGCTCTCTCATCACCAGAACGCACATGGCTTGCAGGACTCTCAACACACTGAACATTACTTCTCAGGGACTCAGGTGTAGACAACTCTTCAACAGCTATACAAGTGAAAACATCCACGATTTTAGTGTTTTTCTTAAGAACGATTACTTTGTCTGTAGGGTTCATTATTTTGAATGGCACCCATCTACTGCCCCACATAGCTGTGGAAATAGAAACAGCTGTTGATTCAGCAAGCTGAGCCCAAGCGAGATGTTCATGGTGTGGTTCTAGAGTTATTTTTTTCCTTCAACTTTGCTGTGCCCACCTTATCAAGCATGTCAGCTATTGAATCAGCCATTTGATAGCGTTGCTACCCAGGATTAAATCGTCAGTTTGGCCTGGAACGACTAAAACTGGAACAACCATTGTATAGGCATAAACTGTGAGTTCAAGTTCATACATCACTTTTGGGTTGACACGTCTGCCACAACCGATTATGACAACATCGTTGCTGTTGCTGCTGTTGACAGTTCCAGTTGCTGCTGTTGACACTTCAGTTCTGTTCACAGGAATTTTAGTGGGTGCTGCATTTCTTGCTGCAGAAACAAGACTGGTCTCCGAGTGATATTCATTTAAAATATTGTGAACTTCCCGCACAGACCACGCATCAATTGTTTTAGATCGAAAAGTGATGGCGAGCTCTTTACAAGGGCAGTGTCTGATGAACATGCAAGTTACCTGTTCCTGGACAATCCAGCACTTTACCCTGTTCTTTCATGCGCTCTGCAGCGATGTCAACTGCACGGTTTAGCCTGAGCCAGTACTCTTAAGCATCCTCGCCTGGTCTGGGTAATGTGGTACAGAAATCAGCCAGTGGGAGCGGAGAGCAGGGAGCAGGTTCAAAATGTTTCCTGAGAATACTAAAAATTGCATCAGGGTTATGCTCGATGTCTATGTCACTGTTCCTTATACCGAACTTGACCACATCTCTTGCTTTGCCTCTTAGATGGACTCTCCTCCAAAATCTCCTACGCTTGCTGCTCTTTCCTCAGATTGTTCCGTTTAATGTAGTCTCTCACGAAATCTATCCACTCATTTAAGTCAACAGTGTCTGAAACTTCACCTATGAAGCTAGGAGGTTCTTTCACATTTCTGGAAAACGACAACTGGCTTTGTAGTAAGTCCAGCATTTGTGAAGCTGTACGGGCACATTTTTTGAAGAATCACTCACTGACTGTGTCTACTGAATGAGTTTGGTTCAGTCTAGTGACTATGCTGTCAGCAATTTGCTGACCGACTTGACTGATTATGTCAGACATTGCTGTGACTACATCTGGGGGCTGTGTGTTAGGAATTGGGGTAGACGAAAACACACCATGTTGCTCTACTGAAGCATCTGATTCATGACTAGTAGGTGGGTCCTCACAAACTAATGGATCTGAATTAGGAGCATCACTCTCTGTGATTACATGTGCATCATTCTGTACATTGGGCTCACTGAACTGTAAAGACTTTCAATAGACCCCATCCTCTACCTTTACTTCCACAGACAGGAGTGCGATAGTTGTCAAAACCACTCATTTTGAATGTCAGTACACATAAACATCGATACACATAAACAATGAATATAATAGATCGAAGAAAATCCAGGAAGTGCTGTTGAAAACAAACTGTCCTTCGTAAATGTCTCTAAATCTCAAATTCTTCAAAGGCAGTCACTGAGTGAATAAAAAAAAAAAAAAATGAATAAAGTTTCTCTCATCCTCTGTTTATTTATTTATTTATTTATTTATTTATTTTAAAAGACAACAGTTTCTGTACAAGATTGTGTCCACCTGACTCCAGCGAAAACTTCAAGATGAGCCATCGGCCGCTTCAGGAACCATCTTGATTGAAGAAACAACGAGTCACGGCACCAATGTGACTGTGTGGGTGTTGCAGTAATTCACACTGAGATCAGGTGAATGGTCACTCAAGGTTGCTTTAATGGGCCTGACAGACAAAACTGGGACAATCACGACCAAAAGGCTGGTTAGAATACATTGCATTGATGTTGCATGAGAAGTCTTTGCAGCAGGGAGATATAGAGACTCTGCTGCTGAAATTTTCTCAAAAGTGCACGTGACTTATAGTGGGCAAAAACCTCAAAATAAAGCACACATTAAATAAAACACTAATACAGTCAATTCACATTAATACAGAGAAACTATAAACTTAAGTGACCAATATTTTACATATTTTGTATAAATAAAATATAGAAAGAGAAGAATGTAGCCCTAAAATGGCGCCGCTACACACTTCAGTACGTGCGAGAGCATACAACACGTGTGCTAATAGCTAACATTCAACTATGGCTGATATTATTTTAACACAGATCATGACAAAACCAAACAAAACACATACCTGGGACAACCACGACCAAAAGGTTGGTTAGAATACATTGCATCGATGTTGCACGAGAAGTCTTAGCTAAATGAAATAAACAGAATTTTCGGAGTTCACAAGCAGGCCAACAAACACTTCATTTTGTCGTCACAAATAACTGACAGACAAAATAAGTAAACTTGTGTGTAGTTTAAACTTGGGCTTGAAAACAATCCAAACTTAGTTTTTAAGATGAAGCAATCATTGATGCGATTTACCAGCAGGGAGATATAGAGACTCTGCTGCTGATGACGTAGCTCCGCCCCGCAACATCATGTGCGCAATGAGTGATCCAACAGCCAATGGCGAGTTTTCCCAATTTATGCATAAATTTAACTAATTATTTTAACTCAGTTACATATATACATATAGTATTAAAAGAAATCTTTAATAATTAGTAATATTAATAATATTAACAGCACCTGGTCAATTAACCTCTTCTTAGTCAACTGTCCAAATATTATGGTGCCCCTGAAAAAGGAAGGTACTTTGCTTAAAATGGCTGTAACTCCTAAATGGTAAATGTCATATTTTTGTGGAACCTCTTAAAATAAAGCTAAAAGTCTGCACTTCAATCACATCTTGATTGTTTTATTTCAAATCCATTATAGTGGTGTGTAAAGGCAAAAGCACAAAAACTCAGTCAGTGTCTGAATACTTCCGGACCTGACTGTATATATAAAGCCCGGAACACACCAAGCCGACGGTCGGCCGTCGGGCAGTTTTTGTTCGTCGGCTGATTACGTTTTCTCAGTGTGTTCCGCATCGTCGGCTGAAGTTGGTCCTCGTCTGCTTTTTGTCAGCCTATTTGGCATGTTGAATCGGCGTCGGAGCTCGTCAGTCAGTCAAGATCATTCTGATTGGCTGTTCAGTGCACAAGAATAAAAAACGGAAGTGACGAAGCAAGTAAATGATGAAGTCAAGAGGGAACACACAGAACGCTCTTCTCATTTGTTTGCATTTCTCATTCATACATGAGTAGTTAAAAAAGATATGGCTGTCTGGAACGAGGCAAGTAAAGACAAATTGATCAGCATGATCCAGGAAAGGCCAGCTTTGTATGACATTACGGAGAAATGTTATGTTAACTGTGTGGCGAAAGCTGAACTGTGGTGTGAAATCGAAAATAAACTTGTCATATCAGGTAAGATTTCCTTTTTGGCAGTTGAGGTCTTTATAAAACTTGTTATTTTTCAGTAGTCCATAGTAAAACACTACATGTGTTAGGGTTAAATGCGTTACAAGAAACATGGACCCTCGGGAAGTTCTGGAGCTTAGAAGACCGGCAGGCAGCAATGGATCCTGAACTGCCTGCAGTTTCTAGAGCCTCACACAAAAAGGAAGGAGAGCACTTCAAATCTAATGATCAGGGTAAATAAACAAATCTGTGATTTCAAATTGGTGAACAGTTGTAAGAATCTATGGTATCACATCGTTTGCATTTTTATTTTATCTTATTTTGATTTTATCTCATTTTATCTTTGATTTTATGTTTTTTAAGGAGCTCTCGACACAGGTTCAGGAAAGCCCCTTGAGCCTGTCTCTGGAGTATCCATGGTTTCACCCATTTAGTGCGCTTTCTCCATATTTTTCGCGTCCACTTTTCTTTTCCTCTTCAACAAGCAAAAAACCCAGGGCTGACAATGCCAGTGCCATTTGCAACGTGTCAGACATTTCTGAAATATCACGAATCCATCTGTGGTGAGCGAGATTCTGAGCTGCTTTTTTCAGGCACCTTTGTTTGTTTTGTATCCCTGTATCTTCACAGATCTCACATGATAGGGGAGACCATTCCAAAGCTTGGGGCCAACCACAGAAAAAGCCTGATCACTCTTTGATTTGTGCCAACACCGTGGTACAGTTAGAAGCAAGTGACTCGAAGATCTAAGTGCCCTAGCAGGACAATATGGCACAAGAAGTTCAGAGATATAACTTGGTGCACACCAGACAATGCTTTATAAACAAACTGAAGAATTTTAAAATCAACCCTAAATTTAACGGGAAGCCAACGAAGGGATGATAAAACAGGGGAAATGTGATCCCTCTTTTTAGACCCAGTCAAAAGTCTTGCCGCAGCATTTTGAACAGCTTGCAATTGTGACACTGAAGATTGAGGAAGACCAGAATAAAGAGAGTTACAATAATCCAATTGTGATGTAACAAGTGAATGAATCACAACTTACATATCCTTCCTTGAAAGAAGATGCTTCAACTTTGCAATAGGTCTCAAATGGAAAAAACTTGCTCTAATAACAGCACTAATTTGTTTATCAAAAAATAGAGAGGGGTCAAAAAAATCACTCCAAGGTTTTTGATTTGTTAGCATACATTAATTGAAAGTGGACCTAACTGAGCTTCCAAAGCAGGAGACGAGTGTGCAGGACAACCTGATATTAAAACCTCGATTTTATCCTCATTCAACTGCAGGAAATCCATTATTAGACATCCATGTCTTAATATCATGTACACATTTCAATAATACATCAAATGACTACTGCCACCTGCTGGTACGGAAAGGTATTTCTTCTTACGCAGGCGCAGAACGGATGTGCTACTTGGCTGTCGGGTGTCGAGTGTGGGCTTGGTGTGTCAGGGTAACTTTGGACCCAGCCCCGCAGTCTGCTTTAGTTGCCACTAGCGCGTCGGTGTCGGCTTGGTGTGTTCCCGCCCTAAAGCAATTTAACCAAAGGAATAACATTAATCTTTCTTACAGTCTTTGATGCAGTACCTTGTAATTCATGGCTGTCTGACTGGATGGAGGGGGATGAAGTTGGAATGGCTTCTGAAGGGTTTCCACACACTGCTCCAGGATGCAGAGTAGCAGGTCCATGACAGTGGGGTTAAGTGGTACAGGTTAAATCTCAGTTCTGTTAAGCCACCATCAGCCAGCCAGTGCCCCATTACACAAAATTTGTGCTCTGCATTTAACCCATCCAAGTGCACACACACAGTAGTGAACACATACCCGGAGCAGTGGGCAGCCACTGTCAGAATCAATTATGACCACAGATTAAAAGTTTGTATTACTGACATTTGAGTTATTGTATAAAAACATGATCATTTGAATACGTAATGCAGCTGAATACTGTAAAGGGTCTGTATGAAAAAAGTCCACAACAAACCTATACACAAAACCTATACAAACAATATTAAATAATAAAGTGAATGCATTAAAAAGAATTGTAATCTGTTAGTAAACATGATTTACAAGATGAAGACGGCATGAAAAGTGAAGTGTTTTGAAAGTCCGTATATGAGAATTAGCAGAACTGGGATGTATTCCAGAAAGCAGGTTATGTGACATACCCGGTTATGTTTGAGGATAAGCGAGCGGATAACCTCAGCTTTCAGTTCCAGAATCGAAGGTAACTTTCAAGTTATGTAAGTAAACATAGCAACTTGCTCTCTGAAGATAACCTGCTCCGGAGTAGGTTCTGTTTCAGGGTTAGTTCACTTCAGAGCTATCAGCACATGCGTGGCCTATTGACGAGACTCCAGTGGCCGTGACAGATAGCACACAACATTATATATTATTACAATAAAGTTATTTTTATATATATATATATATATATATATATATTAGTATGATGTGTAAAATATAAAGTACTAAAATATAAGTAAAACTGAAGGTAATATTATAATGTTTTATATGGTTGTTATATTTATTTTATTGGCATATATAATAGTTATCTGTATAAACTATAAAACACTATTATGACTAGGTAATGTTTATTTTATTTATATATGTTTATTGTATTTTATTATCTCACACATCATGGATCTGCATTTTCTGTTATGTATTTTTATAATAAAAATGCATATCTGATATGACTTATATAATTAGCATCAAACAAACAATATAATTCTTATTCTCAAGGATTAAAGATTAAACGAAAAAATAAATAAATAAAATGATTGCACAACCAGTTAGGTGGCGATATGAACTAAGTATGCAAATGGTCTTTGAACAGAAGAAGAAGAAAGAAGCAGTATGGCGCTTTTTCTTAGTGTCCATTTCCATAGTGACTCGTTGATTCGTTGCTCTGTTGAGAATGTCTTGCGTGTTAACCAGGAACATACTTTGATGCTGTATGTCACTGTGACGTGGCGTCGGCACTGTCTCAAGTCGGACAAAATATCTAACTGGCATGCACTGTGTCAAGTCAGCTGCCGATCGGTCTGTACAGGGGATACACATAGTGTAAAGGAGATGAAAAGAGGGAGGAGCAAAGGTAAAAAGACCGAAAAGAGGGAGAAGATAATGCAAAGGGGATGAAAACAGGGATAGCTGGTTTAGGTTTGTTTGATTAGGGTAAGAGCTAAACTCTGCAGGACAGTGCCCCTGCAGGACCAGGGTTGAGAAAGCCTGCTATATATGGTTCATTCAATATTATCAGCAGCTATCGCATTGCTCAGGAGCTAATTACCCTCCTCCATCCCCAACTCCTCCTTCGTTCAGCCAGCATTAGGCCTTCTGATTTCCCTTTGAATCAGCCTAATTCTAAAATTACGTGTACATTAAATTATTGAACATTAATGATATCTGCAATACATTTATGTTGGTTCTATTCTGTTTACCCTTGGGGGGTTATTGCTGCTCTCCCTGCTCTTATCCATGCTAGGCTGCATAGATGGGCAGGGGGTTTATGCCCAGAACAGAACCATACCGCCAATCCAAACTGCATGCTAATTGCCAGTCATCGTTGATGATAGTGGTCCTGACAGGGCCAGAGCACAAATCTCAAACTACAGTTTTGAGTAAAGGAGTCATACGACTATAGCCTGAGAGCTGAAACAGGAAAAACGTATTTTGTTTCTGGATACAGCAGTGTCACAGCGAGGGCCAAATTCTGAGTGGAGGATGATATTCTGAAACTGGAACTAAATTCACAGGGAGGGATTCCTGCCCACTCTCATTCACCCCCTTCAAAGTCTGTTTCTCTGTTTGTTCCACTGTTGTCTGTAAAGATGGAGCTGTATCTGGCCATTCTTACCCTCGCTGTTTGTCTCTCAGCCGATGCTCAATGTAAGTTCATGCTTTGTATATTAAAATACGTCCACAGAATTTTAAAATGTGACCCTGGACTACAAAACCTAGCACAGGTATATTTGTAGCAATAGCCAACAATACATTGTATGGGTCAAAATTATCGATTTTTCTTTTATGCCAAAAATCATTAGAATATTAAATAAAGATGTAAAGATATTTTGTAAAATTCCTACCATAAAAATATATCAAAACTTAATTTTTGATTGGTAATATGCATTGCTAAGAACTACATTTGGACAACTTTAAAGGTGATTTTCTCAATATTTTGATTTTTTTGCACCCTCAGATTCCAGATTTTCAAATCGTTGTATCTCAACCAAATATTGTCCTATCCTAACAAATCATACATCAATGGAAAGCTTATTTATTCAGCTTCCAGATGATGAAAAATTGACACTTATGACTGGTTTTGTGGTCCAAGGTCACAAATGTGAAAGCCTCTATAAGGATGTATGATTTCATGAAGCACTAATACTTTGAGTAAGCTTTTTATACACTGTGATACATTTACTTCTGGTGACGTATTTTGATCACCTTGTCATTCAAACAGTTGATGACTAGTTGACTACAAGTGATGATTATAAGTGGTCATTTATTGGTCAGTGGATGTTAAAATCAGCTGTATAGAACATTACATTTAAAAACTACCGGTGTGTTAAACCAGTGACAAAAAAAGTCTTTTTTCCCCTAAATCCTTTAATAGTTATATACTGAAAAAAAAAATGCTTTTCTTTCTTAGTATTTGTGTCAAAATCAAGTGAGTTCTTGCTTAAAACAAGAACAAAAAAAAAAAAAAACAAAAAAAAAAATCTGCCAATGGGGTAAGCAAAATAAATAACTAAATAAATAATAATAATAAGAAGAAGAATATAATAATTTGTACTTGTCCAGTAAATGCTTCTTGATTTAAGAATTTTTAGGTATTTGGAATTGAAACAAGACAAAGCTACTAAGTAAGAAAAGCATATGATATGCAGTTCATCCTTTATTTCTCTCGGCCTCTGGATATTTCTCATTTATCTTTTGTCTTTTGATGTTTGTTCCATTTCAGTTATACACAACGATTTCAAAATTAATGGATGTTCTGAGATAGAAAAAGAATCTGTCTATGGATCTGATGGAGAAGAGATATGGCATGCTGACTTTATTCAAAAGATGGGAGTAAATACATTACCAGATTTTGCAGATGCTTTGAGATTTCCAGGATTTTATGAACAAAGCATTGCAGAACAAGAAATATGCAAGGAAAACCTAGCTGTATGCATTAAAGCTTACAATAGCCCACCAGAGGAAATGGGTATGATGTAAATTTGCACTATGACTTTTAATGTTTTCCTGTAACATATTTCCTAACATTCAAATTAATCTGTTTGGAAATAGAACTTAAATGAGCTCCATATTATGCATTCAGTGTCATCAAGAGTTTGGTTAAGAGTGAGCTTTGGCTTACATGATTAGTTTTCCTGTGTATAGATGTTATTTGAATGAGATCAGATTCACTCCTGCAAAGTTCAACATGGTTTTGTATGTTCCCAGACCCCCCCGAGACGTCCATCTATCCGAGGAATGATGTTCAGCTGGGTGTTGAAAACTCCCTCATCTGTCACGTTACGGGCTTCTTTCCTCCGCCTGTCGACATCTCTTGGACTAAGAACAATGTCATTGTGACGAAAGGTGTAAGTCTGAGTCGGTACCGACCGAGGAATGATGGAACCTTCCACATCTTCTCCTCTCTGGACATTGTTCCTGAAGAGAGAGACATTTACAGCTGTACGGTGAACCACAGAGCCCTCCAGGGCCAAGCGCAGACCAAAATATGGGGTAAGTGCCACTCTGAGAGCGAAATCAAATCAAATTACACTAAATTGTGCTATTTGCATATAAATGATGTATGTATAAAACAACAGTCATCATTCTGTGACAAATGACATCAGCATTACAGCACTGACAAGTGTAACGTTCACACCCCTTACAATGATCAACAGGTGTCCCAGAGACGGCTGCTGTCCCGCCCAGTCTGGGTCCGGCGGTCTTCTGTGGAGCAGGGTTCACTCTGGCGCTGCTGGCAGTAGCTACAGGAATCTTCTTCTTTATTAAAGGAGCTGCAACTGACAACACAGACACAGCAAAAAAAGAAAAACTTTTCATGCAGTGGGCCTACCAATAAAGACAGTTGCTGGAGGATTCTCAATGCAGTGATACAGTGCTTTTGTGTGTCATTTCAGAAGATCAATCGATAGATACATAAATGCAAAGATCTGGTTGAACCTTGAAAGTTGAAACTCAGATTATATCATTTCATGAAATCTTTTCTTGCTGTGTAGCACTGTTCATAATTATATCTACACGTTTTTGCTCAGATTACTTGACGAACTACAAATGTAACATAAATCATTGTTCATTTTGAGTGACTTAATTCAAATAAGACACTTTTGCTACTTTCATACTACATGTAGTTGCTTTTGTCATGGACTGAAATGTTTCTTATTTTGTACCATGTAAGTTTTTTTGCCCTAGAGGTTAATAAAGGAAACTGCATGAGACTTCTCAAGTTTGTTATTAAAAATGTAGATGCACGGCAAGTGCGCTCATAATAGAGGCGACATGGTTGAGGTGCGACTAAAACTTGTCTTGCTCTTTGCAGCGCAATATCTGACTGTTAAATTATATCATGCTCTCTGCCAGATGTTTCTGTGAGTTTGCCTCTATGCAATCCCTCCTTCCTTCTCACTCCTTTTCTTCTGATCGCTCCCTCCTCCCATATGTGTTTTTCCCCATTCTCTCTATGTCTTACTCCCTCCTCCCGTTTGTGCTTTCTCTCTCTCTTCTGTTTGACTGTATCTCTCTTATCCTCACATATATACATCTTAAATGGAGTTCAAATGTTCAACTGAGGAAGAGGGCCTCCTAGCTCGGAGGTGACTGAGTTTAGTCTGTACTATTGACATTTGACATAAAGATGTAGTTCTCTCCGTCCAAGTGTATCCCTAATATGTCCAGAACTTCCTTGCCAGACTTCCATTTTATATAACGTATATTTCTTGGCCCGAGTACCACACAGATGTGGTGTATAATTCTCATTGGATGTACCACTGCACCACCCCTAGCAATGAAACTATATAATGTATGGATGTAACAACAAACTTGGAAGAAGTTTGTGAAAAGACAATTATCTTCTTGTTCATAACTCTTTCCATGGGCCCATGTCTTCATGAATGGAAGGACTGAGAATAGTCGGACGGCATCAAAAGATAAAGAGCTAAAACATTCTTAACAAATGGGGGCTCGTCTTTCCGGGAATTTCTACAGACAGGTGAGAAATAATCTGTAATGAATTATTCTTACTGTCTGTTAAGAAATTGAGCACATTTTCGTGCCGTGAATTTACACTCTACCATATTTGGCAGAGTGGGTTATCCTCGTATTTTAAGATATACGGGACGTATAGTATGGGATATCGGATCGCGACCGATTGATTATCCTCACAATTTATATGTGGGAAGGAGAATAGATGTTTTGCAAAATACCTTTTTCATTACTCATTCTTAAAAAAGGGAATGGATGCTTCGTGAAAAGCTATCTTTGTTACCTATTCTCACATTGAGATTCTCAGTCCTTTCAAGATTGAATGATTTCTAAATGCGATAAGAAAATTGGTATAGTGAAGTCCTTGCAAGGCACTAAAACAAATAAACTGCTAAATAACAATTCTTCTAATTGTCTATGTCACTTGATCTGGACAGGACGGATGAAACAGCAGATTAGTATGTTTCAGAAATTGTTTAGTACAAATTCAACTGGCTATTTGCCATTCTCAGTTCACTTGGATTTAGTGAAGTTTTAAATGAATCTACTCTTGCTTTGTTCTGTCTCTGCTGCGTTAGATCAAGTGCGCTGCTATTTTTAAAAGCATTGTCAGTCGCCAGCAAATCCAAAATTAGGTGACAATACTGTTGATTACGTGGATGACAATGTATAGAGCAGAGATGCACAACTGTATTTAGATAATTTGGCTGAAAAGATTTTTTCATGTGATTTGAGTTATGTATTGGCTCCGAAAAGTTAAGGGTTATACTGTGGGAAATGTGGGAGCCACGAGAAAATTATGTTGATAAATTAATAAACAGTATAATGCTAAATACAGGTCTTCAAATCTTGTTATCTTTAGATGTATGAAGTTTGTGTCCGTTATCCCTGGGGGACAGCTTGAAATGTGATATAGTGCAGAGATAAAGACTTTAGTTTGTGTTAACTGAAATAACTTGTGCATTGTGATCAATGAGAACAAGATTGAGTGACTACTTTAAACGGCCGTTTTCAGCTAATAATAATAAAAAAAAGAAAAGAAGAAAATGAATTTTTTCTTGACTTTGCCACATTTGCTAGACTATTTACAAGATTTCAGTCTGAAGTTATAATACAATGCAACATGCTGATGTATTTATAAGGCTTATAGAAGTATGATATGCTCAGTTCAGTCAGAATAGGTTACTGCTCTTTTCTGCATTCTGCAAAGAAGGAAGTGTTTGCTCTTTTCTCGCAAAGAAGAACTTGCTTTATTAAAATGAAATAAAGAACTGCTATATATTGTTAACTTGATAGTTATTCCTTAAATTTTGGACAGTTGCACAAGATGACTGACCATAGCACAGATTGCTTATATGCAGTTGTGGTCAAAATTTACAATGCGGTTCTCTTGAGTGTTCATTTTAGAGAAGAAACCAGATGACTTCTGGGACAGCTGCCAATGGGCGACGCAACATGAAGAAAGAGACATTATGGCTGTGGAGAACAGGAAAAGCTGATGGGCGATCGGCTAAACCCCCCTACAAGAGGAATCCGACACTTCAGGGGTTAGAATGGAGAAAGACTAAGAGACAATGCAGACATGAAAAATCTGCCATGAGAGGCACAGAGGAAGATAACTGCATTCCGAGTCAAAACTCCGATGCCCCACCAGATCCTCATCACCAAGTGTCAGACCGGAAGACACTGCATGAAGAGAGAGACGCTAAAACAGCCAAAACATGTTCAACTGACTGATGATATCAGAGACTTTTACCTCTTCCCTCGTGGGCAGGTACTGCATATACAATGATCACTACAGAGACCGCCTCAACTTTTGATTTGTCATATTAATTTGCAACTTGATAATTCACTGGTTTTATAGCAGTTCTTTGTAATCTGTTCAACTAACAACACACTGCTTTCTTTTAACAGGCACCAGTCCAACACCATAGAAAGAAGTAATGTGTTTGCCTGATTTCTCAATCAGCTAAAATTTGGACTGGATTTAGTATAGAGGAGATACTGTGAAATATAGAGAGTTTAGATTCTGATTTAAAGACAGAGCTTCTTGTCAAGCTGATAAAAATTCTAGGATTCCTTAAAACAAAAAAAACAAAAATAAATAAAGGGAATAGAGGGGCACAAAGTGTCCAAGATCACAATTTGGATGGTAAAACAATGAAACTGGTCACTCCATCTTGGTTAATAGATATTTCCTAGGGCTAAATTTCAGTAATAATTCTAAAATTCTAAATTCAGAAAATCACAAATGCTGTCATACCCAGAGATTACGGTAACATGATGTTAATGTTATTGGCCATGGATCCAAGATCATGCGGAGATCTCCAATTTTTTTAGAGCAGCTCATGAGCAATAGGAAGAGATAATAAAGATGAAAAGTGCACAGTTGAATAATGAATTATATTTCAGAAATTAAAATTGGTTCTTTTAATTATGGCATGCCTAGGGCCTACGTTGAGTAGTTCCTGTCATTATAGAAATTGTTTTATTCGAGTAGACTTGGTGGTATTCCAACCTAACAACATACATTCCCCATTCAGTTTACTGTCTTCGGAGGCAGTGACAAAAAGAGATGATGCTCTGGCCAGAGGTGGGGTGTGTGAGAGTGTGTGAAAGTGTGTGAGTGATGGTGCACCAAGGCAGACAAACTGCCATGAACAGCTGTTTTCAAATTTTCAAAGAGGGCATACAATGTAGATTATGCCCGAGAAATAATGGCTATGGATTAATTTGGCTAATTATCCTGGCCTGGGATATTTTTGTGGCAGAAAGAAACAGTGCCACACCTGCGCAGGGTAAAACATGGGAAGGCAGAGCAAGAAGACTTGCCCTGTCCACCCCATATTTAACTTTTTCCCTTTCAGGATGTCATGATGGACTTCATCAAATTGATTCTGTGTCAAAAGTATGAAATACATTGTATTTGTTAACATGTTACATGTGGGCTGAGTGTTTCACAGAAAAAAACTGATATTAGTGAGAAGCCTGAAAAAAAGTAATGTTTAAGAAACTATTTGATGAATAGTGAGACACCTTTAAACAACAAAGACATGATTGAGATGAATTTAAATTTAGTGTATACCACCTAGACGTGGTATACAGGGGGAATATGAAAGAAATCAGATAAGATTATAAATGATATTGACTGAAATTGGAATGATATGGGTTCCAGCCCTGTCAATCTGCTGGTGTTATAGGAAAAATGGACAGCCCTCAGGCCACATTCATTTTTTCCTCACAGGTCACTACAACAAGGATCGTCTGGGTGAGGAGTAAACATGTGTTGTCCCTAACAAAAGCATTTTAAGATCTCCTTTCACAGGTAGAAGTAGTTCTTCTGATATCAAGGATGGTTTACTCTGCTAATCTGGACCGACAGAGTGAGATACATGGTTTCAGTGTTACCTTAACATCGTTGAAAGGAGAAACACCCTGAGTTCACACCAGGCATGCCTCTAACCCTGGCAGGGAAAGAAGAGTCCCCTAGGGGGACCAACGAGGAGAATGAGCAAACTCAACTGGTGGCTTAAAAGCCCGCTGTTTGCTCCAACTGATAAAGAGCCTGCCGGAATCAAGGATAGATTGAGGAGCAACTCAGTGTTAGAGAACAAGGAGAATGCAAGAGAGACTGATTAAATAATCCTGATCCTGACCTCATTCTGATACAGCATGGAATGAAGATCGCGATGTGGTTTAGATTGATTGTCTGTTTGTTTGACATTACTGATAATGTTGTTGTTTTAGCTGACTCGAGTTACTGCATAGGTCTATAGTATTGAAATAGTCTAACAAATTAACTTTTAAAGTCTAACTTGACACTTACAATGGATACATTACTATCACAGGCTAAAATTAAAATGGTAGCATACATTATATGTGTGGAAAAATCTGACCACATCTAGAAGGCCTCCTGACACTAAAAGCCTGAGAGCTGTAGTAAGTCCTCGACACAGCAGAAGTCCAGGAGACATAGGGGTTAGTTCTTAAATTGGCCCAAATCTGATTGTCCTGGTTAAGGTCTCATACCTTACGAATATCTAGTTGGTAATAAATAGGTATTCATAACCTTTTAGAAACCAAAGATGTGAACAATGTAATGCAAAGCATTGAAATTTTGCAATCTAATATATAATGTTTAGATAGGGAATTAGGTGAAGGAAATTAGAACTTGCAAGACTATTACTAAAAGTATTAGGCCATGGCTGCAAAAGTGGTAATATGCCTGGCTGTACTGAAAGCCTGCTCACCTGTACATATTTCTTTGAAGAGATGAGTGAGGAAAACCGGCTAGATAATGAAGATATACCATACATCTGCTATGAATGTGTCAGTGACCAGCCAACCATATTGTTAAATCTGAGGCCAAGGAAAAGTTACAAGGCTTACAGTTACCTGCACTGCAAAATCAATAGACTGTCTGAAGGGCAAAGTGTGTTATCGTAGGAATATTGTGTTGCATACATCCCATACATCCCTGATACGGATGCTGATTAATGAAGGTTTACTGAATATGTCTAGGAATGCTTAGGAATTATAGGCAAGGGAAGTAGCGAACACTTCAGAATGATTTTTGTCTTGATTTACAAGTTGGTAAAAGATGCTCGTAAGTGCCTTGATGACTAGAACTGTTATATGTGCTGATTTTAAGTGGGATGAGAAAAATGTTGATTGAATGTTAAGAGAAGGGGAATTGGGCAGAGAGCCTTTACGGTGTTTATTATATAAACAAATGGGGGAACTGTTAAATTATATCATGCTCTCTGCCAGATGTTTCTGTGAGTTTGCCTCTATGCAATCCCTCCTTCCTTCTCACTCCTTTTCTTCTGATCGCTCCCTCCACCCATACGTGTTTTTCCCCATTCTCTCTCTGTCTTACTCCCTCCTCCCGTCTGTGCTTTCTCTCTCTCTTCTGTTTGACTGTATCTCTCTTATCCTCACATATATACATCTTAAATGGAGTTCAAATGTTCAACTGAGCAGGGGGTGCCTCCTAGCTCGGAGGTGACTGAGTTTAGTCTGTACTATTGACATTTGGCATAAAGATGTAGTTCTCTCCGTCCAAGTGTATCCCTAATATGTCCAGAACTTCCTTGCCAGACTTCCATTTTATATAACGTATATTTCTTGGCCCGAGTACCACACAGATGTGGTGTATAATTCTCATTGGATGTACCACTGCACCACCCCTAGCAATGAGACTATATAATGTATGGATGTAACAATAAACTTGGAAGAAGTTTGTGAAAAGACAATTGGCGTCTTGTTCATAATTCTTTCCATGAGCCCATGTCTTCATGAATGCAAGGACTGAGAATATTCGGACGGCATCAAAAGATAAAGAGCTAAAACATTCTTAACACTGACCTAATGGGTAAAAATGACCGTTATTTCCGTCAGTTACGACTCGTTAGCGCTACCATTCTGCCCTCTTCAAATCAGACACAGAGATGAAATAGTGCGGTAAGACCACATTTATTTGAATGTATTATAGCATTTATTTGAATTAATCATCAATTGATCGATCGAGAGAGAGAGAGAGATGCAACTGTCTGTGCATAACCTGCGTCTGCGCGCCTCTCTACAAACAATCAAGCCGTGTTTAGTTACTTCAAAAATAGCGAGTTTACCACCTTGTTGCTGGGGAATATAATGTAGCAATCTAGCATCTAGGCTGTTTTATTAATAAAAGTCGTGTGGCAGTGTTGACAACAAGTTTCTGTATGTAATCTGTGATCTCTGACCTCTCTCTCTCTCTCACTCCCTCTCCATCTCCCTCTCTCTCTGTGTGTGTGCGAGTGATGTGTGTTGGTTTGTGTGCATCAGTTAAAGCAGCGCATTAATATAGAACGGTGATTAAACTGATTTGGAACTACCTGTGCATTAAACGGTTTTACTGCATACCTGCCAGCCAATCAGAATCCAGTATTCAGACCATAGAATATATATAAGCAATATCACCGTTCCATATTGATTACCTACGGCCGAATCACAGCCATGCCGATATACAGCCATATCTCACGTCTACGAGTGTGATATTGTGTTTATACAACAGTTCGATGGCACAAGTGTGTAATTACATAAGAAACAACAACGGAGTGTCTTTTAAATCCCTCTTTGTGCAGAACTACTTTCTTCGGCCGTGGATTCAAATCTCAGTTTGACAGTTTAACAGCTGAGCCCAAGCCTCCGTTACTAATTCCAAAACGTCACTTTAGAACTAGTAATGAAGGAACGTTGAGTTGCTTCATTGAAAGCTTACTGTATTACTGCAGTAAAAACTCACTGTATTATGTAGAGTATTTTGAGAGAGAGATGTACTGGGCGAGTGTGATTACCTGCATCTGATACAGCATTCATCAGATCGGTCTTGTATCACAATAAACATTACTTTGAATATCTGCTGAGGAAAACATTATCTTTGTCGTAACGTTAATTATCCTTTCATCTGTTAAGGGTGTTTCTCAATACTAAACACTTATTAAATATATTATTTATATAAAATATTATTTATTGGATAATAATATTTAATAAACAACAACAACAGCCATCATAAAAGTTGCTAGGCAATTCAGTCAAAAGTACAAAGGGAGCGCTCTGATATACAGCATTGAAGTTACATAAACATGAGATTTTGCCAAAACTATCTTCTCTAGAACAAATAATAGATTAGTGAGACCAAAGACTGCCCGTTAGATTTACATCTCATGTTTAACCACTACAGAGACATCAGAGCCAGCGGTAAATTCAAGAAGATCTGGCCGCGGTGAGGCTGCTCTCAGGCGGCTTCATGAGCACTGAGCGGCCGCTGACGTCCTGAAGCTCGCGTCTCTGAAAACGTTGACACAAATTTTCAAATAGACATTATCTTTATTAACAAACTGCATATCTGAACTATAAACAAGGTCATTCTCGCCTGAAAACCTCTTAAAACAACATTCCGTGACACAAAAACAGTAATATTTATAAAATGATCTTGGATTTGGGCGTCTGCCGTCACACTCGCTGTAAGAAGTACCGCAAGCAGAGTGATACGATTACAAACTGTGAAACGGCCGTTGGAGTTCTGATATGATTCTAATATCGCACTCTTATCAGCCAATCAAATTCAAGGACCAGAAAGAACTGTTGTATAAATAAATAAATATATACATCTACTGTATGTGTGTGTATACACACACACACATATACTGTATGTATATATATATATATATATATATATATATATATATATATATATATATATATATATATACACACACACAGGTTCATCTGAATGAATTAGAATGTCGTGGAAAAGTTCATTTATTTCACTAACTCAACTTAAATTGTGAAACTTGTGTATTAAATAAATTCAATGCACACAGACTGAAGTAGTTTAAGTCTTTGGTTCTTTTAATTGTGATGATTTTGGCTCACATTTAACAAAACCCACCAATTCACTATCTCAACAAATTAGAATATGGTGACATGCCAATCAGCTAATCAACTCAAAACACCTGCAAAGGTTTCTTGAACCTTCAAAATGGTTACACAATAGCCTATACAATCATGGGGAAGACTGCTGATCTGACAGTTGTCCAGAAGACAATCATTGACACCCTCCACAAAGAGGGTAAGTCACAGAAGGTCATTACTGAATGGTTGGCTGTTCACAGAGTGCTGTATCAAAGCATATTAAGTGAAAAATTGACTGGAAGGAAGAAATGGGTTAGGAAAAGGTGCACGAGCAACAGAGATGACCACAAGCTTGAGAATACTGTCAAACAAAGCTGATTCAAACACTTGGGACAGCTTCACAAGGAGTGGACTGAAGCTGGAGTCAGTGATCAAGAGTCACCACGCTCAGACATCTTCAGGAAAAGGGCTACCAAGCCACTTATGAAACAGAAACAATGTCAGAAGCATCTTACCTGGGCTAAGGAGAAAAAAACTGGACTGTTGCTCAGTGGTCCAAAGTCCTCTTTTCAGATAAAAGTAAATTTTGCATTTCATTTGGAAATCAAGGTCCCAGAGTCTGGAGGAAGACTGGAGAGGCACAGAATCCAAGCTGCTTGAAGCCCAGTGTGAAGTTTCCACAGTCAGTGATGAATTGGGCTGCCATTTCATCTGCTGGTGCTGGTACATTGTGTTTTCTGAAGTCCACAGTCAACGCAGCCATCTACCAGGACATTTTAGAGCACTTCATGCTTCCTTCTGCTGACAAGCTTTATGGAGATGCTAATTTCATTTTCCAGCAGGACTTGGCACCTGCCCACACTGCCAAAAACACCAAAAGTTGGTTAAATGACCATGGTGTTGGTGTGCTTGACTGGCGAGCAAACTCACCAGACCTGAACTTCATAGAGAATCTATGGGGTATTGTCAAGAGGAAGATGAGAGACACCAGACCCAACAATGCAGATGAGCTGAAGGCCACTGTCAAAGAAACCTGGGCTTCCATACCACCTCAGCAGTGCCATAGACTGATCACCTCCATGCCACGCCGAATTGAGGCAGTAATTAAAGCAAAAGGAGCCCCTATCAAGTATTGAGTTCATATACAGTAAATGAACATACTTTCCAGAACGCCAACAATTCACTAAAAATATTCTAATTTAATATGCTTTTATCCATAGCGACTTACAAATGAGGACAACAGAAGCAATCAATTGTAGTATTAAAACAACTAAAACAGATCCAAAACAAAAAGCTAAAACTTTATAAATACTATATATACACATTTAAAAAAAAAAAAAAAAGTAAATAAAAATGACAAATGCATACAACAAAATTTAAAACCTTAACATGTAAAAGAAAACAAAAAATAAAGCTAAAAACAACTCAAAATATTAAAGAACAAAACGTATGAGTATAATAATGATTCTAACATAACACTAAGCCAAACACCAAAAAACAACAAATGTGTATGTGCAACCACACACACATACATATATATAAATTCAATATATATATATATATATATATATATATATATATATTATTTCATTTCCATTTAGTTTGTTGAAGTACTAAAATAACTCAAATTAAATAAAACTAAAACTTAATAAAAAACCTATACAGACATAATAAAACTAATAAAATGACAAACATTATTCCAGCTTTAACTAAAATTAAAATAGATAACAAATACAAATCAAACTACATTAGTTTATCAGTAAACCTAAAAAAATAACACTGAGCCAAACACACATGCTAAAAAAAAAACTTACTTACACACAGTAAAAAAAAAAAAAAAAAAAAAAAGGTTATAAAAACTGAAACAGAAGTGAAACAAGTAGTAGGAAAGAGGGGAAATAAAAAGTGATACTTATATCCTGCCCGGTGGAGTCACACGGTAGGGTCGATGGTCTTTACACTCTTCGGTCTTCACACGAGGAGGACTTCACACGACGGCTTCACACGAAAGATTTTTTTATACCCGTCTAACAAAATACTAATTGAATTCAGCTGGACATACTTTCCTTTTTTAATCACAACAAATGGCCAAGCAAGCACACGACACTGACAAGATACGCGATACAGTACGAGACCAAACACAATTTCAGCACGTCTCCACACAGTAAACAAAACAAGCAATACATATATATATATATATATATATATATATATATATATATATATATATATTTATACAGTATATAGTGACATATACTACATATTTCACATATGCCAAATAAACAACAGAGACTGAAGAGAAATGGACATAGGCTGATGATACACAGGGCAACTTTTTGAGCAATTTCTATCTGGATATTTTAGATCAGTCATAGGCCCTGTGTCTCACCTGGTTGCCCGTTGACGGCAACATTTTCCAAACATTGATCAAAAAGTTGCCCTGTGTATCATACAGAAGGATATTTTACAGTGATTCAAAGCAGTCATTTTAGCAGTGATGTGTTATTCAAGATTCTTTTGAAATAGACACACAGAGAAGAAATTAATAAAAAGGTCCTGATAAAGAAACACGATGGCCAACAAAACAGAGAGAAACTAGGGGCTTATAAACAGTGTGAGGTAAATACCTGGAACAGAAACTGGGATGTGATACTACAGAAACTGAGCAGGAACATAGGCAAAAGAAGAATAGGGAAAACAAAACCAAAATACTATGAAATCCCCCAGAGTCAACATCAGTTCCAGTTCTGTTCGATTCAAACTACACAGACTAAAGCACGATCCTGATAGCCATAAAGAACAGCATTTTCAAGCCTATTGAAACCATCAGGATTCTTTAAAATAAATATGATTCTTACTGTACAGTTTTCTTACTGTTTTCATAAAATTGTCTTGTTATTGATGTAAATCTAAAATAAATTTGGTCTGCTTGTGATAAGTTTGTCAGTTATTTTTTGATAAATAATCAGGATGAACAGGCATTACAGTCCTAAATAGTCCTTTGTTATGGTTTTGTATGTGTTCACGTTTTTGTTTAATAAAGCTGCTCATGGGTTCTTGAAGCTCGCCTCAGTGGATGTTTATTACATTGATTGAACAGTAAGGGTTAGGGTTACCATGCCCAGGAACTGTAGGTATGTTACATTGCTGGATGTACAATAAATAATTGAGAAAGCTGTTAATAGTTTGTGTTCTCTAAAACGTTACGGTTTTTTATTTTCAGGAATGTAATTTTAAGGGTCATTGTGTTTAATGTGTTACTGCAATCTAACCTTTATTTGAGCTGGGATTTTAAAAGTAAGCAGGATATTGTGTAGCAACACTTGACACATGTGGAAGAAGCGACTGATTGGACAGCCGTTTTAGACTCTGACCTCACTAGCATGAACAGTGTATTTGCTGCTCTCAGTTGTGAATGAGAGAAAGGGGGAAAATGACACTGTTAAAGCTCTTGAATTTTCAACACATTCTAACGCTGTCTGTATTCACTGGAGCAGGTGAGAGAAATGGCCTTTACTAAGAGACACTTAAGAAATGATCATTTTAGTAGTAATAGCATTAGTGGACATGCTGTGTTTTTTAAAAGCAACATTTTCTTAAACACTGTTAGTTATGATGGTTCTCTGGTAGTAACGTAGTAGGTACTGGCTATATAGATACTTTAACAATATGAATAAGAGGTGATGTAATAGCTGCGACTGACTGATGTGCTCAAGTGCTTATGTTTTTTATTGTTGAAATAAGCTCACATGGATGTTATTTTGCAGCTAATGGATATTATTTCCAGACATGGACACAGTGCATCTACAGCTCTCATGATCTCAGTGACATGGAGTACATTGAAGGCTATTACTTCAATAAAAATCCATTCATTAAGTTCAACAGCACTGTGGGGATGTTTGAGGGGTTTTCAGATTTTGGAGTAAGAACTGCAGAATTGTGGAACAACAATACAGTAATCTTACAGCAAACCAAGGCTAGAGTTGATACATACTGCAAGCCTAATTCTGAAGTTTTTGAAGCAGCTATCCATAGTAAAAAAGGTTTGTGACAAGACTCACACATAACTCTTCTTTAAACATTTTTGATAAAGCACATTTATTTAGTCTGTTATGTGATGATACATACAGTAGGAAGTGATTTGGGATGTGGCTGTTGTTGTTTCAGAGCGGCCGAAAGTGAAGCTCAGTTCAGTGATGCCGGGCGACAGCACACATCCAGCTCTGGTGAAGTGCAGTGCGTATGACTTCTACCCTCAACCAATCAAAGTGTACTGGCTGAAGGATGGGGTGGAGGTGACTTCTGATGTGACCTCCACCGAGGAGCTGCCCAACGGAGACTGGTACTACCAGATTCACACTGTGCTAGAATACACTCCCAAATCTGCAGAGAAGATCTCCTGCGTGGTGGAGCACGCCAGCTTCACCAGACCCATGATCTACGACTGGAGTAAGAGACAACACCTGCCTTTACACTAATATAGCATCAGCATGTAAACTGTCCAGTTGTCACACTTCAGCCTTCTATATTTTACAGTTACACCGTGGTCTGAATACTCAGTTCTGATTGGCTGGAAGTAGGGTGACCACCCGTCCCGCTTTGCATTGTACCCGCAAATGTCCCGCATTTTCATCAGTCTATTGGCTTTTAATTGTCATATTAAGAAAATATGCATGCGTTCTTTTGCCTTTTTAAGAAAGCTTTTTATTTGTTCTTTTTGCGGCGTAGTTTCACCTATATTTAACAGCGCACTGTTTAAGGTGCGCACCGCAGCCGTCTGACAAAAATACAAAAAATAAATAATACACAGACATGTAATGAATGAGATGGCCCTACTCCAAGCGGTCAGATCAGACACAAAATATAAATTCAAGAAGCATTGAATCCGGAAAGAACGCATTTAATCGTTATGTCTTTTTAATGGGATTTGTGTGTTTATTTGGAAATGTGCTTTTTAAGGATTAGATTATTAGTTTCACTTTATATTTACATTGAAAAGGTCTGTGCTGTTAAAATTAGTTTTGTACCATAGAAGCTGACAAACTGAGTGACGTACATTCACATCTTCTGTTCACAGCGCTGTCATTAACTTTTCATAAAGTCTATTAGCGATTCAAACTCACTGCAAAAAGACGTAATATAAGATCATCATTTATTTACATTGAATAATAGCAAGTTATTTCTCGCTCGTGTCCCGCATTGTCCAGCAAAATCACGTCTGCTCACCCTTGCAGGAAGGTGTGCAATAAAACTGTTTAATGCACAGGTAGTTCTAAGTCTGTTTAACCACCGTTTTATATTAATGTGCTGTTTATCGAAGCACGTACACACACACAGAGAGAGAGATCAGAGATCACTCTGCACACACAGAAACATTAGGAGCACAGAAACTTTTCATCGCTACCCTGTGACTTCATTTATTCAAATAATGTAATTTTATGCACTACTTGATCTCTTGGTCTGATTTAAAGCAGGCAGAAATCTACATCTAATGAGCTAAAACTGACAAAAATAACCACTTTTACCCTTCCAGTCAAATATTGCACTGTAAACATCAGTAACAGTTAAGCTGTCTGCTGGTAAATGACCATGGTATAAGCGGGATAATCCACGGCTAGTGGTGCATTGTGTTAATTGAGCGATGTCTGTCCTTCACAGCCCCACCTCCGGCCCCTGAGTTTGAGTGGGATATTCAACTATTATTCACTATTGAATCTGCTGCACTGCTGCTGGGAATCATCATAGCCACTGCTGGATACATTTACTACAAGATAAAAACATCAGGACTGTAGAGGTGAGAGCAAGCCACTGATATAAATCTAGTCCAGTTATAAAACTATAAATATCAAAGCACTTTTCAATTAATCACTCTTTTTATTTTGATAGAGAAGTTCCTAGTACCACGTCAGTGATGGTAAGTTTTACATTTTACTTTTAGCACCTTAGCATTTCTGTGCGATCAAACATTACCTCTTCTGATCTCATATAATGAAATGCTGAACCATCAGCCTCAGTAACATAAATGTTAATCACTCAAATGGCAGGTCCTGATTCTGACTGAAAGGAGCTTCATCATGGAGAAGCACAAACACGACTATCACACACTGTCCAACTCTTCAACTGATGCTTCAAAATAATAAAGCATTGTATCTGACACGTCTCTGGCTAATATTTCAGCATCTTCAGGCAATATTGGCACTAAATAATGTGAATGATTGAGGGACTCACACTCCATCGACCATCTCTTCTCACTCTCCTTCTACTGTATATCTTACACTCTTTCTGTCCTCCTCATTCTCTTCTTCCTGCACCATGCATCCTCCTCTCATTTCACACCTCCTTCCTGCTCCACCACCTCTTTTCTTTCTTGATCTTTCTCCACTTTCTGCTTAAGTTTGTTTGCTCTGGGAATCAGGGGCGCCACTAAGGGGGGAAAAGTTAGAACGATTCTAAGGGCCCACACACTTTTGGGGCCCCCAGAGATCTGTTTTATTAGTAGTAACAGTAGTAGTAATGTAATAGAAATTATAAATGTATCTACCAAAGAGTTACAAATAAAACAAAATTACGGCTTATTTCTGCATCTACGGCGAAATTATCTCCCCCCATTCACTGCATGGTTTCGTCCCGTCCTACTTAGTCTAGAGTCACTGAGTGAGATCAGATGGTAAACTGTCAAATTATGTCTTCGAGTTCGAGGGGGGCAAACTGAGCCCATTTTAGCTTTGCTACAGAAAATCTACAAATTCACTCTGATTACACAGAACAGCAGCAGGAAGCGAGGGAGGTTGTCATGGCAACCAGATACACTGCACGCGAATTATTGCGGCTGCGCTTCTATTTCGCCACACTAAACTTAGCAATAAACACATTGAAAATAATACACAATAAACATGTCTGTCAAAACGATCTCAAAAGAGGCTTTTAGTAAGCAAATCAAGGAGTGAATTACTCATCCATTGTTTAAAAAAAAATACTTTACAGGTGCATCTCAATAAATTAGAATGTCGTGGAAAAGTTCATTTATTTCAGTAATTCAACTCAAATTGTGAAACTCGTGTATTAAATAAATTCAATGCACACAGACTGAAGTAGTTTAAGTCTTTGGTTCTTTTAATTGTGATGATTTTGGCGCACATTTAACAAAAACCCACCAATTCACTATCTCAACAAATTAGAATACTTCATAAGACCAATAAAAAAATAAAATAAAAAACATTTTTAGTGAATTGTTGGCCTTCTGGAAAGTATGTTCATTTACTGTATATGTACTCAATACTTGGTAGGGGCTCCTTTTGCTTTAATTACTGCCTCAATTCGGCGTGGCATGGAGGTGATCAGTTTGTGGCACTGCTGAGGTGGTATGGAAGCCCAGGTTTCTTTGACAGTGGCCTTCAGCTCATCTGCATTTTTTGGTCTCTTGTTTCTCATTTTTCTCTTGACAATACCCCGTAGATTCTCTATGGGGTTCAGGTCTGGTGAGTTTGCTGGCCAGTCAAGCACACCAACACCATGGTCATTTAACCAACTTTTGGTGCTTTTGGCAGTGTGGGCAGGTGCCAAATCCTGCTGGAAAATGAAATTAGCATCTTTAAAAAGCTAGTCAGCGGAAGGAAGCATGAAGTGCTCCAAAATTTCTTGGTAAACAGGTGCAGTGACTACAGTGACTAAAATATGATAGCTATAATGTATGGCGGAAGAGTACTTCTCTCTTCTCGCAGCACTTCGACCTCGGCGCAGTAATATTGGTTCTATTGGTTTGGTAGCTTCTAAATTCATCTCTGTTTGGATCCTAAGGAATGAATGGTGCTAAGCTAAACGCTAACATAGTGGCGCCGCGCGCTAGAGCGATTAAGTGCAAGCATTGAGATGGGAGAGGGACGTATTAAATCGTCTAAGTTGAGGGAAAAACATATTGGAATATGGAAAAACGGTGGCGTTTTCCTTTAAGCTAATAGTCACATTTAGCTGAGTAAGATCATGATAATGTTGGATACTGCTGAAAATGCTGGTGTTATGGGGTATCCTATTTATTATTTTAGGATTTTTTAGTTTGCCCCAGGGAAGTATTTCTATTAATATAACTGATTAAGTAATCAAACTCATTCCATATCAGCAGAATAGTGTGGTACAGAAAGTCTATGTCCATAGAACAGGTACTGAATGAATTATGTTACTGATACCTAATGGTCAAAAACAATAAAAAAGTAATAGGTCAATATTATTAAATTGCAGACAAAGATTTTGAATAGCTAGGTTGGCTTGTACACTATATTGCCAAAAGTATTGGGTCACCCCCTTCTAATGAACAGGTTTGACTACTTTAGTAATTTCCATGAGTGCAAATCTTAATGTTTAAGCATATAATGATATTCTAGGGAATTGTGTGCTTTTAATTTTATACCAATAGTTTGGACAGGACCCTTTTCTATTCTAACACGACAATGCCAAACACCAGTGACTACTAATGATGCGTTCAATCATTTTAAACACTTCCAAAACTGTGGCAACAGAGATGGAAATACAATTTTTAAATACATGCATTATGTTTCCATCTTTGTTGCCACAGTTTTGGAAGTCCCTTTTTCTGTTCTAAAGAAGGGGGTGTCCCAATATGTTTGTCCGTATAGTGTATGTACAAGTCATTGGTGTTTGGTTAAGAGTTTTTGGCTCAAGATCTGCATTTAAAGTCACACCAGAGGTCTTCAGCTTGGATTAGGACTTGGCTTTCTGCATACCAGTCAAGTTCTTCTACACTGACTAAATCAATCAATTTTTTTTTTTTTTTTTTTTTTTTTTTTTTTAACCTTGCCTTATACACAGAGACATTGTTGTGTTAATAGAAAAGGGTCCTGTCCAAACTATTGGTATAAAATTAGAAGCACACAATTGCCTAGAATATCATTATATGCTTAAACATTAAGATTTGTACTCATGGAAATTACTAAAGTAGTCAAACCTGTTCATTAGAAGGGGGTGACCCAATACTTTTGGCAAAATAGTGTATGTTTGGTGCGGTAGGGGGTCCAACCTCATATTCTTACATAGGGCCCAAAATTGCTAGCGGCGCCCCTGCTGGGAATTCACATCAGCTGTTAGAAAATACACACACAGTGCAAAAAATGTAATTTACTAAACTGTTCACACAGCTATGAAAATACAATATAATTTTTGTAGCTGTGTGAACAGTTTAGTAAATTACATTTTCTGCACTGTGTGTATTACTGATCTTGCAGATTCCAATTGCTGCATGCTGCAAACAGTTTTGTGGTATTTTTAGAAAGTAGGACCACACTTTACAGTAGAATCAGAATCAGAATCAGAATGAGCTTTATTGCCAGGTATGTTTACACATACAAGGAATTTGTTTTCGTGACAGAAGCCTCCACAGTGCAACAGAATGACAGTGACATGACAAAACACAGATAATAAAAGAATAAAAATAGAACAAGTAAATAGGGAATAAATTGGCAATCTGTTTGTACAGGTATATTACAATAGACAATTTTGTATCTACAGGTATATTATGTGCAAATTCGAAATGTAGACTAGTAGAAATGTAGACAGTATGTGTGTTAGATAAATAAATATATATGTTTATAAATAGTGTTGTGTGTTCCACGATTATTGTCAAGTGTTCATGAGATGGATTGCCTGAGGGAAGAAACTGTTTCTGTGTCTGGCCGTTCTGGTGCTCAGAGCTCACGACCAGACGGCAACAGTTCAAAGAGGGAGTGTGCTGGATGTGAGGGGTCCAGAGTGATTTTGCCAGCTCTTTTGCTCATTCTGGATGAGTACAGTTCTTGAAGAGTGGGGAGGGTTGTACCAATGATTCGCTCAGCAGTCCAGACTACCCTCCGCAGTCTTCTGAGGTCGGATTTGGTAGCTGAGCTGAACCAGACAGTTATTGAAGTGCAGAGGATGGATTCAATGATGGCAGAGTAGAACTGTTTCAGCAGCTGTCTGTAAGCACTCGTCACTGTCCTGAATGAGGCCGGTAAGTGTGGTGTCATCTGCAAACTTCTGGAGCTTGACAGAGGGGTCTTTTGAAGTGCAGTCATACGTGTAGAGGGAGAAAAGCAGTGGGGAGAGAACACAACCCTGGGGGGCGCCAGTGCTGATCGTATGGGTTCTGGATGAGAATTTTCCCAGCTTTACTAGCTGCTGCCTGTCTGTCAGGAAGCTGGTGATCCACTGACAGATGGAGGTGGGCACGGAGAGCTGAGTTAATTTGGGCAGGAAGAGGTTTGGGATGATAGTGTTAAAAGTCGAGCTGAAGTCCACAAACTGGATCCTCACATAAGTCGCTGGTCTGTCTAAGTGTTGCAGAACATAATGCAGTACCATGTTGACCGCATCATCCACAGACCTGTTTGCTCTGTAGGCAAACTGAAGAGGATCCAGCGAGGGTCCAGTGATGTCCTTCAGGTGGGCCAGCACCAGTTTTTCAATTGCCTTCATGACCACAGACGTTAGCGCCAGAGATCTGTAGTCATTTAATCCTGTAATTTTGGGTTTCTTTGGGACGGGGATGATGGTGGAGCGTTTGAAGCATGAAGGGACTTCACACAGTTCCAGTGATCTGTTGAAGATCTTTGTGAAGATGGGGGCCAGCTGGCCAGGACAGGATTTCAGACAGGCTGGTGTAACACAATCTGGGCCTGGTGCTTTTTTTCCTCTTCTGCTTCCGGAAGACCTGGCACACATCGTCTTCACTGATCTGAAGTGCAGGTGTGAGGGAGAGGGGAATTGCAGCAGGTGTTAATGGTTGTGTAGAGAGGTGTTCAGAGCGGGTGTGGGGTGTTTTTTCAAACCTGCTGTAAAACTCATTCAGATCGTCTGCCAGTTGTTGATTCTCCACAGTGCTGGGGGATGGTGTTTTGTAGTTGATGTCTTTCAGACCTTTCCACACTGAAGCTGTGTCATTGGAAGAGAACTGAATCCTTAGCTTTTCACAATAATTCCTCTTTGCCACTCTGATCTCCTTTTCCAGTGTGTATTTGGCGTTTTTATACAAGACTCTGTCCCCATTCCTGTAAGCATCTTCTTTGGCCTGACGGAGCTGTCTGAGTTTTGCAGTGAACCACAGTTTGTCACTGTTGTAAGTTAATATGATCTCTATGATTATGAGCTTACTAAGAATCAGTTAAATCGAAGTATTGTGTTTGAATGAGGTAAAACTTTATTGCAAAAATGCCTAAATCTCAACATGGCAGATGCTGATGTTCATGTTTAGTACACTATAATAGTTTTACTACAATCCTGCACTAAGCTAAACTGTTGGTATAATAAGAGAAAACATATTTGTTTATTTTATAAAATAATAATAAAACTGTAAAGAACAGGTTGGACTTTTTTTTCTTAATACATTTTAAAGCTATGTAGTTGTCAGCATATGCATTGTCAAGTCAAGTCTCCTTTCTCAGTTATTCTCTTTAGTCTGCAAAAGGCGTTTTTAGTAGATGGGCAACAATATCTGGTGTAGGCGCCGATGACTGCGGCTGTCATTTTCTTTTCATTGAGTTTCACTTTCGTACCTCAGAAATCCCTGACTGAAGGGGCGGTCTAACACTGGGGGTAGCACTGGGCACGTCGCTAGACCCAGAGGGCGGGGTGTCATTGAATGTCAAAATTTGATTGGCTGATGATTCTGTCACTAATGCTTGTAACAAATCAGATGTGACGTCTTTCAACAAAAGGGTTGCAATATCTGTAGTGCTGGCCATAGACTTTTTTATGTAGGATATTCCAGTTCAACCTCAGTAAACTAATCATAGGCAATTTTGTGGACATTACACAAATGAAAATGATACCTAAATAATCAATAAAAACATTTTTCACTCAATTTTATTTTTTATAGGGCCAGCAGAGAAGGCCCTGCTGCCCCTGACGGCCCACCACTGTACATTATACATTGTAATATAAACATCATTGTACTTAATATGTACAATAAGCAGAATAACTGCAAAAAAAAAAAAAAGTGGAGAAATGGTTAGAATGCGTGAAGCTCGTGGTGTCAGAATGCAGCAAAATGCAAACTGTAGCAACGTATTATGTCAACAATGTCTCACACATGCAGATATAAGTAAACAGTAAATTAACAACTTTTAAAAACAGTTTGATTCCAAGTCAGTTGCAGTTGTTTCCTTTAACAATGAAAAAAGTTCCCATAGCTACTCCCAACAGTCCAAGAGTCAGACCCACTCCACAGAACACTGCTGGACCAACACTGGGCATGGCAACTTCAACATCTGGAAAATACATGCATAGGATAAAAGATGAACACATGAGTTTTTGTAACAGAAAAAAATTGTACTTTAATGTAATGTCCATTGATTCTATTTGAAAATCACATTCACCCCATATTTTAGTCTGAGGTTGACCCTGGAGGGCTTCGTGGTTAACTGTGCAGCTGTAAATGTCTCCTTCAGCAGGTGTGAACTTAAGAGTGGAGAAGATGTTGAAGGTACCATCGTTCTTTGGACGGTACTGGCTTAAACTAATGCCTTCTGTTACATTAACATTATTCTTAGTCCATGAGATGCTGACAGCTGGAGGAAAGAAGCCAGTCACATGACAGACAAGGGTGTTCTGAACACCCAGTTGTACAATATTTTTGGGATAGGTGGATGTCTGGGGTGCATCTAGATCTAAACACAAATAATGTTATTAATCATTCTTTAGTAAACAAAGTTATATTAATATACTGTACATTATATACATTTTTTAAGGCAAAAGCTCATGACGCTGGTGCATGATATATATTCTACCATTTTAAAGTTTGATCTAAAAAATATTCTACCATTTAAAAGTTTGATCTAAAATAGTAATATTGTGAAATATTATTACAATATATATACAGGGCTTGACATTTACTTTTTTGCTCACTGGCCAATGTGGCTAGTGGTTTTCTAAATTTACTAGCCACTCAGCATTTTCACTGGCCACAATTTTGTTGTTGGAAAATTACGTTTTATATGACTTAATACTGCAAAAATGTATTTAAATTGATTTCCAGGTAATTTTTGACCTATTTAAAGGGCATTTTTCCCTAACCGTATTAAATGCATGCATCATCTTTCATATCAAATGTTTAAATTTTATTAATAATTTCACTTAATATAATAAGATAATTGTAACATCATAAATAATGTTGTGAGCTCGGTGTTTTAAAATATATATATTTTTTAATATACAAATATGAAATGTTGGAAAAAATGCAAAGATAGGCTACTATGAAAGAACTTACCTCTCTTGGTCGTGACATGTTGCTTAACTAGGCTGTATGTTATAAATATAAAAACTAAGTTACATTTTTATGTTTCTTCTGTTTACAGTTGCGTTCATTTGTTTTGATTTCTCAACTAGATTCTCTCACATAGACAGGCTGCGTGAGCTTCAACTGATGCGACCTTGTTGTTACTGATTATCCATTATCAATCGCCATTTACACCGAATGTAATAAAATCAGAACCCGGACAAGCATTAATGTCGAGCTCTGTTACTGTATATAAAATTCAACCTGCCAGAGTGGCTAGTGGGAGTGACCGTGTTACCCGCCACAACTGAAATCCACCCGCATTTGGCGGGTGTTAATGTCAAGCCCTGTATATATGTGTGTGTGTGTGTGTGTGTGTGTGTATGTATATATATATGTATATATATATATATATATATATATATATTTTTTTTTTTTTTTTATAGTTCAATACATTTTAAAATGTAATTTATTCCTGTGATTTCCTGATTTGGTGCTCAAAAAGCATTTCTTATTATCAGTGTAGAAAACAGCTGTGTGTAAACCGTGACACATTTTATTAAGGATTTTTTTGAGGAAAAGAAAGTTTCATAAATTTCAAAAATGTAAAAAATAAATAGATAAATAAAAAATGTTCAGAAATCTTTTGTAACATTATAAAGGTCTTTACTGCCACTTTTACTGCCATCAATTTAACACATCATTGCTAAATAAAAATATGAATGCCTTCCAAAAACTAAATAAGTAATAAAAGCTTACCGACCCCTAACCTTTGAACAGTAATATACACAAAAATATTAAGCAGCACAACTGATTTCAGCATTGATGATAATCAGAAATGTTTCTTGATCACCATATCAGCATATTAGAATGATTTCTGAAGGTTCATGTAGCACTGAAGACTGGAGTTATGATGCTGAAAATTCAGCTTTGCCATCACAGGAATAACTTGCATTTTACAATGTATTCAAATAGAAAACTGTTATTTTTTTAATAGTTTTTCACAATACTATACTTTTGATCAAATAAATTGTTCTTTGGTGAGCATAAGAGATTTTCATTTCTGTATCCACACAGATTAAAAAAATATACATAATGGTAAAACATTTTTTTGTTCCCTTTGTTAAGGTTTTAAAACAGGATTCATTGACTAATAATAAGAAAAATTACATCAAACAAATGAACACTCACTATATTCTATTTTTTATTTATTATAAAAATTATAAAAGAATTTAAGTCATGATGTAAATGAATTAGTTTTTATTATAAGTATGTAAAATCTTTATTGTGATTTTTGGGTCACACTTTATTTTAAGGTCCAGTTCTCACTATTAACTAAATATTAACTATTGCTTTGGCCTCATTAAACTCCTAATTACGACTTATTAATAGTTAGTAAGGTAGTTGTTAGGTTTAGGTATTGGGTAGGATTAATAATGTAGAATATGGTCATGCAGAATATGTGCTTTATAAGTACTAATAAACAGCCAATATGCTAGTAATATGCATGCTAATAAGCAACTAGTTGCTAGAGAGAATTGGTCCCTATACTGAAGTCTTACCGATTTGTTTAAATTTTTATTACAACGTTGAATCAATGTTGAAATTTAATATTGATTTATTTTAATTGATATATATATTTTTTTAATCAGGTTTGGACCCTGAAATAATTTCAATGATAAAAAATTATCAAGATGAACATAAAATCAATATTTGTTCAACTTAAATTAAATCACTTATTTTATATATCAAATCAGTTTTGCTGATTGCTTTATGTACGGAAGGATTCTATTCAGTAAATCATGTCTATTTTGACTTATTTCAACCATGTAAGGCTGAAATTAACATAGTTTTGAACCAAAATTTCTTCAAAATTTTTCATTAAACTCCAAAAAAACCAGTTTAACTTTATTTCTGTGATATGTTTTGAGTTATTGCGATTAACAGGTTTAGATGTTGATGTTTTATTGAAAATGTCTCATAACACCATTATGGTGATCAGTGTTTTAGTTGGGCTCTTAACTCTTTACTTTTTAAACATTAGTTTTTCTTTGGCTGTTTAAGGCACACTTTTTATAGCAAAAAAGAAGTCAAGATAACATTTGATTAGCTTTTACGTAACTGTCGATGTAATAATTCTGTGGCCTGATTCACTGACCTCAACGAGTGTCTAATCTTTAAATGTATGGATGATGTGTTATTAATTTTACAGTGGCATGCGAAAGTTTGGGAAGCCCTTGCATAATCTGTGAAAATGTGAATAATTTTAACAAAATAAGAGAGATCATACAAAATGCATGCTATTTTTTATTTAGTACTGTCCTGAGTAAGATATTTTATATAAAATATGCTTACATATAGTCCACAAGACAAAAAAATAGCTGAAATTATTAAAATAACCCCCTTCAAAAGTTTGTGAACCCTTGGTTCTTAATACTGTGTGTGGTTACCTGGATGATCCACAACTGTTTTTTTTATTTTGTGATGGTTGTTCACGAGTCCCTTGTTTGTTCTGAACAGTTAAACTGAGCACTGTTCTTCAGAAAAATCCTCCATGTCCTGCAGATTCTTAAGTTTTCCAGCATCTTTTGCATATTTGAACCCTTTCCAGCAGTGACTGTATGATTTTGAGATCCATCTTTTCACACTGAGGACAATTGACCTATCGGTAAGCTCCTCCCCTCGAACGCAAACTAGCCAATGGCAGTCGAGTATCAGTTGCATAGGGAGCGGAACTCGGACATCTTTAGGTTTCAGTGCCATAGAGAAACATTGGAAGATCCGAAGCTCGCATCAGTTTTATGGGGTTTATGCTTCAAAAATGGAAAAACGATGTGCCTGGGGTACTTGTAACACTGATTCCTGGTATCCTGAGAGGATGGGCAATATAATTTATTTTATTACATTTCCTGAATGCAAACAAAACAAAGCAAAATGTCCGTAAGTATTCAACCCCAATACAAATGAAGACAAAAACGTTCATTTTCTGGTTGTCATACACTCATTAAGTTACAATTTTCATCTGCTTAAGCAGAACGTTAATGTTATCTTGTGCTTTAGCAAAGTATCTCTGGCTAAAACTAGCTAACGTTAAAATTAGTGAGTCCATGCAAACCTAAATAGCGGACTGGTCAAAAACACATAAAGGAAGGTCTACATTTCACTATCTCTTCATGTTAAACTGGTTAAATGTACATTAATTTAATCATACCCTGCGAGACATGAACAGTGTTGATCCTGCATGTTGTCATCCGCGATCGTGATGACTGATCGTAATATGAGACTTCTCCCGCTTGCATTGTGATCTGTAAACCCTCGCTTCGAGTAACCCACCGTATTTATTTTTAAATATTTTATAAATCCCTCCATGGAATATTTAATTCCCATTTGGTGGCCTTCTGTGTCCAAAATTGTGCAAAAACATCGTGGGACAAGGTTTTCACACTGCAGCTGTCATTGTAAGACAGTGAGCAACTTACCGATAGGTCAATTGAGGGACTCAAACACAACTATTAAAAAAGTTTCAAACATTCACTGATGCTCCAGAAGAAAACACGATGCATTAAGAGAAAACTTTTTGAATTTGAAGATCAAGGTAAATTGTACTTAATTTGTCTACTAAATGGAAAAAAAATATTTCAATAAAATACGAACAATTTGGACATCTTCATCCTGTTCAAATGTTTTCAGTCCTCGGTGTGAAAAGATGGATCTCAAAATCATACAGTCACTGCTGGAAAAGATGCTGGAAAACTGAAGAATCTGCAGGACATGGAGGATTTTTCTGAAGAACAGTGCTCAGTTTAACTGTTCAGAACAAACAAGGGACTCATGAACAACCATCACAAAACAAAAAACAGTCGTGGATCATCCAGGTAACCACACACAGTATTAAGAACCAAGGGTTACCAAAATTTTGAAGGGGGTTATTTTAATAATTTCAGCTATTTTTTTGTCTTGTGGACTATATGTAAACATCTTTTATATAAAATATCTTACTCAGGACAGTAGTAAATAAAAAATAACATGCTTTTTTGTATGATCTCTCTTATTTTGTTAAATTTATTAACATTTTCACAGATTCTGCAAGGGGTTCCCAAACTTTCACATGCCACTGTATATTATTGATTATAGTAGCCCTGTGATTCAGTGTGAGATCCAGCAGTGTTGTGAAAATCACTTATTGTGAAAGATTTTAAAAATACACAGAACATTTTGAGCTACTGCATCATTCAGACACACACAGGGAGATTTTTTTGGATACCGCTGATATACAGCCATATAGCACACTGTTGCTCGTGTGATATTGCTTATTTAAGAAAACCCCTTATAAACGTTTAACAAAGGGAAAAGTGTTTAAAATGTTCTGTTTAAACTTTAAATAGTAATGTTTACAACTGTAACAATGTAAAAGTTTAGTACATTCTCATGTCTTACCCGCTACTTGTGGTATGCTCTTAAAAGCATCAGCGAATATTGGTAAGTTATGTTTACATCCTACAATGTTACTAACACCAAGTTCATAAAATCCAGGAAATGTTGTCTGTTCTGTAAAATCAGGGCCTGTCTCTACTCCTCTCTTCTTTTTAAAATCAGCATGCCACAACTCCTCTTCATCATATCCAATGTAAAACTCTTCTTCTGTATCAGAGCATGATGTCAATTGGAATGCTTCATGTTCAACTGAAATAGATTGAGCATCATAAAAATTATAGAAATATATAAGAACAAACTTCAATTTTGAAGCTGACAAGTTACATTGGATAGCTGAGAAAACACACACACACATACACAGTTCAGAACTGTGAAATTGTGTTGAAAATTGTGAAATTGCACTGGAAGGCCTACCTAAAATTTGGTATCGTAACAACCTTATTTTTAGAAGAAAAAAAAATGACTACATTGTGATATTGTGAAATAAAATTACTCTTACTGTGATTTAAGATTTTGTTCATATCACCAGCCCTTGTATGTAACTAGCTGTTAAAACATATTTTTAATGCTAATTTAAAACACCAATAAAATTGTTTCTGAACTAAAAGGGCACATTCAGAATTGCATATACCCAATAGGACCTCTTATACTCAACCATGAACCAGTTTCAGTCATTAGCCCTAATCGAATGGAACTAGTTTTCTAAACAAAGTTTGAGTTATAGTTTAGTTTTTTTAATCTTCGAGGAAATAAAACAGTCAGCAAGCATTTTATAGAAAGTCCCAAAAAGGGGATGAGGTGCCAAAAATCATTAGACCTCTGATGTAAGTCATAGGTCAGTTTTTCTAATGGTAGAAGAGAGGCGGCCTGATTCAGCCACATACTGACTGAAGGTATCTGTGGAGTTGACAATAACAGAAGTATACATTTTTTTGCCTAATATGTACAAAAATTTACATTCAGTATCATTGTCAAGGCCCAATCCAGCCTTAGAATTCAAAAGATATACACTCGGACACAGTACAAAGGATTTACCAATAATCTTCTGTACAATTTTGTGAATCTCCTTCCAGCTTTAATCCTGTCACAATCCCAAAGCACATGCATTACAGTACCAATGTCAACTTTGCATTTAAAACACAATTGGGAAATATTTTATGAAGGTGAACCAGCATTAGATCCTATGAATAAATGCAAAATTTTTTCGTTTGAAATTGAGGCGCCTTTGAAACAAACACAGGCACAGACCATTCCTCCTCAGTGAAGCATGATACGATGTCTTTTTCCCATTACAACTTTAAAGAGTCATAAGAAGAAGAGCCAACTGACTTCATCTTCTTCGTGTTTTACGGCGATTGGCAACCAGCTTTTTGGTGCATTACCACCAAACTTTGCTCCGGACGGTGACATCACGTACCAATCCATGCAAACACGGGTACGTACATATAGACATATAAACCAGTGGCGTAGCCAGAATTTTATCTCTGAAAATGAGGGGGCTGCTCTATATTAAATGTGCGCATTTTAAAGTGTTTGTGCGGAGTGTGGAAGCTGAATAGCAGTGCACTTATACTGCATGACGGTAAACATGGAGGTGCCGGTCATACCTATCAACATGTGGGTACCAAAATCCGGAAGACCCTCGCGTTGGGGGGGAACAAATTACATTGTAACACTGTACATAACATTGACTATGTTTACATGGACATCAGTAATCTAATTATTTACCTTATTCTGAATAAGACAATATTATGATTAAGGTGTTTACATGAGTTGCTTTTAGAATAATCCTTTCATGTTCCAGTTTTACATGTTATAGTACATAGATTGATTAATGGCACACGTCATTACATCACCACGTGACGCCATCCGACGTCCCTTCCCGAATTTCACGTATAAACATATAGTTCGTCTTGGTGATGATGCCATATACGGTTTTGGGTGTTTCATTTTTAATTTTATGAAAGCTTCAAGTGCAGTTAATTATTTGTACGTGCATACAGACGACGGCGGTGTTGAAGCTCTTTTGTTTGCCGTCAAAAGGTTGACTACTCGTGTGTGTATCCTGTCGCAAAAGGCGGCGAAAAGTCCTACATGACGGTAATAGTTTGATTAAGATGTATACATGTCTATACTGCACTTCAATAATGCGACTAAAATAGGAATACTCCACGTCTTAATTCGATTTGTGTTTATTTCGATTATGACTTTAGCCAGATTAAGGTAATCAAAAATCTCTGTTTACATGGTAGATTCTTAATCAGAGTATTGTCTTAATCGTATTAAAATCAGAGTATTGAAGTCCATGTAAACATAGTCATTGTGTGTTTATAGTATCTGTTGCCCTTCTGTGCCTCGGCTGCACGAATGTGCCGCTGTGATTTAATATGCAGAGATATGTCGTTTTTCCCACCGTGTCCGATATTAAAATTAGTGCAACACACTTTGCAAAAGGCATGGGTGTTGTTTACATGGCTTCGAGACAAGAAAATAAATTCTTCTGTCCAGCTGTTGTTAAATTTACACAAATATTTTTTTTCTTCGCCGGAACACCACCTGACTCTTCTCCTTCCATTTCTACCATTTCCATTTCTTCAACTTCCCGCGTCTACTGCTTGCGCAGAAATCAACAGCGCAACTGGGTTATAGGTTGCCAGATTGAGGTCACAAATGGTTTGAAATTTGTGTATTGTGTCGATTGTGTGAGGTGATGCGTTGGGTGATGAGTTTCATACAAGGTCTGGCAACTGTACAACCTTGGAATAAAATATTGATGTGATTATTCATATAACTAGATTTGGGCCATATAAATTGCAGGAGTTTCCCAGGAGAAATAACAAAATGGGAGGGGGGCGGGAGATGGGTGTGAAATATGGGAGACTCCGGGGAAAAACAGGAGTGTTGACAGGTATGGTGCCGGTGTGATCATTTGCACTTAAAATACTCTTTCATTTTTGGTCATACAGACAAGAACAATTACGTCGTTTGAATCTGTTAAGGGTCTAAATGTTTTTGTGTACACTTACAATAAAAACAGAACGTTGTGCGCTGTAAAATAAAACCAAACCATATAGATGTCAGGCTTGTGTTCGTGTTGTATTCTGTTTTCTGTCTCATGTGCTCCCTATGACTTAGTTCGCCCTCATGTATGCCCATATTTGGTTATGTTCCTGTTCCTGTCTTCATTGTTTCATTATGAGTTCATTAGTTACTACCTGTGTTTGATTTATTATCTCGTTTAGTTCAAATTACTTAAGCCTTGTGTTTGCCTGTGTTCTCTGTCCGGTATTTACGTCGATGTTGTGTTCCTGTGAGTCTCTCCCTGTCTTGTGTTACCCCTGTTGGACTGTGGATTAAAGACTGTTTATTTTGAGTTATCCTCGTCTCAGTGTTCTTTGTTTTGGCACAGAAGGCAACCGTGACAATAGAACAGGATACTATTTCTGCCGTCTCAGTCCCTGTGAACTTGAGCTCGTCAAAAATGAACCAAAACTCTGTTGCCTCACAGACATGAGAAATATATCTATAGAACGTGAAATGTTTTAATAATGAACCAATTCAAATAGAAAACAAATATTCTCAGATTATGTAATCCGTATGAAACGTGTATAGTGCACGTCCACCGAGTAGGGCTCGCTGCATCCTGCGGTGGACATCCAACCCCGCCCACATCCACGTGTGACGTCAGAAGACACGCCCCTGTCCTATAAGTCACCTTGTGCTTCCCCCAGGGAAACCCGAAAGTATATTGATGCAATTTACGGCAGATTTGGGGGTCTAAATAAAATAATGTCTTTTGTTTTACCAATACACATTTTCTTATTTTTGTAAAGGATGTCTAGGCTAAAATGGCACAACTTAAATCTAATATATTTAATATGTCTAATGTATGGAGCTGATTTCGTCATCATAACGCTTGCATTGGTTGATTAAATTAGGCTAATTGTAATAAAAACCTTTACACCTTAATTTATTCATGTAACGAGATAAATTCACATTTATTACGAGGTAAGTACACATTTAAGTACATAAATTTGTTAACTTCATCCCTCTCACACATATGTACTTACCTCCCCCACATACAAAACACTCACATACATATGATATTTTTAATGATATACACTGATCAAAGTACCCTTCACAGTAATTTGGTTGAGCAACTGGATCATTTCAATAGCTATGTTTCCATCCAAAGATTCGAATTTAAATTATCGCATAAAACATATGCGAATAAAGCACCGTTTCCATCCAACGAGTCAAAGAGAACAAAATCGTCACTTCCTGGTAAACTGTGGCACTAAATATCATTAAGAATATAGGAGAAGCCATTGAATATAATAATTTTCATATATGATATAAATTACTTGTGCCTCACAGAGAGCAGATGTAACACAATAAATGCTGTCACTGCGTTCGGAGGATGCCAGCTGTTTGGGAACACAGTCGTGTAAGACAATTATACAGAAATACTTTGATGACAGACTTTGCTCAGGCTTTTCAGAGTGACTACAACAACTTATAGATGCTATGAACGAGATCGGTCAGTTGGTTAGTCAAGTTATCCCGTCTCATAGCGCAAAGTCACATGACTTTTTTGATGTGCATGGAGGAATTTATTCGGTAAATGTGTTTCCATCGTAGTTTATGCGCATTTTTTCTTATCGGATAAAACGTTTATCCTACTCAGTTGTGCGCATATTTTTTTATAAGCATTTTCAGAATTTATGCGCATCTTGGCGTTTCCATCCAGCGAATTTTTTATGCGATAGTCCAAAATGCGCATAAAAATAGGTGGATGGAAACATAGCTAATGTCTTGCTGGATAACACACACACACACACACACACACACACACACACACACATATATATATATATATATATATATATTAGTTATTATATATATTTGTAAGGTTCTTAGGATCTAGGGCTAAAATTGTGGAAGGAAACACTGCAGTGTTGCTAGCTAAGTAATAACGTGCCTGTGTGAAGTTCAAAACACATATTACTAAGCATGCCGAACTGTTGTTTATACACATGCACACAAATGACGCACACATTCTTAAAGTTGTCAACATTTTAAGTCTTCGTAAAGACCAGAGATTTTTTACTTACCAACACGGCAAACTACTTCTTTTAAGCGGTTGGCAAACAACGCAAAAAACGACTTATCTTCTCATTGATGCTTCTTCCTGTTTCAAAATTAATAAGAATGTGATGCATTTGGACACGGGCGTGGCTTGTGATGTCATGCTTGGATGTGGGCCAGTTGGATGCAGCGAGACGCTCCTCCACGCCACTGAGATGAACATACACTCTTGACGACTGGTTTTGTTATTATGTGGATCACTTTTTTTTTTTTGTTTGTTTGTTTTTGTTGGCAAAATTGGTTTGGAACAGTTGTTAAGTAAACGATTGAACTAAACAATTATGCCTGCTGCTGACTGACAGTTTTATTGATCTCTGAGATAGTTGATTTGGAATGAAGTTGGTTCAATGTAAAAATTAAATTTTAAAAAATAGCTTCGATGTAGTAAACTACTTTTGCCATGTTGCTGTAGCTTAGTCTCTACATTTCCCAGGGGGTAGCTTCAGTGTAGTGAAGCTTCATTTAATGTAGAGTAACTGTTAGCTTAACTCACTACGTTTTCCAAGTAGCTTGCCCAACACTGAACATGTTTTTTTTTTTTTTATTAAAAGAGACTCTAAGATGTGTCGTAGTTGAAGAAATCTATACACTTTACAGTAAGGGTACATGAATTATCATGACTTAAATCACCCATTATCAAATAACTGATCTAACTCCAATATTTCTCTCGATCTCCAAGCCTGAAGACTGATATTCTGAACAGATAAAGAAAAGTCAGGGATAAACGCAATGGGAGACTTAAGAGATAACGGCCCGAGAGCTTAGACTAAGCCAGGATTAAGTCTTAGTTCAATTAGGGAATTTAAGTAGCTTTTAAAAATGTGATTTAGAAAAAAAACATTACTGGTGTGCATCTTGAGACAAAACAATAACACTGACAAATTTTAAGATATGTCAGTGCAACTGGCTTTCAGTTAAAACAGCTCAAACTTGCATTTTAGTCCAGGACTAGCTTAAGCCTTGTCTGTGAAACCGGGGGAACATGTCTGAGATATCCAAGTACTTTCCTAAAATCCTTCCACAACAGGAGAGTGTTTGTCACCATGAAAATATCAGATAGTGACTGAATCCTCCGTATATTATGAATTAATGGCAAAGAATATAAGTCTAGGATAGCATTTTGAAGACTAAGTTATACTCCAACGTAAATCAATTCTATTAAGAAACCCAACATAAGGTGGTTAATCATAGGTGGAGTTTCACTTTTATGTATGTGGGGCACCCACTGGCAGACAAGCATTGAGCACTTTTTTATATGTTCTACATTTCATCTATTTATGTAACACATATTCTACATTAAAAATACATTTAGAATCAACAACGACTGCTGTACAAAGAGTACAAAAAAAAAAAAAAAACATACCTAATGCAGAAAAGCTGCCTCTTTCCGAATTGAATTTTTCTTTCATCTCTTCTGATAAATTTTCAGTCAAATCGTTCTCTATGTGCAGTAGAGAAAGATCTGAGAATCTGTCCTGTGCCAGTGAAGATCGGAGCCAGTTTCTTATTCTCCTCATAACTGAGAAATGTATTTCTGATTTAGCCGAACCAACGGGCAGCGTGAGTGCAAGCTGCAGTAACGTTAGTCTGAAAAAGTTTGGATATTCGTCCTTCCGTACCGCATCTTTAAGTTTCTCAAGAGTGACCGGCGATATGCGATCGCACATTTCACAAGAACCATTTCAGCTGTCACAAGTTGAGGGTGAATCTCAAGGCTTGCGTACATGCTTAGTAGAGGACTGATGCCGTTTTTCTCACAACTTATCACACCCCACACTCGAGGCCAACGCTTCATGTGAAAATCGCCTGTCCAATTCAGCCAGCAGTGACTCAGTCCACCACATTTTTATTCACGGGTTTGGGATTTGGAAATTTGGAAAATTTCCATTATTCAGTTAACTTGCTAAAGTGGGGAAATAATGAAAAGAGAGTCCTCTCATGTAGCCTATCGTGACAAGTTAAGAATCATTTTGAGTCGCGACTCGCGAGAATAGGGCTTAAATATAATAGAAATTAATTTAGCCCAAAACATACTTATTCTATCCACTAAAATAATAAGATAATACAAATAAAATGAGAAAATATAAATTATTTAATTTTTATATTTTATAGCTCAGACAAAATCATGATTGGCTCTCGTGCCCTCCCCCCCCCTCCCCCTAAACTCTGCCTAACCAGGTTAATTTACGCAGAAATGTATAATTGAAGATAAGGAAGTGAGACTCCACCCAGTTCCCACAGGCTTCATTAAAACTGAAATTTAAGTCCAGTTTTTTTGTTTTTGGTTTTTTGTTCCAAATGTATTTTGAGATTGAAAAAAAAAAAAAAAAATGAAGTCAAATAGCAAGGCAAGTTTTGAAACAAAAAATTTGATCTGGGGAGAACACTCATTCTTATTGTATTACTTGCATTAAAGAAGTGGGGAAAATTTGTCCAGTCAGACAAATCATAACTAATTTTAATAATTAATGGGGGATAACTAGTTTAAATAAATTACCCAAATTAGGTAATTCCCAGATTTTGAAATCCAGAGGGGATTATGTGTCCACACTACAGAGTGTTGAAGTAACACTGAAGCAGTGATGAAGTTAATGAGATAATTTAGTGACTAATAAAATGAGGATTGAGCGTTAGTGATGAACACCTGTTAACAAACAGAATCACTGAAGGAATATATATATATATATATATATATATATATATATATATATATATAAACCATAATACATAGTAACTCACATTTTATTATTGCCTTACATTTCCTGTGCTGTATTATAAACCTAGCAGATATGAATATGATGCCATGTCTTGTATATTTGAAAATATGGCTTTTGTTAGTTGTTTGTGTTAATATTTTAAAAACAAGACACACTGAAATTGTTTTGTGATTGTATCAAAAACAATAACTAATTTATCTATGTAAAAATCAAGAATAATGTACAATGCTTGTACTGTTAACCCCCTGGGGTCTGAGGTGATTTTGGGGCCCTTGAGATGTTTTGGACATGCCCTGATATTTGTGCTTATTTCAGCTACTTAAAACATACTATTGACCAACATGTAATTTGTTTGTATTCAGCACAAACTGTGCTACAATAATATGTGACCCTGATGGATGTACATGTTTGCATTTTTTAGAAAAAAAAAATTATGCGTGGTTAGTAAGTTTTGGGGGGAAAAATGTAGCTGAAATAAGGCCATAAAACCCAGACTAAATAGTTCTGAATAAGACTTTTGAGTAATCAGTCTTGTAGGCTAGAATATTTACTTTAAAAATTATGTGAAAATCATTCTGCTTACTCATTCACAGAAAACAATATATTGATTTAAATTTTTAAAGACATGTTTTGTGATTGAAATCCAATATGCGAGGGAGTGGCAATGGCCCTGAATATTAAGTGATTCTCCCCTGAGAGACAAAGGGCCCTCCTCTAATGGCCCCTAATGGCCCATCAGTGTGACTGTGACTTTGAGGCAGGTAAGACAGAATGTGAGGAGACTGAAAAAATGGGTTGTTTAAATTATTTGTATTTTATTTACAACACAGTATAATCAAAACATACATAATGAAGGTCAAAGACACATTGTGCACACTGACCACAGAGATGTGAACAGACTTTGAGTCATTCCTGCAACAGATTCTGTCCAACAAGTGAAACAAGTAAATCATACCTGATATTTACGTGGTATTTAAGTGTTTCTGCTTCTTTCCATGGATTCAAGAAGAAAAAAACATAATCAGTAGTCAAGGAGCTTATTTTACCATAGAATATCAGTGTAGTTGAACATCTGATGTTGGTACAGCGCTCTCAGAGGAAAACAGTTTGATAAGACATCAGGATTCATCTGTGGTGCAGGTATCTGATTCAATAAAACACAAACAACCAAAAAAAAAAATAAAAATTTGTGAGCATGTTAATATCAGGGGCATCTGTAGGTTTTGTAGCCATAGACTTACGCATACTTTGTACTATCATTAAAAAAAAGACATTTTATATCTGAGAAACTAATTATTATTGTTTAGCATGTTATTAAAATCTATTTTTGAACAGAGTAGGCTATTAATAATAAACATGTTCTAAACATACTTAGCCTTGTAGCATTGATCATGTTACAGTGTACACTCATATTACTTTTATTGTTTTATATAGAGCATGAAAACATCATTGCGCCATAAGAAATTTAAATAAAATTAATTGCCTATCATATTCAAAATGTTTTACTCGATTTCAAACATTGTAGTCAGGAGTTATAGTTTGGGAAAAACCCAACTATGATTTTGTAGTCATATAGCCTAGTATGTATGATTTTATAGTAGCCTATGATATGAGTCTGTAGCCATAGACTCACACATGTTTTGTACTATAAAAGGATGTACTTTCATATTGTAGTTTGGGAACAACCCAACTCGTAAATCTGTTCAAGTTTATGTCACAATAACACATTAACTAATGGAAAAAAAGAAACATTACTTACTCATCAGATTGATCTCCTCTACTGGATGAAATCTTGTTCTTCTTTTGAGGGAAATCCAGCCTTCTTCTTGCAGAAACGAACAGCAGCCGCGATGAACGATCTCCTCGCGCTTTGTTTGTGTTGGGCGTTTACATGCGCACGTCTCACGTGGATATTTACATATGAACGGCGCGAGCCGCGAGGGGGCGGGATTGCATTAAAGATAATGAGTTAAACGGGAAAGACTGAACATCGTGTTGGTTTCTTACCGATTACTTTATCACAGAATATTTGTTTTCGATAAGACATACATTCATTTAAAAGTAGACACTTAAAGCTTTCTATAGATATAACTCCCATGTCTCTGTGTTGAGATTTCGCTGAGTTACGGTTCATTTTAGTGACACGTTTCTAAAAGCAGCTCGCGGACACGGAGAAGACAGAGAGCGCACCCTGATTGTTTTCTTTATTTTCCAAAACCACAACATTTAGTTTTTATTGTGAGTGTACCCAAAAAAAAATAGACACTTCAAAGTTTCAATTGATGTATATCACTTATCTGTATGACCAAAATCGACGGAGTATTTTTAGTGTCTTTCACACTGATAAGAAAAAAAATGAGCTTGTCTCGCCGGCGAGACAGCCGACCCCAGGGGGTTAAAGGATGCATACCACTCTGTCCCCCGTGCAGCGCTGGGACTCTCTGATCACTGTTTGGTTCATCTTCAAACAGCCTACAGGCAGAAACTTAAATCTGCTAAGCCTGTAGTAAGAAATGTAAAGAGATGGACTGTTGAAGCAGCGCAGGATTTACAGGCCTGCTTCGAACTTACTGATTGGAGTGTTTTTGAGGCTGCAGCTACTGATCTGGATGAGCTCACTGACACTGTGACGTCCTAGATTATTTTCTGTGAGGACATGTGTGTACCCACCAGGACTTATTTAACATTTAACAACAACAAATCTTGGTTCAGTACAAAACTCAAACAGCTTCGCCAGGCCAAAGAGGACGCCTACAGGAGTGGGGACAAAGCCTTGTACAAACAGGCTAAATACACACTGAATAGGGAGATGAGAGTGGCAAAGAAAAACTACCCTGGAAAGATAAAAAAAAAACTGCTTTCAAGCTACGACCCTACATCAGTGTGGAAAGGCCTGAAAGCCATCACCAGCTACAAGACCCCATCCCCCAGCACTGAGGCCAATCAACAACTGGCTGAAGACCTGAACGAGTTTTACTGCAGGTTTGAAAAGCAAAAGCCTGGTCTTACACCCCACACCCACTCTGACCGTCTCACAACACAGCCATCAACACCCTCCACCTCCCTCTCCCCCTACTGTTTCTCAGCCTGTACTCAAGATCTGTGAAGATGATGTAAGCAAAGTCTTCAGGAGACAGAAGATAAGGAAAGCCAAAGGCCCAGACGGCGTCTCTCCAGCCTGCCTCAAAGCCTGTGCTGTCCAGCTATCATCCATCTTCACATTGATCTTCAACAGATCACTGGAGCTGTGTGAAGTCCCCTCCTGCTTCAAACGCTCCACCATCATCCCTGTACCCAAGAAACCAAAAAATCACAGGACTTAATGACTACCGACCTGTTGCTTTAACGTCTGTGGTGATGAAATCATTTGAGAGGCTTGTGTTGGCCCACCTGAAGGACATTGCTGGACTCCCTGCAGTTTGCTTACCGAGCAAACAGGTCTGTGGATGATGCAGTCAACATGGGTTTGCACTACATCCTCCAACATCTGGACAAACCAGGGACTTATGCAAGGATCCTGTCTGTGGACTTCAGCTCCGCTTTCAACACCATCATCCCGGACACCCTTCAGAATAAACTGACACAGCCTTCTGTACCCACCTCCATCTGTCAATGGATAACCAGCTTCCTGACAGACAGGCAGCAGCTAGTGAGGCTGGGAAAACTCTCATCCAACAGCCGCACCATCAGCACTGGAGCTCCTCAGGGCTGCGTTCTCTCCCCACTGCTATTCTCTCTCTACACAAATGACTGCAGCTCTAAAGACCCCTCGGTCAAACTTCTGAAGTTCGCAGATGACACCACAGTCATCAGTCTCATCCAGGATGGAGACGAGTCTGCTTACAGACAAGAGGTTGAGCAGCTGGCTGGCTGGTGCAGTCACAACAACCTGGAGCTGAACATGCTCAAAACTGTAGAGATGATAGTGGACTTCAGGAGAAACCCCCCTGCACTCCCCCGACTCACCATCATGAACAGCACTGTGGCTGCAGTGGAGTCATCCAGGTTCCTGGGAACCACCATTTCTCAGGACCTGAAGTGGGACACTCACATTGACTACATTGTGAAAAAGGCTCAGCAGAGGTTGTACTTCCTTCGTCAACTGAGAAAGTTCAACCTGCCATAGGGGCATATGACAGTTTTACTCTACTGTTATTGAGTCGATTCTGTGCTCCTCTATAACTGTCTGGTTTGGGTCAGCCAGCAAATCAGATATAAGAAGACTGTAGCGGACTGTTAGGACAGCAGAAAGGATCATTGGTGTCCACCTGACCAGCCTTAGGGACTTGTACATCTCCAGAGTGAAGAAACGGGCATAGAACATCATCACAGAACCCTCTCACCCTGGACACAACCTGTTTGCACTTCTCCCTTCAGGCAGACGCTACAGTTCTCTGTGCACTAGAATATCTAGGCATAAAAACATTTTTCCCCCATGCCATCTCCAGCCTAAACAGCTAATACAGGAATTATTACCTTTGTTCTGTAATTCATGCCTGTAATTCATTCTCCATCTCTAATTATTGCCTCTCTCTCAAGTACTATGTAAATACATATGCATAGTTTTTATACAGCTGTATATATAGAGTAAATAATGCACAAATCTGTACATAAATCTTCTGTTCCAGATTCATACACATTATTATTGTTTATTGTTAAGTCTTATTTTAAATTTTTCTGTTCTCATGTCAGGTATGTATGTATATATGTATATATATATGTATGTATGCATGTATGTACCAAGAGCTTCTCAAAAACCACAAGAAATTCCTCAGTGTTTTCGCATACTTGGCGAATAAAGCTGATTCTGATTCTGATTGTGAGATACCTGCACCACAGATGAATCCTGCTGACTTTCACTTGAGTCTCTTCAAACTGTTTTCCTCTGAGAGCGCTGTACCAACATCAGATGTTCAACTACACTGATATTCTATGGTAAAACAAGCTGCTTGACTACTGATGGTGGTTATTTTTTCTTGAATCCATGGAAAGAAGCAGCAAACACTTAAATATCAGGTACGGTTGACTTGTTTCACTTGTTGAGCAGAATCTGTTTTCAGGAATGACTCAAAGTCTGTTCACATCTCTGTGATTATATCAGTGTGCACAATAATGTGTTTTTGACCTTCACTATGTATGTTTTGATTACACTGTGTTGTAAATAAATACAAATAATTAAAAAAAAAAAACATTTTTTCAATCTCCTCACATTCTTTCTTAACTGTGTCAAAGTCACAGCCACACAGATGGGCCATTAGGGGACGGCCCTTTGTATCTCAGGTGTGAATCACTAAATATTCATGGTCATTGTCATTCCGTCGCATACAGATTTTCTGTCACAAAACTGCCCTACAAAGGCAAAAGACTTTAACTCGCTAGAGTGTGAAACTAAAAAAAATGACTTTAACGTTTTATTATTTGTCCAGCCAAATTAATTATAGGTAGGACACTGGAAATTTGGCAATTAGATGTTTTAGTAATTAAATTTATCTACATTAAAAAATTGTGAGCTCAATTTTTACCCCTATTTTGAAGTTACTGTACTCTGCCTTTGTGTTGTCTGCAAAAAGTGAGAGGTCACACCAACGCAAAAGACTGTAACTTCCACATTATCAATATTTGGTTGCTGATCACTATTTACAAAATTGTTATATATTAACACCTGTATAAAATTTAGTGATCATGGGCTATTGCATATAGTAATGTGACTATATTAATTGTTTTTTTTTTTTACCTTAACAAGCAGACTAAAATTTAAACGTGAGTGGATACCGTTTTGCAACCAATTTATTTGCTTTGCTGCTCAGTAATGTAAAAGAATGCTAGACATAGCATAATTGCTTTTTATATTGACTTGAATGAAAATAGCCTAACCTAAAAGAACGACTTGTGGATTGATGTGAACGCCAGCAAGCAGGAAAAATGCTCAGAATGCTTGTGGATTTAACATCTCCGATGACGTTCATTGCCATGGATTGATTTTATCAGGTTACAAGAAAAGGTAGGATATCCCAGCCTGTACGTTGGGTGAATGAACGTTGAATTATGTTTCGGTTTTGCAAATTGAATCAACATTGATATCATGACGTTGTTTCACTGTTGAAATTGTGACGCTGTTTCACTGTCTTATCTTCAGCATGGGTTAATTAAGGTTGTTCTGTAGACACTGGATTGATGCTGAATTAGGTGTTGATTTTGCAAATTGAATCAACGTTGATAACGTGACGTTGTTTCACCGTCTTACCTTTCAACATGGGTGAATACACAACTGTGCATTCAATATTTTGCATTTGCTGTACATACATAAAAGTTAAAAATCAAATGACTGGCAGCAATGGCTTTTCAATAAACTTCAATAAACTAGCACATGCTCAATATTGTAAAACAACAGTCTTATTTTGGAAACATACTGTATAAAACAGATGAAAATTATCTTAAACTTTAGCTTGCAGTGTTTGTGGTTGGATGTATTGTTAACCCCTTGGGGTCAAAGCCCGCACTGGTGCGGTCTGTCTCGTATTTTCTTGATGACTGCAGAAAGAACTAAAAATACAGATAAGAATAAGGTAGCATTTTAAACAGCAAAGGAGTTTTATACACAAATAAAAGTAAACCTACTTTTATTTGTGTATAGTCATAATAACAACAAAACAATGTGTTTTATAAAATAAAGAAAATAAACAGGGTGCGTGCTCTCGGTCTCTGTTACCTCTCTTCACAGACACGTAAATAAAACAACCTGAATCTCTGCGAATACTTGCCTCAAAAACATGAGAAATATATGTATAGAAAGCTTGAAATGTCTACTTTTAAATGAAGTAAGTCATGTCCAAAACAAATATTCTCTGTTAAAGTAATTGTCTGAAACCAACGCAATGTCGAGTTTTGCCCCACTCATTATCTCTAATGCGATCACTCCCACGAGCCGATCGGACTTTTCAAATTCTAAACATCCACGTGAGATGCACATGCACGTAAACACCCACATCACCTCTGCAAACAAGTTCATCTCGGCTACTTTTTGTTTCTGTAAGAAGATGTGCTGAGAGGAATAACCCAGAATTTACCTCAGAAAAAGAACACAACGCGATGCGTCGTGCAGCTAGATCCAGTGGAGGATATCACTCTGATGAGTAGCCTAAGATTACTTGCATCTGTTGTTATTGTGTTATTGTGACATTACGACTTGTACACATTTTACTAGTTAGACTTTTCCCAAACTATAATTTCTGAGACATGAATGAAATCAAGTGAAACATTTTGATATATGTGTCATTTCATTGTCTAAATGTCTCCCAACGCCAGGATGTTTGTTTAATGTTTTATAACATATAAAACCACAAGATATAAAAGTAGTGTGTGTAATGATTGGTCAGAAGCATGTGGATCCATTTGCAGTGTGATTTATTAGACAGAGACAGAATCAAACAGGCAAGTGATCAGCAGGCACAAACAGGAATATCAGAGGCAGAGCAAGAGACGTAAACTATACCAGACGGGAGTCGGGGCAACAAGCAAAGGTTCAGAGTTCCAAGGCAAGGTTCACAAAGGCAGGCGGCGGGGTTCACAAAAATCAAGAGCAGTCCGGGGTCATACACAGGAATAACAATCGAAGGAAAGATAAACGCTCAGTAATGTCAGCCGGGGCAGAAACAAGACTTCGCAGTGAGTGTAACATAGAGTGCTGGTTAAATAGCCCAGGTGATGAGCTACACCTGGGCAGGTAATCAACAGCCCAGTGGGTTATGGGAAATGGAGTCCGTGGAAAGAGTCAGTATTCAGGTGAGGGTGCCCTCCGGTGGCCATCAGAGAGAGCCACAGAGGTCTGACTTATGACAGAGTGAGTGTTAACACTATGAATGAATGTTTGTCACAAAGGTGTGTTACTGTTCAAGTTTCAGTGTTCAGATCAGTATGTTCAATCATGTGTCCTTGAACTGCACTATGTATATTTTATTATACTATATTATATATTATATCCTATTAAATTATGTTGTAAATAAAGTACAAATAATAATCAAAAACCCACATTATTTTACTCTCCTCACACTCTTTCTTACCTGCCTCAGTCACATTCATATTGATGGCCCATTACGGGATGCCCTTTGTTTCTCAGGTGTGAATCACTAAATATTCATGGCCATTAAGGGCATTCTATCACAAAACATGTTTTACAAATGTTAAATCAATATATTGTTTTCTGTGAATGAGTAAATACGATCGTTTTCACATCATTTTGTAGCAAAAACTCTAGTCTACCACATCTTGTGAACAAATATTCTGTATGTGTTTTATAGTCTTATTTCAGCGACTTATAAAATGTAGTTGACAAACATGTACTTTCATGCTACTTTAGCCATTAATATTTTTTTAAGATACTGAAAAAAACACAAATGTCAGGGCATGCCAAAACTTCTCCAGGGCCCCCAAACACCCTCAGACCCCAGAGGGTTAAAAACCTGTAGAAGAACTGGCAGCAATGGCTTTACAATAAACTTCAATAAACTACCACACGCTCAATATTGTAAAACTACAGTTTTATTTTGGAAACATACTGTGTAAAACAGATGGAAATAATCTCAAACTTTATATTGCTGTGTTTGTGCTTGGATGTATTGTAAGAACAATCCAAATACAATATTTAAAGACTCAAAACAGGTTTTTTTGTACAATAACATGCATATTTTGCGCTGCACTTGCAAGAGAAACCCTCGTTCCCTTGCTCCCAGTGAATCGTGACAGAACAGCGGACCGAAACAGTAAGCGGCGCCCCTTCTCCCCGATTGTTTTTCCATTTTTTGAAAGTTTTTTGTCTCCCGGTTTTCCCTTCCCGTGGCATGGAAATCACTGCTTGTTTTTCCGCCCTAGCCCACAGAGATGCGTGGGAGTTCTACAAGATCGCCGCTAAAACAGCGCTGGACGACGCCATGCTCAACTCTCTGTTCTGGCTCAAGGCTAATTGCTATCGCCCCGTGGACCTCCCAGACACCACAGGACTGAGCTGGAGGGAAGGGATCCTCTGTTGTGTGGAGAGTGTCCAGCCCTGATCCAGAACCAGCCCGCTGGCCGTTCCCGTCAAGCCCGCCGGCCGCACTGAAGTCAAGCCCTCAGCCGACAGCAACTGCCTACCTCACCACAAATCAAAAGAGGAACCTGAGGAGGAAAAGGCTGTCAGCTCTAGCCCTCGAGTCCGCTCCAGTGTCGGCTCCAGCCCCCCCGCCATGGCGCCCCGAGTTCCCTGCTCCACCATGGCTTCCTGAGCTCCCTGCGCCACCCTGGCCCTCTGGACTGCCTGATCTGCCATGGCCTCCCGAGTCCCCTGCTCCACCATGGCAGCCTGAGTTCCCTACTCCGCCATGGCTCCCCGAGCTCCCTGCTCCGCCGTGGGTCCCGGAACGGGCACTGCCCTGGAGGCCTTCCGTCATGTAATTCTGTCCCTAGAGGCCTCCAGAGCACCCCCCCCTCCTCATTGGATTTTGTAACCGCGCGGGATGCGCCTTCTGGGAGGGGTGAGTAAATGTCAGTCCTGTGTCCCCGTGTCTTGTGTTTTTCTCCCCATTGTGCCTTCCCCTTGACCCAGTTTCTCCCGTGTTTAATTATTTCTTGGTTTCAACTGTGTTTAATTAACTCCCGTACTTAATTAACTCCCTGTACTTAAACCCTGTGTTTTCCATTGTCCAGCGTCCGCTGTTATATGTCTGCATGTCCTCCTGTGTTCCTGAGCTGTATCCTGTTTTGTTTGTTTCAGTAAAGACTGTTTGTTTGGAGCATCTCCCACGTATCCTCGTCTCCTCGTTCCCTTGCTCCCAGTGAATCGTGACAGATAGGAGGAAAATATCCAAGTTGCTTGGTGATTTTGCTTTGGAATCTTAAGAAAACTATAACTAGGTTTTTCTCAGAATCAACTCTGCTGACTCTATTGCCTTCAAACAGCTGTAGCTCAGTCATTTTTTTGTCCGATTCCAACAAGTCATATATAATTTTCAAGGTATTTTAATGTAGAATGTGAAAATTAGAACTCAAAAAAAGAAATTTTTTTTTTAATTGCTCATTCCAACTCATTTTGCCAGTACGGGTCACAAATCACGTACAATATTTTCACTTCACAGTTCAATAACAGTGAGGTTGGAAACAAAGCGCACAACACTATTTATTAAACACTTATTTGATGTATTCGGATGAAAATTTACAATATTAACCAATTATTCACAAGCTGTTTTTGAGAGCCCCCAGTTACACTATTTTAATCAGAATCCTAACTATACAGTGTATTTAGTAAAACAAGTAAAATCTAATTAAGTACATTTTTATTAAATTAAGTAAAATCAAAACGTATTACAAAAGGTCAATTTATCTCTACCAGAAGTGACAGTGCAATGTAAAAGATGAACAATTCCTTACCAAATTGCCAATAATTAGCTAGAACCTTGATGACTCTACTAGGAAAAAGAAGAAATGGTTTACTGAAAAGTTCTGAAAAAGCAGGATTTCGTTTTGTACCATTCCTTTAAGCAATCTTAATTCATTTAAATTGTATCGACATTTGCCATTATATGATATTCAGAAAACACGAACAGAGTATGTCATCTCTGAGACTGTCATATATACGATTAACAATTGAATGAATGGCATTCACATCAGAAAAACGTGAATCTCTAAAACTGTTTCCCCAACCTTTTTTCTGCCGCGGCACAAATCCCACAGCACACCTGTCACGGTTCGCAGGTCTGTGGATTCCTTCTCTGTTTGTCTGTGTGTGTTTTGTTGCATCACCTGCGTTGCTGGGCTACTCATGATTGCTGATTAGCGATCAGGGTCAAATCAGCTGCACTCTTTATATTGAGTTGTTTGTTGTTCATTTCCTGTCGGATCGTTTTTGCTCATTCTCGTTCTCTGTTCAGTGTTCTCCTGTCTCCCGTTTGCTGTTCTCGGTTCCGACCGTTGTGGATGTAACCTGTGGAGAACTGCCGGTCTACTTTGGAACCATCTGTTACTGAGGAACTTTGCTATTTCTCTGTGGAATATGTGTTCCATGGATCGCTGTCCGGGATTTCAGTTCTGCTGCCCATTGTAGTCCCTGCGCTGCTGAGGAAATTATCTGCACCCACTATTTTCCTGTCACCTTTATGTTGTTGCCGTTCTGGTCTTCAGAGAATAGAATTTTGTGCACTTGCAACTGAATCTCGTATCTTTTCCTGAAATACCCTGACATAACGATCCGACCAAGATGGATTCAGCAAGTGGATTTGAATGGGGAGAATTCCTTACCAGTAACAAGGCTCGTTTGGATCAACAGGAGGAACAGATCATGTCAATGGGTCGTGCAGTGCAAGCCTTGGTGGTGCAGGTGTCTGAGGTTACTGCCCAGCTTTGGCAGCTCAAGACGGATACAGCCGGAGCACCCACTGTGCCAGCCCCACCGCCTGTTCCCTGTCCATCTGAGCAAGTGGATCATCATGGCGAGCCTCGTCTACCTCCACCCGCCTCCTATTCTGGTGAGCCACAGCAGTGTTGAGCTTTTGTGACTAAATGCTCTTTGTTTATCACACTTCAACCCACATCGTTTCCTATGGAGCGATCTAATGTGGTGTTAATGATTACTGTTATCTGGACGCGCTGCTCTGTGGGGAACAGCGGTATGGGAGAATCGTCATCCTTGTTGCTCCTCGTTCCAGTCATTTACCGAAGAATTAAAGAGAGTGTTTGATCGAGCAGTGTCGGGTCGGGAGGCGGCCCGGGAGTTGGTGGATTTACAACAAAGTAACCGTTCAGTTACGGACTATTCTATTGATTTACGTACTCCGGCGGCTGAGAGCAAATGGAATGAGGAGGCACAGTGGGACCGTTTCCTGGATGGGTTGGCTGATCTTATCCAAAAGGAGATTTTCGCTTTGGATTTGCCCACCAGTCTGGATGGTTTGATTCAACTGGCGATTCGTGTGGATAATCGTCTGCCAATTTTCATTTCCTGTGGCAGACTCTTCTAATGTTACGGTCAGGCACGTTCTCGATCCAGAACCCATGCAGGTGGGCAGAACCCGACTGACCAGGGAGGTGAAGGATTGTCGGAGAAGCAATGGATTGTGTGTCTATTGTGGAGCGGCTGTTCATTTTGTTATCAATTGCCCGGTAAAAGCCCAAGCCCGTCAATAGACCAGAGGTTATTGATGGGTGGGGTGTCTGTAGAAAAATCCTCTTCAGCTACTCTCCTTCCGGTCAGACTACAATGGGCCAATAGGTTCCACAACTGCCAGGCATTGTTGGACTCGGGAGCGGAGGGCAATTTCATCGATGCCTCTTTTGGCGTGCAGCTAGACATTCCTGTGGTTAAGCTTCCACATTCCATATCTGTTCAAGCGCTCGGTGGTCAAGTTATGCCATCAGTCACATGGAATACGGGTGTCATCAAGTTCATCATCTCTGGTAATCACACTGAGGAGATCTCTCTCATGTTAATTGACTCTCCTCTAGTCCCCGTGGTCCTTGGTCATCCTTGGCTTTCCCGTCATAATCCTCATATTAATTGGGAACAGTACACTGTTTTCTCTTGGAGTGATTTTTGTCATGTGTCTTGTTTGTTGTCTGCCTGTTCTTCTGTTTCTTGTTCTGTGTTACAGGAGGAACCATTGGACCTGCTTAACGTGCCCGAAGAGTACCTAGACCTGAAGGAGGTGTTCAGTAAGTCTTGAGCAGCTTCTCTTCCTCCGCATCGTCCTTATGTCTGTGCTATTAGATTTATTGCCAGGGACTTCTCCGCCTAAAGGTAGGTTATATTCACTTTCTGTTTCTGAAAGGGAGGCCATGGAGAAATATATTTGTGATTCTCTTGCAGCCAAGATCATCCGCCCTTCCTCTTCCTCTTCCCCTGCCGGGGCGGGATTCTTCTTCGTTGGTAAGAAGACTGGTTCCCTGTGGCCTTGCATTGACTATTGAGGGTTGAACAACATCACGGCAAAGAATACATATCCTTTGCTGTTGATGTCTTCGGCCTTCGAGCGGCTGCAGGGGGCTTCCTTTTTTACGAAGTTGGATCTTCGCAACGCCTATCATTTGGTCCGCATCAGGGAAAGGGATGAATGGAAGACCGCTTTTAACACCCCCAGGGGGCATTTTGAATATTTGGTTATGCCATTCGGCCTGTCCAACGCCCCTGCGGTCTTCCAGGCACTCGTCAATGATGTGCTGAGAGACATGGTCGATCAGTTCATATATGTTTACCTGGATGACATATTGATTTTTTCTTCGTCTCTCCAGGAGCATATTCAGCATGTCAGGCGAGTGCTTCAGAGGCTGCTTGAGAATGGTCTTTTTTTCAAGGCGGAAAAATGCGTGTTTCATGCACAGTCGGTCCTGTTTTTGGGGTTTATTGTCTCGTCCGAGGGGGTGCGCATGGATCCCGACAAGATTCAGGCTGTGGTTGATTGGCCAACCCCAGATTCCCACAATGCCCTGCAGAGGTTTATGGGCTTTGCCAATTTTTACAGACGTTTCATTCGTAATTTCAGCCAACTGGTCGCCCCTCTGACTGCCTTGACCTCCACCAAGGTGATGTTCAGGTGGTCTAGTGCAGCGGAGGCTGCATTTTCCAACCTGAAAAGCCACTTTGTTTCGGCTCCTATTCTTGTGACACCTGATCCTTCACGTCAGTTTGTGGTGGAGGTCGACGCATCTGAGGTGAGGGCTGGAGTGGTACTTTCTCAGCATTCCCTCGCGGATGGCAAGATGCACCCTTGCGCGTTTTACTCCCATCGTTTGTCTCCTGCAGAACACAACTACGATATTGGTAACAGAAAGCTGTTGGCGGTCAAGCTGGCTTTAGAGGAGTGGCGTCATTGGTTGGAGGGCTCGGGGGTACCTTTCACTGTCTGGACCGATCACAAGAATTTAGAGTACATTAGATCCGCCAAACGACTGAACTCTTGGCAGGCTCGGTGGGCGCTTTTTTTCGGTCGGTTTGATTTTTCGATTTCATACCGTCTGGGCTCCAAGAACATCAAGCCCGATGCTTTGTCTCGGATTTTTGACCGTTCCGAACGTCCATCCTCTCCCAGTTCCATCGTGCCGGAGAAACTGGTCATTTCTGCAGTTACTTGGGAGATCGAAACAAAGGTTCACAATGCCTTACGAGGGGTAATGCCTCCGTCCGGTTGCCCACCGAGTCGTTTATTTGTGCCAGAGAAGTTGTGGTCCGACGTCATCCGCTGGGGTCACTCTTCTAAGATCGCTTGTCATCCAGGAGTGAATCGTACCATTTTTCTGGTTAAACAACGATTCTGGTGGCAGTCTTTGGCTCGTGATGTCCGCAGTTTTGTTTTGGCCTGTTCTGTTTGCGCTGTCGGTAAGACTTCCAATCAGCCCCCGGCGGGTTTCCTTCAGCCGATGTCTGTCCCTTTGACACCCTGGTCCCATATTCCACTAGATTTTGTTACAGCCCTCCCACCCTCCCAGGGCAACAAGGTGGTTTTGACCGTGGTGGACCGGTTCTCAAAGGCGGCCCATTTTATTCCCCTGCCTAAACTTCCTTCTGCCAGGGAGACAGCGGTTACTGTCATTGACCATGTCTTTTGCATTCATGGCCTCCCGATGGACGTGGTCTCTGACAGAGGACCCCAGTTTGTTTCCAAATTCTGGAAGGAGTTTTGTCATTTGCTGGGAGCGAATGTGAGTCTTTCTTCTGGGTTCCATCCCCAGAGCAATGGTCAGACTGAGAGGGCCAACCAAGATTTGGAACAGGTGTTGCGATGTTTGGTGTCTCAGAATCCGTCTTCCTGGAGCCAGCAGCTCTCATGGTTTGAGTATGTGCATAACTCATTACCAGTATCGTCCACGGGCCTCTCTCCATTTGAAGGTAGTCTAGGTTACCAGCCACCAATTTTTCAGAGCCTGGAATCCGAAGTCGCAGTCCCCTCTGCTCACGCCTTTGTCCAGAGGTGCCGTCACACCTGGAGAAAGGCCAGGTCGGCTCTTCTCCGGGTGCAGGCACGCACCAAGGCCTAGGCCAATCGCCACCGGTCTAAGCCTCCCAAGTACGTCATTGGTCAAAAAGTGTGGCTTTCTACTCAGAACATTCCTCTCCGCACCGTTTGTAATAAGCTTGCTCCGAAATTTATTGGCCCATTCACTGTCACTAAAATCCTTAGCCCAGTGGCAGTTTGCCTCAAACTTCCTCCGGTATACAGGAGAATGCATCTGGTTTTTCATGTTTCCAAATTAAAACCTGTTTCGTTCACCCATTAACCCGCCTGTCCCTTGCAACTGAATCTCAAGTCTTTTCCTGAAATACCCTGACAACACCACTAAGCACTAAAAAAAAATAGAAAGGGGAAAAGTTTTTTTTTTTTTTTTTTTTTTTTCTCAATAATTAAACATTGCATCATCAGAGTTGGTATTTTGGCTTTATATATGATCAGACACTTGCACTTAACATTCTATGAAAATCATACTCAAATGGAGTTCACAAGGTTTTTGGCAAGCAAATGACAGAGATCTGCGTTTTGTCCGTCATTAGAATGGCCGCATCTGAGGCAGTAAATTAATCGTATTACGTTTTCATCAGTTTGCAGGTTATACATTTTATTGTAGCTATATGGGTGCTCAGTTTCTCTTGTTGTTTAATACATTTGGCCAAAATCTCAAGATATAAAAGACGAACTGGTATGAACAGGATACAGTGAGGGAAAAAATTATTTGATCCCCTTCTGATTTTGCACGTTTGCCCACTGACAAAGAAATGATCAGTCTATCATTTTAATGGTAGGTTTATTTTAACAGTGAGAGACAGAACAACAAAAAAATCCAGAAATACACATTTCAAAAAAGTTATAAATTGATTTGCATTTTAATGAGTCAAATAAGTATTTAATCCCCTATCAGTCAGCAAGATTTCTGACTCCCAGGTGTCTTTTATACAGGTAAGGAGCTGAGATTAGTAGCACTCTCTTAAAGGGAGTGCTCCTAATCTCAGTTTGTTACCTGTATAAAAGACAACCTGTCCACAGAAGCAATCAATCAATCAGAACTCTCCACCATGGCCAAGACCAAAGAACTGTCCAAGGATGTCAGGGACAAGATTGTAGACCTACACAAGGCTAGAATGGGCTTGATTACAGGACAATTGCACCTCATCAACGGGACGATGGACGGGGCCATGTACCATCAGGGCCAGGGAATTAAAGCCAGTCAGGGCATTGAAAATGGGTCGTGGATGGGTATTCCAGCATGACAAAGACCCAAAACACATGGCCAAGGCAACAAAGGAGTGGCTCAAGAAGAACCACATTAAGGTACTGGAGTGGCCTAGCCAGTCTCCAGACCTTAATCCCATAGAAAACCTGTGGAGGGAGCTTAAGGTTCGAGTTGCCAAACGTCAGCCTCGAAACCTTAATGACCTGGTGAGGATCTGCAAAGAGGAGTGGGACAAAATCCCTCCTGAGATGTGTGCAAACCTGGTGGCCAACTACAAGAAACGTCTGACCTCTGTGATTGCCAACAAAGGAAGGGTTGGGAATAGAAAATTGGTTCCAATTCCAGAATCGGACACTTTCGGTCAGGAATCGGATACTTGTTGTAAAATTACAATTTTGATTCCGCCTGTCGATTCCTGTGCGCGCTTTTTTTTTTCTTCATCTGTGAAGCGATCTGCCAGGACCTTGCTCACTAATCATAGCGCTCCAAAGTTTGGCTAAATTTGCGATCAGAAGCCAAAAAAGCTAAGTATAATATCTGTGATAAGCTAAACATGTTGCAAGAGAGGTGTCACCACCACCATGACAAAGCACTTTTATTTAATAGATCGTTAAAGATCGCGAACACGATTCAAACATCGACATGATTCTATTCCTAAATTACAATGATTTGTCTGTTTCAGTCCTCAACCTTTGATGTGTGCGATCACAACATTGTGAACACTTGGTTCATCCGTGCAGCGTACGATCACACCAGTGTGATTTGAACATTAAAATCCGCATTCGCGCTGCCGCTGACATATAAAGAGAGCAGCTGTCATGTATATGAACGAAACAGCTTCACAATCTTTTCAACCACACAGTATCATTATTTCAGTAATACAAACATTCAAATCACAGAAGTACTGAGATAAAAATTTGTAGTTTAGATATAAACTCTGATGTGGACGGTAGTGATTAAAATAGAGTAAATCACCTTTTGAAAGTAATTTGACACTTCAAATGAAGATTTATCAATTACATTGGGGCTATTAAAACGTATTTGTCTTTGGTTAAAATGTATTTGTCTTTGAATCATACAAAAGATTCGTTCAAGAACGCTGATTCATCCAGTAATGAAACAAGTACATCTTGAGTGAGTCATTGAATCATTCATTCATAAATTACTTGTGATTTAGTTGTCTAATGTTTTTTTCTTCATAATAATGAGAGAACCACAACTTCCTCTGGGAAAAAAAAGGGAAAGAAATCTCAATTTATCCAGAATCATGCAGCTCTATTTTGCACACAAACAGCTCTTAAAGTGTCCAGTTTTTATGTAGCCTGTTGATTTTCGTTCATGGAATTCAGCTCCAATAAATGGTTTGCAAAAAGAGACACAGGATAAATGTTTGATATCATTTTTTAATCCCATTGGAATCAAAACTGGGAATCGAAATTGATAAAATTCAAATAATACCCAACCCTAAACAAGGGTTTTGCCACCAAGTACTAAGTCATGTTTTGCGAAGGGGTAAAATACTTATTTCACTCATTAAAATGCAAATCCATTTATAACTTTTTTGAAATGCGTTTTTCTGGATTTTTTTTTGTTGTTGTTGTTATTCTCTCTCACTGTTCATATAAAGCTACAATTAAAATTATAGACTGATAATTTCTTTGTCAGTGAGCAAACGTACAAAATCAGCAGGGGATCAAATAATTTCTCTTCCGTGGAGTGACGAGCAGACCATAGATATGTGTAGATTCCCTATTCGACCTCTCCAGATACATTGACGCGTCAGCCATCTCGCATTCACCATAATAATCAATGAATATTCAAAGATATACAAGTGTATAACTTGCTGTTGTAGACGCACACAGTCAATGTGCTCAAAGATTCGCAGACCGTTCCAAAAATGGCGGATTGCTTGCGTATCGCGGCCCATAAAAACAGTCGAAAATAAGGCATCTAGGTATATATATCTACGGAGCATACTTCAGCCGCGAAACTGGCTAACTAGCACATTATTAGGAAAGGCGATTTGCAAAGATTCATAAAAACCCTTATACTCACTTCTTTTGTAGATAAAGCTGGATCACGAATGATTCGGGCGAACATAGATGCATTTATGTAGATCGGGGGTCAGCGCATTCACTTCAAAGTGAAAGTAACGTTAATCCTCTGTGATTTCAGCGCTCAGATGTCGGGAGTAACTGATGACTACTATATTCATTATTACATCCAACAACAAAACACCTCAATCGCTTAATCGGAGACATCTTGTCTTCCCCTGCACCAGAGCCCGTTGGACTGTTTACAGCTCTCAGCTCACTCATGGCGGGTCTAAGGTAAGACGGTCTTGTCAATCAACTATTGTGGGAGGGGCCTGTACAGAACTACGTCATTCTGACAGGAATCTCAGAACAGCCTGATTTGAGAAAGGGGATTTTAAAATAGGCATTTAAAAAAAACACTGGGTGGATTTTTGTCATTATAGGATGGATGTGTACACACACTTCCAACACACATTTAAGTTCAAATAACTTGTAAAGTGAATTTTGCATCCGATGACCCCTTTGAAAGACAGACATTAATACATACCAGCAACACACAACAACATTAGATTAATATGTGCTAATAATTGCTATTATCATCTTTAACTGCAGGTTACATGTCCTTTACCCATTTGTAAACGCTTGTATACCTTACTACTTTCAAAAAAAGATAGCGATTTTCTTACCTGATTTTGCTCGTATGTTTGCTGGACCTCGCAGATCACATCTGACCCTTCCTGTGTTCACATTCCATTTTTTGTTCTCCGTTGACGTCACAAGTCAAATTCGCTCAAAATAAAAATTTAACAGGCAAATATAAAAATAATTTGGGACCGACCGAGCAATCTCAATGAGCAGCAGCTCCCAGCCTCACTCACAAAGACGATAACGGTCCTATTTTCAAATGTAAAAAGGCATGCACAGTCTCATTGGCCAGTTTCCTGGATGACAGCCAGATTAACCAATCAAAGCAATATGGTAAAACAACCAATAGGAATTGTTTCAGCGTGGTAACATAGAGAAATGTATTTCGTTTTATTGTTGTTAATGATGATAATAATTATATTTTAACATATACCTTTAGATTTTAGAATTGGTTTCATTATCAAAATATTGTAAAATGCTCATAAAATAATAAAAGTGATCGTAATAATAATTTAAAAAGGCAGACATCACGTTTATTCAACATACAGATCTTGTAAAAAATCAACGTTGATTTACAAGTGTTTTTGTTAACCTTTTTCAACCATTTAGCATTAAACATTATTTCAAGGTTGTTTCAATGTTGAATCAACAACTGACATTATTTCAACCATATATCAACGTTGAAGATTGGTCATATGCCGGCTGGGTTTTCAGCCACCGTAACTTCATATTGACGCACGGCTATACACAAAGGCAGAATGCCGTAACTCAATTTGAGTGTTCCAAACAAAGTGAAAGAGTCATTACTGGTGTTATACGGTGTTCTGCCTTGGTTTCTCTGGGGCTTTTCGAAGTTACTGTTAAGACGACCCATTATTTTTCTCGGAAAAACAACGAAACTGACTCAAGATACTTATGCACATGATAAAGAATGTCTTGAATGTCCCAAAAATATCAATAACTCATTTTCAACCAAAATTTAAGTTACGGTCTTTTGCCTTTTGCAGGGCAGAAAACATGTCTTACAAAAGTTAAATCAATATATTGTTTTCAGTAATCAGGATGATTTTCACATAATTTTGAAGTAAATATTCTAGACTACAAGACTGATTACTCAAAAGTCCTATTCGGAACTATTCAGTATGGGTTTTATGGCCATATGTCAGCTACATCTTTTTTCCCAAAACTTACTAACCACGCATAATCTTTTTTTTTTTTTTTTTCTAAAAAATGCAAATATGTACACCCAGCTTGCTCACATATTATTGTAGCACAATTTGTGCTGAATACAAAAAAAATAAATACATGTTGACCAATAGTATAAGTAGCTGAAATAAGCACAAATGTCAGGGCATGTCAAAACATCTGAAGGGCCCCAAAATCACCTCAGACCCCAGAGGGTTAAAAAATTATAATCAAATATTCATATTACACAATTACATTGTGTAGAATGTAATTATTGAGGCAGTCGTGGCCTAATGGATAGAGAGTAGGGTGGGGTGGGGTGGGGTGGGGTGGGGTGGGGTAGGGTGTGAATAACCAGCGCTCTCTCCACCTTACCACGACTGAGGTGAGACCCTTGAGCAAGAATCCTTAAATGCAGAGCACAAATTCCAAGTATGGATCACCATCTCCATACTTCACTTCACTTTACTTTGTGTGTATTTAAACAATGACTGATGAAACATTCAAAAAAATATTCAAACATTCAAAATCCTAATAGAAGACAATAGCAGGTTTTTAAGGAAGTACCTAAGCAATAAAAAAAGTAACTTACATTCAGCGCTTGTTGAAAGAACAGTAGTTAGGGTGAGAATGGTTATGTACAGCTCCATTTTGATAGATGAGCGTCCAAGAATCATCAGAGAAATATTTAACTGAAGTGAATGAGCAGGTATTATTTCCTCTGTTAGGGCTTTTGCATCATCCACTCAGAGTTTGACTCACACAGTGACATCACTGTATCTAGGAGGACAAAAAAAGTATTTCCTCTTTCAGCTGTAAAGCTGCTGTATAATCAAATCCAATGTTATGATTCCTTAAAATGTGAGTGTAAATTTAAATATTTATTTTTCTGGAAAAGACCCTATAATATTGTCATTTTTTTAGTGTAGGTGAGTAACTAGAATGTCTAGTAATTCAAATTGGAAACTATCCAAATGCATCTATATATTGTAATCCAGTCACTTCGACCACTGGGTGACAATGCAGAGTTTTATTTTAAATTAAAATTTAAAAGATAGATAATGAGAGAAAAACATTAAATAAATAAATAATCTGTTTCTCAGACAAAATTATGGTCAGAAGTCTTTGCTCTTCATTGATTTGGCTGCATTTCATTCAGTTTCATATGTTTCAGACACAGGCCTGTCATTTGTATGTACAACCTCTAGGTGACAGCATTACACCAACAGTAACACAAAATATTACAGTATACACTTAGATGGGGAATTGATCTTTAGAGTTTGGATAACTGAACATTTTAACCACCAGTTTGCAGTCTGGCATTTTTTTCTCAAAGTAATTATATTTTTATAGTTAGATGATACTTAATTTTATGGTTTGCTATGTGAAATAATCTCAGAATAAAATGAGAATCCTGCTGTTATTTGGCACAATTGCTCTTAAAATAGTAGAATTATGGATATTTTTCATATTTCTGGGGTTCTCAGAAGTGGAAGATGTCAGTAGTTGGGTAAACCTTTATACTGGTGAATGGAAACTACAACACATTTTTTGCATTCTTACTCCAATTTTAAAAGAAGAAAAATCCACAATAGTTTCTATGACTTTCCAGATGAAGAAAGACTGATTATGACAGTCAGAAGAGAGTAAAGATTTACTGTCGCTGCTGCTGTTTCTAATAGAACAGCTTGAGGGAGAGAGAATTTTTTTTTTCAATTTAATGTAATAATTTAATGTAATATAACACAAAGTGAAAAGGGTCCATTGTTGCGATTACTGTATTATGAAACTAAAGATAATTTTTGATCAAATTTTTGGATTATTCCCCGTAATTCCCCCAAAACATTCGCATGATTCCAAGCTTCATAGTTACTGTAAAAGAACTTGTTTGTATGTTTAAACCAGTTCCTTTAAAATCCCAGAGATGCATGACTGTTATGAACACAGCCCAAACCACACCATATAATTATGTTTGTCATACTTCCTCGTGCAAAAGCACATGGGGTGAAAAAAAAAAACATTCATTTAATCATGTGAAAGTTACTGTCATCGTGATAAAGTTACCTCATAATATTCAGCTATTTAAAATATGTAGTCATGGCCCAGCATTTTAACATTTGATAATCAACAACCGCAGTAAACGCCTCCATTTTACAATGTTTTGATGCTCTTATTACATTTGTTGTTGTTGTTTTAAATGTATGAAGACTTTTTAATGAGGAACATGATTAGTGTTCATATAAATTACTTGATACTCTTCCTCTCCCTAAAAAAAAACCCATATTTTCCCATATAAAACCCAAACCTTTCTAAAGACATTTTGTTACCAGTGTTGGGGAGTAACTAGTTACATGTAACGGAATTACGTAATTTAATTACAAAACAAATGTAATTGTAATTAGTTACAGTTACTGAGAAAAAATGTGTAATTCAATTAGTTACTTTTGAAAATGTTAATGATTACAAAGGGGGTTACATCTGAATTTTCACACACACACACACACACACACACACACACACAAAATGGTTTAATTTACTTCTTTCATAAATTGTATTGACTGCTCTAAAATGAGACATCAGTGTTTCAGGAGTGTAGGACAGAATAGGACACATGTTTATTCGATAACTGTTTTATTTCTTGTTTGGGTTTATGCATATGCTTTATTTTTTAAGATTATTTGTTTTTTTTCCAATGCATTGTTAGATGCCAGTGTTTGCTGTCATAGCTATGCAAACATTTGATTTCAAAACCAGTATCATAGCTATTAAACTATTTCTTATTATGATTTTAAATCTATATTTAACCTCAAAATGATCTCAAAGTAAATAAGAGGTGTTAAGTCTGATTTTGTGGTGGCTGTGCTTTAAACAGTGTTGGGAAGGTTACTTTGGAAATGTAATAGGTTACAGATTACAAGTTAGCCTATTTAAAATGTAATAAGTAGTGTAACTTTTCAATTACTTTATTAAAGTAATGTAACTTATTACATTTGTTTACTTTTTTATTACTTTTCAAAACTTCTAATATTTTCAACTGTTAATCATTTTGAAACATTTAAACCAGGCAGGGTTAGTGTTCAACACTGATTGCTGACAGACTTTCAAAATCCTTCATTACTTCACACTTCACACGGCTGCTTGCCACAAAAGTAAATAATTAGACATGAAACACTGATCTGAGTTGAAATATTTGAACGCAAACCTTCCATGAAGAAACCAGTTGCTAGTAAGTGGCAAGTTCAAACTAGACAGACATTTAAGGGATACGGTGCAATCATACCACTTTTATTACACAACATTTCACCACATAAATAACTAAGTACTAGTACTTACAGTACTGGTTTGTTAGTTATCTAATTATTCATTACTGTGTACAAAACAAAATGGCAGCAGCTGCGTTTGTATGAAACGAGAGAGCGAGTCCACGATACCAGGATGACAGTATTAAGAAATTGTATACATAATATTGAATTGAGTTCAATACCAAGAAAAACTGTTCTTAGCAAGCGTATAGCACCGACTTAAGTTACCCGGATGAGTCTGTGTTATTAGCTTTTACCAGTTGTTATGGAGGAATAACATACCTTGGAATGTCACGACTGACCAATCAGAATCAAGCATTCCACAGAGCCGTGTAATAATTTACTTACTTTACTTTATTTATAAAGCACATTTCACACAACTCTAGGTTGACCCAAAGTGCTGTACAAAGAGCTACAGTCAAAAACCAAAAATAAAAAACAAACAATACACAACACAACATTACACCCTTACATCAAAATAGGAACTATGCCCCATTAAAGGCTACAGAAAAAGGTGTTTTTTAAGTAAATGCTTAAAATATGACAAGGAAGATACAGTTCTGATAGAAGCAGGCAATTTGTTCCAGAGATTGGGGCCTGCAATGGCAAAGGCTCGATCACCTCTACGTTGTAGTCTTGTTCTTGGAACAAATAAGGAGGCCAGAACAACAAGATCTTAAGGCTCTTGTAGGATTGTAGTTTAAACAGGCTTCTGTAAGGTAAGATGGAGCCAGATTGTGTAATGATTTAAAAACAAAAGTTAGAATTTTAAAGATGATTCTGTACTTGACTGGTAGCCAATTTAAAAAGATTAAAATGGGCGTGGCATGATCGAACCTTCGACTGCCAGTCAGCAGCCTAGCGGCAGCATTTTGAGCCACCTGTAAACGCTTCAGACAAGACTGGCTAATACCATAATATAAGGAGTTACAGTAATCAAGACGAGAAAGAATAAATAGATGAATAATCTGTTCAAAGTGTTTTGTTGTAAAAAGAGACTTCAATTTTGCAACACGTCGCAAATGAAAAAAGCTTGATTTAACCACAGCATTAACTTGTTTCTCGAACGTCAGACTTGAATCAAATATAACACCAAGATTCTTTGCAAAAGAAGTAATATACTTGGAACAATGGCCAAAGTCAAAAGCATGATCATCATGAGGTTTTAAACTAAACATAATAATTTCTGTTTTGTTATTATTTAACACCAAAATTTTTTGATTGAGCCAGTTTTGTAATTCAGCTAGGCAAGCCAATAATGGTCCAATGGATCCTTTATTTTTATACTGTAATGGAAAATATAATTGTGTATCATCCGCATAGAGGTGGAACGACACTCCATGCTTTTCAAAAATGGCACCTATGAGCAGCATATTTAATGAAAATAAGATCGGAGAGAGAATTGAACCTTGTGGTACTCCACATGAAAGAGGATGCACAGAAGAAATGTGCTGATCAATGGAAATACGAAAGCTTCTATTCGATAAAAAAGAACGAAACCATTTCAAAACTGTACCATGTAGACCCACGTGATTCTCCAACCTAGAAAGCAAAACCTCATGATCAATCATGTCAAAGGCAGAACTTAAATCTAAAAGTACCAAGAACCCAAAATATCCTCTGTGTCAGTTTCTAGTAAAATGTCATTCAAGACTTTCAGTAGAGCTGTTTCTGTGCTTTGATTTGATTTAAAACCAGATTGGAATTTTTCAAAAATATTATTCTGATTCAAATGCAACTGTAACTGAGCTAAGACAACTTTCTCAAAAATGTTTCCAAAAAAGGGTAAATTAGATGTTGGCCTAAAGCTATTACAGTTGGTAGGATCCAAGGAGGGCTTCTTTAAAAGAGGAGTCACCGTAGCTATTTTTAAACAATCAGGAAAAATTCCTTTGCTTAGACTAAGATTCAAAATCCTTAAAAAAAATCATTCACAATAATATCAAAGATTTGCTTTTTAGAATCTAGGTGGAACAGTATCTAATGAACAAAATGTTGGTCTCAAATATTTTATAACGTCTTTACAAGTTTCGAAAGAGAGAGGCACAAAATCACTCCAAGGCACTAAATAGGCCAAGTTCTCAGATTGAGCACAATTTCCCATGGTCAACTTAGATCTTAACAAAACAGTTTTATCAATAAAAAAATTTACAAAAACTTTCACACAACTGAACAGATGCATTGGGAAAGATGTCAACAGGAGAATTAAGTACAGAGTTTATAGTGGAGAAAATAATATTAGGTCTATGTGAATTGCCATCAATAAGGTCAAAGAGATATTTAAATTTAGCGCCATTAACAGCTTTCTGATATCGATTTAAAGAGTCGCGCCACATTTCATATGAAATCTGCAGCTTATCTTTACACCATTTACGCTCCGCTTTTCTGTAAGCCTTTCAGAGAATTTAATTTAAAGCCAGTGTTGGGGAGTAACTAGATACATGTAACGGAATTACGTAATTTAATTACAAAATAAAAGTAATTGTAATCAGTTACAGTTACTAAGAAAAAATGTGTAATTAAATTACAGTTACTTATGAAAATATTAATGATCACAAAGGGGGTTACATTTGATTTTTTCATGCACACGCCCACATACAGATTTAATTGAGTTCTTTCATAAATTGCAGTGACTTCTCTAAAATATGAAACACCAATGTTTCAGAAGTTTATAACATGCTTATCCGATAACATTTATATTTGGGTTTATATGCTTTATTTTTTTTTAAGATTAACTGTTTTTTTTTCTAAGGCATTGTTATATTCCAGTGTTTCCTGTCATAGTTATACAAAGATTTGATTTCAAAAACAGTATCATAGCTATTAAACTATATCTTGTTATGATTTTAAATCTGTATTTAACCTCAGAATGATTTTAAAATAAGTCTGATTTTGTGGTGGCTGTGCTTCAAAGGGGACATCGGATGCCCATTTTCCACAAGTTGGTATGATTCTTTAGGGTCTTCTCGAAATGCTCTCAGTGGTCATGAAAAACAACACCCTTTTTACCTCGTCAAAAACAGCTCTGTTCACAGCGACTCGTTTCGGTGCATATCTCTTTACATGCTAATGAGCTCTGCTCACCCCACCCTCTCTTCTGTGGAAGAGCAAAGGTGATTCGCAAATAATCATAAAAAATAAAAAGTGAGACTTACTTCTTCTGGAGGTGCAGCTGGATCATGAACAATGGGTACTGATCCATCCTTGAGTTTTAACTTTTTAACAAAACCTGCCTTCAATTGTCCCTCATTCAGAAATCTTGATTTGCGCAGCCAGACATAAATGAATTTAGTGAAAGTGAAGTGAAGTGACGTGTGGCCAAGTATGGTGACCCATACTCGGAATTTGTGCTCTGCATTTAACCCATCCAAGTGCACAAATACAGCAGTGAACACACACACACACCGTAAACACACACCCGGAGCAGTGGGGAGCCATATTGCTGCAGCGCCCGGGGAGCAGTTGGGGGTTTGGTGCCTTGCTCAAGGGTCTCACCTCAGTCGTAGTATTGAAGGTGGAACAGAGCGCTGGTTATTCACTCCAAAATCAAAATGGCTTGATAACTGAGGCTGTTTAGGTTTTTGGGGATTAAAAAAAAGGAGTGAATTTTTATCATTGTAGGGTGGTTGTGTCCACACACTGCTAAGACACATTTATATGCAAATTAACATATTTTGCATCCAATGTCTCCTTTAAAATTAAAATATTATAATCTTAGTTCAAGTGACGAAGGATTTCGAAGTCTGACAGCAATCAGTGTTGAGTACTACTGTAAGGTTAACCATGTCTGGTTTACATGTTTGAAAATGATTAACAGTTGAAAACATTAGAAATTTAGAAAAGTAATCAAAAAGTAATCAAATGTAATCATTTACATTACTTTAATAAAGTAATTGAAAAGTTACACTACTTATTACATTTTAAGTAGGGTAACTTGTAATCTGTAACCTATTACATTTCCAAAGTAACCTTCCCAACACTGTTTGTTACATATTGAGGGAGACTGAAATTAAAACATTGTTCAATGACATATGAAATTTTAAAACATGAACAGTTTTCCCTGATTTCAAAAAGTCAAGTTGCTTGGATGAGCTGGCACGTGGATTGCAATGAATGCAGCTGATTTTGCTCTCTTGTAAGGCCCCAATTAGGGAGCATGCATAGATGCTTAGTTGCAAATAGTATTGGCCACTACTTACAGGTGCATCTCAATGAATTAGAATGTCGTGGAAAAGTTCATTTATTTCAGTAATTCAACTCAAACTGTGAAACTCGTGTATTAAATAAATTCAATGCACACAGACTGAAGTAGTTTAAGTATTTAGTTCTTTTAATTGTGATGATTTTGGCTCAGATTTAACAAAAACCCACCAATTCACTATCTCAACAAATTAGAATACTTCATAAGACCAATAAAAAAAAAACATTTTTAGTGAATTGTTGGTCTTCTGGAAAGTATGTTCTTCTACTTTATATGTACTCAATACTTGGTTGGGGCTCCTTTTGCTTTAATTACTGCCTCAATTCGGTGTGGCATGGAGGTGATCAGTTTGTGGCACTGCTGAGGTGGTATGGAAGCCCAGGTTTCTTTGACAGTGGCCTTCAGCTCATCTGCATTTTTTGGTCTCTTGTTTCTCATTTTCCTCTTGACAATACCCCATAGATTCTCTATGGGGTTCAGGTCTGGCGAGTTTGCTGGCCAGTCAAGCACACCAACACCATGGTCATTTAACCAACTTTTGGTGCTTTTGGCAGTGTGGGCAGGTGCCAAATCCTGCTGGAAAATGAAATCAGCATCTTTAAAAACCTGGTCAGCAGAAGGAAGCATGAAGTGCTCCAAAATTTCTTGGTAAACGGGTGCAGTGACTTTTGTTTTCAAAAAACAAAATGGACCAACACCAGCAGATGATATTGCATCCCAAATCATCACAGACTGTGGAAACTTAACACTGGACTTCAAGCAACTTGGGCTATGAGCTTCTCCACCCTTCCTCCAGACTCTAGGACCTTGGTTTCCAAATGAAATACAAAACTTGCTCTCATCTGAAAAGAAGACTTTGGACCACTGGGCAACAGTCCAGTTCTTCTTCTCCTTAGCCCAGGTAAGACGCCTCTGACGTTGTCTGTGGTTCAGGAGTGGCTTAACAAGAGGAATACGACAACTGTAGCCAAATTCCTTGACACGTCTGTGTGTGGTGGCTCTTGATGCCTTGACCCCAGCCTCAGTCCATTCCTTGTGAAGTTCACCCAAATTCTTGAATCGATTTTGCTTGACAATCCTCATAAGGCTGCGGTTCTCTTGGTTGGTTGTGCAACTTTTTCTTCCACACTTTTTCCTTCCACTCAACTTTGTTAACATGCTTGGATACAGCACTCTGTGAACAGCCAGCTTCTTTGGCAATGAATGTTTGTGGCTTACCCTCCTTGTGAAGGGTGTCAATGATTGTCTTCTGGACAACTGTCAGATCAGCAGTCTTCCCCATGATTGTGTAGCCTAGTGAATCAAACTGAGAGACCATTTTGAAGGCTCAGGAAACCTTTGCAGGTGTTTTGAGTTGATTAGCTAATTGGCATGTCACCATATTCTAATTTGTTGAGATAGTGAATTGGTGGGTTTTTGTTAAATGTGAGCCAAAATCATCACAATTAAAAGAACCAAAGACTTAAACTACTTCAGTCTGTGTGCATTGAATTTATGTAATACACGAGTTTCACAATTTGAGTTGAATTACTGAAATAAATGAACTTTTCCACGACATTCTAATTTATTGATATGCACCTGTATGTTAAAGAGTCCAACTAAAGTAAACACTGATCACCATAATGGTGAATGGCAAACTAAAAAAAAATCAATAAAACATCAACATCTAAACTTCAGTTAATTATTTATAATAAGTTTTGTATGAAAGCGATAAAGTCCATCTGGTTTGTAATAAGTGAAGATGCTGAGATGTAGAGAGATCTGTCGGTGTTTCATGTTCTGTTGTTGCCATTCATGTGATGTATAATTAGTTAATAAGTTAGCTTTACATTTAAATTCAAGGCTTATTCCTCTCAGCGTCATCATCTGAGGTAAATACAAGGCTTATTTCGCTCAGCGCGTCTTCTTCTGAGGTCAATACAAGGCTTATTCCTCTCAGCGCATCTTCTTCTGAGGTAAATTTAAGGTTTATTCCTCTCAGAGCATCTTCTTCTGAGGTAAATTCTGTCTTATTCCTCTCAGCGCGTCTTCTTCGGAGGTAAATACAAGGCTTATTCCTCTCAGCGCATATTCTTCTGAGGTAAATAGAAGGCTTATTCCTCTCAGCGCGTCTTCTTCTGAGGTAAATTCTGTCTTATTCCTCTCAGTGCGTCTTCTTCTGAGGTAAATACAAGGCTTATTCTTCTCAGTGTCTTGTTCTGAGGTAAATCCTGTTATATTCCTCTCAGCGCGTCTTCTTCGGAGGTAAATACAAGGCTTATTCCTCTCAGCGCATATTCTTCTGAGGTAAATAGAAGGCTTATTCCTCTCAGTGCGTCTTCTTCTGAGGTAAATTCTGTCTTATTCCTCTCAGTGCGTCTTCTTCTGAGGTAAATACAAGGCTTATTCTTCTCAGTGTCTTGTTCTGAGGTAAATCCTGTTTTATTCCTCTCAGCGCGTCTTCTTCTGAGGTAAATACAAGGCCTATTCCTCTCAGCGCATCTTCTTCTGAGGTAAATTCTGTCTTATTCCTCTCAGCGCGTCTTCTTCTGAGGTAAATAGAAGGCTTATTCCTCTCAGTGTGTCGTCTTCTGAGGTAAATTCAAGGTTTGTTCCTCTCAGCACGTCGTCTTCTGAGGTAAATACAAGGCTTATTCCTCTCAGCGCGTCTTCTTCTAAGGTAAATTCTGTCATATTCGTCTCAGCGCGTCTTCTTCTGAGGTAAACGCAAAGCTTATTCCTCTCAGCGCGTCTTCTTCTGAGGTAAATAGAAGGCTTATTCCTCTCAGCGCATCTTCTTCTGAGGTAAATTCTGTCTTATTCCTCTCAGTGCGTCGTCTTCTGAGGTAAATACAAGGCTTATTCCTCTCAGTGTCTTGTTCTGAGGTAAATCCTGTTTTATTCCTCTCAGTGTGTCTTCTTCTGAGGTAAATACAAGGATTATTCCTCTCAGTGCGTCTTCTTCTGAGGTAAATTCTGTCATATTCGTCTCAGCGCGTCTTCTTCTGAGGTAAATTCAAGGCTTATTCCTCTCAGCGCGTCGTCTTCTGAGGTAAATTCTGTCTTATTCCTCTCAATGTGTCTTCTTCTGAGGTAAATTTTGTCTTATTCCTCTCAGCACATCTTCTGAGTTAAATACAAGGCTTATTCCTCTCAGCGCGTCTTCTTCTGAGGTAAATTCTGTCTTATTCCTCTCAGTGTCTTTTTCTGAGGTAAATACAAGGCTTATTCCTCTCAGTGCATCTTCTTCTGAGGTAAATTCTGTCATATTCCTCTCAGCGCGTCTTCTTCTGAGGTAAATACAAAGCTTATTCCTCTCAGCGCGTCTTCTTCTGAGGTAAATTCAAGGTTTATTCCTCTCAGCGTGTAGTCTTCTGAGGTAAATTCTGTCTTATTCCTCTCAGTGTCTTCTTCTGAGGTAATTTTTGTCTTATTCTTCTCAGCACATCTTCTGAGTTAAATACAAGGCTTATTCCTCTCAGCGCGTCTTCTTCTGAGGTAAATTCTGTCTTATTCCTCTCAGTGCATCTTCTTCTGGGGTAAATTCTGTCTTATTCCTCTCAGTGTGTCTTCTTCTGAGGTAAATTCTGTGTTATTCCTCTCAGTGTGTCTTCTTCTGAGGTAAATTCTGTCTTATTCCTCTCAGCACATCTTATTCTGAGGAAAGTTCTGTCTTATTCCTCTTGGTGCGTCTTATTCCGGAAACAAAGTAGCCGAGATGACAAGTCTTGCTGTTTTGTTTACAGAGGTGATGTGGGTGTTTACATGTCCGCGCGTCTCATGTGGAGTATTGTATTTTTTTAATTTGTAGTTGATTTTGCTATGAAATTACTGTGAAATCACAAAAGTAAAGAAATTTACTGTAAAACCTACCAGTCAAATTTACTCCATGGCACAAGTTAATATCGCTCAAACCTTAGTGAAAGTTCATTGCACTTAATAGAAAAAAAGTTCTGTGAACTCAATAAAAGGAGAGTAAATGCTGAACTAAAGTGTTATTTTATGTTAAGTGATTTTGCACAAAATGATATAGGGGACAATCTGTTAGTTTTTAATGTTTTGTTGGGATTTAATAGGGTTTCTGTTGTATGTTTTGGGGTTACCATTGTGCTGTAGAGTAGAGCCTGTGTTTAAGTCAAGAATGTCCAGACAAATATTAATGTTATTCTGCATGTTGCTTCATTTAAAGGTGTCATAAGTCAGACCTCTGTGGCTCTCTCCGATGGCCACCGGAGGGCACCCTCACCTGAATACTGACTCTCTCCACGGACTCCATTTCCCATAACCCACTGGGCTGCTGATCACCTGCCCAGGTGTAGCTCATTACCTGGCCTATTTAACCAGCACTCTCTGTTACACTCACTGCGAAGTCTTGTTTCTGCCCCGGCTGACATTTCTGAGCGTTTATCTTCCCTTCGATTGTTACTCCTGTGTATGACCCCGGACTGCTCTTGATCTTTGTGAACCCTGCCGCCTGCCCTTTGTGAACCTTGCCTTGGAACTCTGAACCTTTGCTTGTTGCCCCGACTCCCGCTTGGTATTGTTTACGTCTCTACTCTGCCTCTGATATTCCTGTTTGTGCCTGCTGACCACTTGCCTGTTTGATTCTGTCTCTGTCTAATAAATCACACTGCAAATGGATCCACATGCTTCTGACCAATCATTACAAAAGGCAGTAACTGTGCTGATGAAGCAACATTTTCAACAATTAAATAGACTGAAAATCCTGAAAGACAACTGACTGACATTAAACCAAAGAAAAGAATGTCTAATTAAGCATTTATCAAGAAGGAGGCAGTGGTCAACCATATCAAAAGCCTTGGAAAGATCAATAAAATTTTACCTGTGGTTTGGCCTTTTTAAAAGGATGTCATTTGTAAATTTTAGAAGAGCAGTTACCTCATTCTTCCTCCTCCACTGGTTTTGTGCAATAAATTGCAACAATATAAAATAGAAATATAATACATTTATACATTTAAAATTTAATTAATACAATAAGTAAAAAAATAAATAATAATATCCTGGCCAGAGGAGAACTGGCCCCCCGACTGAGCCTGGTTTCTCCCAAGGTTTTTTTTCTCCATTCTGTCACAGAAGGAGTTTTCGTTCCTTGCCGCTGTCGCCTCTGGCTTGCTCAGTTGGGGACACTTAATTTCTAACGATTATCGTCAATTTGATTTCATATATACTATTTAAACTAAACTGAGCTAGACAATGACATCTCTGAATTCAATAATGAAATGCCTTTAACTGAAAATTGGGTGTTTAATCTTATTATTATACATTACTGACACTCTATCCTCCAATTTGATACTGTTAAGTGCTTTGACACAATCTGTATTGTTAAAAGCGCTATATAAATAAAGGTGACTTGACTTGACTTGACTCAGCCTCCAGCTCCACTCAACCCTTCTGCTCCACCAGCACGACCACGGTCTCCTTGCCAACCAGTGCCATGGTCTTTAGAGTCAGGGCTTAAGAATTCTGACCCTCTGGATTAATTTAGGCCCTTTGAGACCATGACTCTTCCTGTGGATTTCAGAACCTTTGGCTCCTCCTTGATCCTCCAGCCTTCCAGCTACATTGGACTCCCTTGACCTACCAGCCTCGCCATGGTCTGTTGATCCCCTGGTTCCACCACCCTTCCACATAGCAAAATCCCCAGTGTTAAATTAACACTGCTTAGTGTTTATTTGGGAAAAACCAGAAGAGTGTTAAAGTAAGCAGTGTTGAAGTGAATGAGATAATTAAGTGTTTAATTAAGTGATGATTGAGCATTAGTGATGAACACCTGCTGTTAACAAGCAGAATCACTGAAAAAAAACCCAACAAGAACAGAAAAAAGAGAAACACAACAGCTACAACTGATTTACTACAATCACAGCATTAGATGAAATCAACTGAAATAAAACACATTAAACAGAGGAGGATTAAACAACTCCACAAACAGCTTTACCAGCTTCTCTTATTACTAACCAGTTTGACTTTATTTCTGTCATGCAAAAGTTCTTATTGAGAATTATTTTCATAGTTTTATTGAATTTCATTTGAAGCTCACCATTTTGATGAATAGTGTTTGCTTTAGTTGGGCTCTTGACCCTTGACTTCATAATATTTTTTTTCTCTGGTTGCTGTATTTCTGTGTTTACAAAACACATTATAGACGGTTTCAACGTGAACAACATAAACAAACGTTACTTTGAATACGCTCTTTTGTGGCCCTAACTTAACTTCCGGTAGACTTCCAAATAGAATCAATAACAACAGCTAAGTCCCTCTAGAGTAGATTATTTTTGATAACAAGCAAAATATGTTTGCTGCGTAAATCAGATGGACTTATTGAAAATGCACATTCATTCTCTGCCAGCAGGAGGCGCTTTAAAGAGGGAGAAATAGAGGTTTCCCTGGTAAGGGCTGTACACAATGCAGCGCTGAGCTCACAAACGCTGCTTTATCAAGCATATAACAGGCAAGATGATATTTCTAAAGAAATACAGTGATATAAAAAAACCCACGCCTCGTTTTGAGTTTTAAATGTGCAGTACGTGCTCATATTTATTCAACAAATCCTTTTGGAAAATCAGTCAGTTTTGATATTGTGGCGGATCACCACAAATAAATAAATGTATGGGAAACACATCCCACAGTACTCATCACTTTAACTTTAACTGCGTTTGTAGCCGGCGCCACTAGCCAGACCGATAAACAAACACAGATTCGAAGTTAAATTAGGGCCATGCGCGTGCACCCGATGAAACCGTTGGTAACACTTTAGAATAGGGAACACTTATTCACTATTAACTACGACTTTTCCCTCAAATTCCTAATTTACTGCTTATTAATAGTTAGTAAGGTAGTTGTTAAAGGAGTCATATGATGCTAATTTAAAGATCATTATTTTGTGTATTTGGTGTAACAGAATATGTTGACATGCTTTATTGTTCAAGTACTATACATCATTGTAGTTTCTCTATGCTCCGCCTCTCTCAAACACGTCGTTTTCTACAAAGTCCCTCCTTCCGACAAGCGCAGTCTGCTCTGATTGGCCAGCTGACCCAGTGCATTGTGATTGGCCGAACACCACAAGCACGCGTGGGAAATGTAACGCCATAATCATGAGCTTCAGCTTTCAAAGTAAACAGTTAATATCCTTAGTTTTACCATCAGTTCAAGCCCGGAAGGGGAACAGAGTCGCGTGACAGACACAGTGATGATGCTCGTATTTGCAGTACACCCGTTCCCCTCTCTCTCTCTCTCTCTCTCTCTCTCTCTCTCTCTCTCTCTCTCTCTCTCTCTCTCTCTCTCACACACACACACACACACCCCTGTGAAACTACTGCTCATGTCGCGCTTGCAAAGTTGGTTGCGATCGATCAGCTTGGTCATCTGCATTTTCAGGATATAATAACTGAACTGACGACAATATGAACTGTCTGAACGGTTGCACATGACAAACGCGCCAGTGTTGCTTCAGCTCTGCTCGACAGGCCACTGTAAAACAGAACACAGTGCATCTCTGTTTGTTATCTTCTTGCCACCAGTTATAAGCAGAGAACAGAGGATGTTTGTAAGCATAAATCCATCTCTGCACGTGATCGTATTTGAACAGTCAATAGCAAATACTTAAATAATACTTACAGTCGCTGATTCAGAAGTGCCAGATTGTCATAGCAAAGTTGGAATTGACCCTTTCTTTTAGAAATAGCCTTTCTGCACAGCCAGCCTTGTACTCTCCTAGGTTCACGAAACTGTCGTCTATAAAATGTGTTGCACAAATTCAAACATTTGGGTTGTGCTGTTCTGTTGTAAATAATGCTAACCTATGATTCCTAATTGCATCTACTTTCGGAAGGCCAAATAAAGTGCTTTTACTTTCGCATAGGGTTCCTGTGGCTCAGTGGTAGAGCATTGCGTTAGCAGTGCAAAAGGTTGTGGGTTCAATTCCCAGGGAACACACATACTGATTAAAAAAAAATGTATATTCTGAATGCATTGTAAGTCACTTTGGATAAAAGTGTCTGCTAAATGCATAAATGTAAATGTAATGCATAGAAACACACAGCGTCTCCCTGACATGGCTGCATCAACACTACTGCGGTTACTGAAACCACGCCTTCTTTCTTTGTGTGCACATTTGGGCGGCATTACGCAAATATTTCCACATCGTGACATAGACGTGGGGGTGTGTTTTAGTCCGGTCTGGATCAGCCTTCTCTTTTAGATAGAATAAATCCTTTTGTGGGAGACTTTGAGTTTTGTAACTCTGCAGATCGTATACATGCACAAACAGCTACATAACACACTAAAGAAAAGGAAAACAAGAAATCGCATCATATGACCCCTTTAAGTTTAGGTATTGGGTAGGATTAGGGATGTACAATAAGGTCATGTAGAATAAGGCATTAATATGTGCTTAATTACTACTAATAAATGGCAAATATTCTAGTAATATGCATGCCAATAAGCAACTAGTTAAGAGACCCTAAAATAGTCTTACCAAACCGTCTATAGCAAAGAAAACCAGAGGAGTACTGCACAAAAGCAAGATAAGGGATTTTCCAGTTATCCTGGCTGAATTTAGCCCTGACTCAGTTGCATGAAAGCAGACTAAATTAAGTTACTATGGAGATTTATTCTTTGCAGCTAGCTCCAGAGCAGGCTAACAATCAGCCTAAAATTAATCCTAGTGATTTACTGTATGCGTTAGTTCCGCTGTCAATCCTACTAGAAATTAATGTGTTTTACAGTCACTCCATGGTCTTCTGTAAATATGTTGCATCATTTTAATTATCCTGCATTAAAATACTAGATATACTGTCATTCATCTAAGTATGCCTATTTTAGTGTTATTATGAAGACTGTTCATATTGCTGTCAGAGGTTTGATGAATACATATATTATTGCAGTTGTTGAGATTATAAGAAATGGCTGATGAAGTTGCAAAGGTGGCTTCATTTAAGTCCGTGAAGAGGTCAGTATGCAGTATATATATAGGTTAAAAGTCTGATTCAGGTGTTTCCTCTCAACGATGGCGTGCCTTTTGTTGAATGATGTACTAGATGAGGAAGTGTTAATACTCAAGACGAGCATTCAGACATGAAAGAGTCTTCCGGGACAGGTCAGACCTGTTGGCCTTTGCAGACGAATATCTGACTGAGAGGAACAGATTCTCAGGTGATGGCATCCGATATTTGTGTAGGCTGCTTGGTCCAAAGATACAACACAGGACAGCGCGGAGCCACGCTCTCATTGTCCCACAGATGGTCTGTGTAGCGCTGAGATTCTTAGCAAGTGGCATGTTCCTTTATTCTGTTGGAGATGCTGAAAACCTCAATAAAGGCACTATTTGCCACACGATAAGAAATGTTAGTCTAGCACTGAAATCATTTGCACACATATTCATCACCTTCCCTGACCTCAGAAGATCCCTCCACAAATTCTACAAGATTGCAGGTCACACGAATTACAGATTGCAACAAAAAAAAATTACATTAGCACAGTCACAGTAGGACACTCATTATTTTGTGTTATCCGTATCAAACGCCCCTCAAGGGTACATGAGGGAGATTATGTTAACAGGAAATACTTCTACAGTATCAGTGTTCAGGTAAGAATGATTTATGGTTACTGTCAGCTACATAAATTAATTCTGTGCAATAATGATTTTAATAGGTTACATGTTATTGTTACAGATGATCTGTAATGCTGACTGCCTTGTCACAAATTTAGAGGCAAAGTGGCCTGGCTCGGTCCATGACTCCAGAGTCTTTCGTGCCAGTAGAATTTACCAGAGACTCTCACTAGGTAAGCCACCACAATTTTTTTAAGCACCTTGGACATGTGTGTGTCAGAAGGCTTACTTTGCTAGTTGTAAGAATTATATTTTGTATTCTCGGGTGAGTTCTCCGGTGTGCTGCTAGGAGACAAATGCTATGCCTGTGAGACGTTCCTGTTGACTCCTCTTATAGACCCCCAAACTCCAGCACAGTAGGCTTACAACCATGCCCATGCTAGAATGAGGGTTCGAATTGAAATGACCTTTCGGCCTCCTGAAATCATGATTTCAGTGCCTGCACCACCTGAGGGTCTCCCCAGACAAGACCTGTGACGTGACTGTTGCCTGCACAGTGCTGCATAATATTGCCAGCCTAAGAAAAAAAAAGGGCTCCCAGAGTTGCTTTGGATATTGACTGGGACAATGCTGCTATCTTCCCAGATAACATAAATGATAGACTGGTCAGAGAACAATATATAGCTAATTATTTCAGTTAATTTTGTTTTGATTTTGTCTATCCTTTAATAAAGGATAATGTATGTCACTCTTTCATGTGTACATGCATTTTATTTGCATTGGTAGCACACAATGTGTGGTTATCTTCCCAAATTCTAGTTCCACTTCACTGGATCAATAACTATATAGTGTACTGGACATTCACGAATAGAGTTGGAAACCAAACTGTTTTTGGATTAAAAAAAAAATATATATATATATAATAATAATAATATATATATATATATATATATATATATATATATATATATATATATTTTTTTTTTTTTTTTTTTTTTTTCCATTTATTTATTTATTTATTTTTTTGTCATCACGTCAGCTTGGAGCTTTTGAGAAAAAAAATAACGATGATTAATACATTGCGTTACAGACATGGTTACAGTGTGAACTGAAATCACTTACTTCTCTTTCTAGTTTCTGGATTTCCAAGTCCAGTTTCCTCAGTCACTTGCATTTAATTTCCATTTCAGGGTCCATGTCCTGCAGCTTTCTCTTGTTCACTTTGATCTTGCCCTCTGCCAGCGACATTCTGACAGTTTGTGAATACTGTAAAACACCTAATTATTACAGCAGGATTTGTACATAATGTAGATTTACTTTAGTGTCTGGATCCTGTCAAAAATATATTTTCTATTAGCACCACATTGCTGACTACTTATCCATTATGGACTAAAAGTTTACACAAAATTGACGATACCTCAAGCCTTCTGAAGTCCAGCGACACAGACTCATCATCGGTAGAAGTGCACTCCACTGCTGCAGATGTACCTTTCCTCTGCTATATTCAATAGAACTTGTATTGAAAGTTTTGACAGGACATGCCAAGCCTATGATTTTAATAAAGAGTACTCACTGGTGGATCATAGTCTGGTGGCTCCAGAAGTGCAAGTGTGTTACCAGACACTGCAAGGTAAGGCAAAGTCAGACGGTCCACATAACAAAATCTAAATATTTGATTGTTTTCCATCTGCAATAGTATGCCAATAATGTACCTTGTATGAAGAGGCCAGTTTCTCTTGCTGGGCCAGAGTCAGTGGCTGTGGTGAAGTCTTGGGTTAGAGGGCCACCCCCCGTGCCAGATATATGAGCCTTTTTTAAATGCTAAAATCAGTACAGACAATAAAATATGTCAGCAGACACTAGTCACCTAATCTGTAATTTTTTTCACCAATCAAGTCACTTACCAGCCAGCAAAATGTTCTTAATCTTGACTTGCTGCCTGGTCCTTTTTTGGCCAGACATGTTTGTTCTTTAAGAAGGATAGATAAGAGAGATAAAATAAATGAATGATTAGAGATAAAAATAGATCAAATTATTAGATTATAGATTAGATCAAATCAATGCCAAAGAAAAAAAACCTAAATAAAAATAGATAAGAGTAGATAGATGAGATAGATAAAATAGATGTGCATAGTGGATAAATGTTTTCAATTAATCTTCATGATAAATTTCCTGAATAACATGCATGTCCACTGGTCACATTTAAGGCAAAGTGTACAACTGTTAATTTGTGGAAATGACAAGTAACTCCTTGAATTGTAATTATGATGGCTTCAGAGGAGCACTGGTTATTTGGACTACTTACCCATTCAATCGGTCCGCTATTGTCTGCCAGGCCTTTTCTCTTTGTTTTATTATAGCAGCCGTATTTCACTTTTTACATATTATGTGTTTCACCTCTTCATGTTTCCATTAGAAGTTGTTGCTCAGTTGGCGAGAAGTATGTGCGGGGGGTGCAAGGTTTTATCCATTTTTGCATCATTGATTCTGTGATCGATCCTGTGGCCTGTTTAAGAATGCCGTGAACATGCACTTATCCCAACTACCTACACCTGGCTTGACATAGCTGCACATTCTCATCCTGGCTCAGCAAACGTGCAACGGACTAAGCCAGGATGTGCTGATTAAACTAGGTCAAGCTGTGCCTTTTCTGTTATCCTGGCTTTCTTAATTCTAATTTTGATTCAATGATTGTTACATTTGGCATTGATTATAATAGCCCTTTGTCTCTACAGATTGAGTTTATGACAAGGTGAACAATTTTATAAATATTTTATGCAGAATAACTTATTTATGGCACACATAGACATGAAGTATCAGCATATGAACTTCAACAATGGTCAGAATCAACTAAATATTCACAGCAGTCTGCAGACATTTCAGATCCTACAAAGATGCACAAATATAATACAAAAGCAGTCATTTTAACAGCACAATGTCATTTGATTTCTGTATTAGAAGTAACAAAACGATCTTCCTTTATATTTTTGTTTCAGGTTTACCTTATTTTTCCACAAATGCTGCCGTCACCTTGTCTTGCAGGTCCTGCTCCACCACAAAAGCTCTTCAGCATAGGCACAGGAATCAAGAAAAGTGCTGTATAAGATTTTAAATTAAAAAAAGATGTTTAATTCATTTCAGTACTATACTCACTGAGAGCCTTTGATGGCAGCATTCCTTCATCAGTCTCTCTTTACTCTGCATAAGTACTCGTGTGTCTGATCTGTCCTTGTAACTTCCAGACAAGATTCAGTCACCTCTGTGATTTATCTGCTCAATACTGCATTTACATGTTGAGGTAGTTGCTGATGTGTTAACTCACATTTTATCCAACACAAATGTTCCTCAGTTTATCAACAGTACTAAGGGACAAATGAAATAGATAACTTATGTTTAGTTACTGTATGTAGATTTGTGTATCTACATTACTTATAAAGCAGTGTTGATAACAGTCAATTTTAAATAGCACACATACATCACTCACTCAGATCGATGTCTCATCTGTAATTCTTTTAGAACATTTTCCTGTCTCAGTCATATATATATATATATATATATATATATATATATATAAATAACACAAATGCAAAAAAACAGTAACCAACATAGGATAACAAAATATACATAGTTACACCCACACACAGACAAAAATATATATAAATAAAATAACTGGACTGTCTAAATTAACAAATATATACAACGTAATTATTAAAAAATATAAACATAAATGACAATATTCACAATTGTTTTATAAATCCAATAGTTCAGAAATATATATATTAAAAAAAGTTACATTTCCAAGAGTCTCAAGATAGGTCCCCATGTGGCTTCAAATCTTTTCTGTGAGGAGAGCTCACCAAAACGTAACTGTTCCATTTGGATAATGTAGAGCATCTCATTCAACCATCTCTGAAAACAAGGGGCTTGTGGAGATTTCCAATTGAGTAGTATCACTTTTTTGGCTGCAATCATGCCTACCTTTCTTTACATAATTTCTAATTTGCTAATAATGGAAAAAATGAGACCGTGGGAGTGTAAACTTACTTTTAAGTTGTGAAAAAGATGCAAATTGATCCTCTATATAGAGATCTACAGCATAAACCTTTTCTCCTCCATCCAGAAAAAGTACCATCAATCTGAGAAGGCTCAAACGAAGGATTACATGATATTGGTGTATTGACAGACCTTTTTTTAATTTATAAAGTTTATTTATCTGATTCAAAATATTCAAAGAATTTCTCAACACAAAATTACTGCTTCCTAATTTACTGATAGATTTACACTCTGTAAAAAAAAAAAAGTTGGGAGAGAGGACTCTGACACTGACATAGCCTCTGCACAAACCCATAATGGAGAGGTCTCAGATGTCATATCATCCAGGATGCCCCTTTGCCAGAAATTGAGAGCCCTGGCATCTGCTGCCCAATAATAATGCTTAAAAATAGGAAGGCCAAGACCTCCAATCAGCAGGTTTTTGTAAGTGGGCTTTTGCTATGTGAGGTGTTTTACAATTCCAAACAAATGAAAGAATAACTGAATCAAGTTGTTTAAATTTCCTGTCTCATATAAAATAGGCATTTAATTGACTTAATTGTCTGTAAGATGCATATGGTTTATGTAAATTCACTTTGGAGACGTACGTGTGTTTACTTGTGGTCCTCTGTTAGCTATACATAATAAAATGCTTTTACAACACAATCTCAAATATACTATAACATTACTGTCTAGCGTCTTTACACCTTCAGCAAATCAACAGTTTACTCTACAGTAGCTCAACAAATATGATTTTAACACAAGGAACCATGTTTTTGGTTTCTAATACTCACATTTGTAAACACCCACGTCGCTCTTCTCAATCAGGTTCGATGATGACGTATCCTCTCTAGTGGGCTTCTGGGATAGAAAAGTGTCCATCAATGAACACTTCAGAATTTGGGCTGAAGCAGTAGGACATCAGGGGATTTCTCGGCTACTCTTTTATGAATACTGAGGTTTTCAAACATACTTCTTTCTTCACGTACTCTTTTTTTCCTACTATATAGTAGGTAAGTAGGCATATTAGGACGCAAATTAAGTATACATACGTCCGAGTCTCGTGAGAATTAGTGCAATTTTCGCCTACTCTTTTATGAATACTGAGGATTCAAACATACTTATTCGCTCGCCTACTGCTTTTTGCCTAATGTATAGTAGGGAAGCATACCATTTCGGATGCAGCCAGCATTTCGATCAACTTCAGTAATTCTGCTTGTTAACAGCAGGTGTTCATCACTAATGCTCAATCATCACTTAATTAATCACTTAATTCTCTCATTAACTTCAACACTGCTTCAGTGTTACTTTAACACTCTGCTGGTGGTTCCCATTAGAGGCTGACATTTTTTTGGGAATCCCACAGGTCACGGGAATCCCGCGGGATGGGAAACAAAATCACTACAAATCACGTGATTGGGACGGGATAGGAAAAAATGTCAGCGGGAGTGGGCGGGACCAGGAATAGTAACGATACCCAACTTTATACACAAATATACCTTTTATATAAATAAACTATAAACTGTATATTTTAATTATGAACTCAATTCTAGTTGCCCTGTCTCTTTATGCTCTCCTCCTGTTTGCTTTGGTGTGGCCGGTTAAGTGAATCAGGACGTCCAGACGCTCACCTATCATTCGCTGACCTCAAATATGGCTTTTCATCTGAAAGATGTATGTAGGCTAATAGCAACTTTACATGGCCACTCAGTATGATGTTAACCTAGATAAATGTGCGCTATTGAAGTGTTTGTGTGGAGTTGAACAGTAGCGCTCGCTGCAGGACAGGCGCCGGTGCACTCACTTGCTCTTAAAAGCTCCGTAATTTTTGGTCATACAGATAAAAGTAGCCTAATACATCTTTCGAATCTGTAAAGACTCTACGTTTCTTTGTGTGCATGCAGAATAACAACGAAACGTTGCTCTTCTGTAAAGTAATTAAAGCAAAAAGGATGCGCTTTCTGCCGTCTCTCTGTGAACTTGAGCGAGAAACTTCGAAGTGAAATGTCTATGTAACACAGTTCGTAGAACGGGAAGGAGGAGACGGGAACCGGCGAACATTTAAACAATTTAATAATAAAAATAAACAAACACAAAAGTAAAGCGGCATCCCCTCACGGACAACTGCCGCACACAAAACATAAAATAAAGTCCAGGCCTGGTCCTCTCTCGTCTTACACTGTTGTCGCTCCTCCTTTTATCCTTCCAGAGCTCCTCCGTGGGACTCGAGACCGGTGAGTGGCGCAGGTGTCGCTCATTATCATTAAACTCCACCGGCCTCGCTCCGCTCCCATGGCTCTCGGCCCCGCCCCACTCACTACATACCCCCATCGCCCCTCGCAGGCCAGGGGATACCCTCGAGACTGCGCTCTACTTCCCCCTCCCAGGGGGGCCCGTCAGGGCGGCCGCGGCATACCTGGGGGTAAGGACAGACGAGGAGAGAGAAAAGGAGACGGAAGGATGAGGAGAGACAGAAACGAGAGAGGGGAGAGAGGAAAAAAAAAAAAAATTCTCTGTCCGGTTCGCAGACACACTGGCGCTTGGTCCTCAACCAGCTGAGAGGCTCTCACTCGCGGTGCCATGCGAAGGTACTGGACCTCTTTGGTGGACGGCCCGACGCTTCTCCACCTCCTGGCGGACGGCGATGGCTCCTCCGGTCGAGGGCAGCCGGCAGTGAGTCCCCAGTTCCCTGCTCCTCCCCAAACATGGCAGACGGCAGCAGGCTCCGGCCTCTTGGCGAACGGCGCCGACTCCTCCACTCCCTCTTGGACGACAGCCACCCCTCCTCGACCCAGGAGCACGGCAGCGAGCCTTCCGTCCCACCTGTTCTTCCATCGCTCCAGCACCACCGCCGCCTCAGGCAGCCACCGGCGGTCTCCGCTACTTCCTGCTCCCCTGCTGATCTCCTCAGCACCACGATCCCCCTCAGCAGTGAGGGCTCTCTAACACTGGGTCCCTCCTTCCTCCCAGGTTTCGGCACCAATGTAACACAGTTTGTAGAACAGGAAGAAGGAGGCGGGAACCGGCGAACATTCCAACAATTTAATAATAAAAATAAACAAACACAAAAATAAAGCAGCAGCCCCTCACGGACGACTGCTGCACACAAAACACAAAATAAAAGTCCAGGCCTGGTCCTCTCTCATCTTCCACTGTCGTCACTCCTCTTTTTATTTTTCCGGAGCTCCTCCGTGGGACTCGAGACCGGTGAGTGGCACAGGTGTCGCTCATTATCATTAACTCCACCGGCCTCACTCCGCTCCCACGGCTCTCGGCCCCGCCCCACTCACTACAGTCTACTTTCAAATGAAAAAACATATTTTAAAGCTTTATAAGTTGCAAAATTAAAATGAAAATGTATTACCCAATTTGATTAGATATGTTTATCATGTCCAAGCAAAAACTGTAGCAAAATTATCATTTAAATGCTGTTTTTCCTAAATGCGTTTAGACTTAGGCGTAGGACACTTGGGATTGCATTTTCATCGCGATACCGCGTGATAATTGTAGCAAAATGCAATGAGAGTTTCAAAATGCATTCTGAGCCAAAGGTGCAGCAAAAGGGTAGCAAAATGGTGATTTAAATGTCTTTTATTTTTCTTAAATGCATTGACACTTACATACGACGTTTCAATTGCATTTTCATTAAATATCCGCAATGAATATAGTTTAAGTCATTGTGGATTTTAAAATGCATTCCAAGTCGAGCACGCCCCCTAGCTGTCAATAATTACATGAAGGCGGGGCTCGGCAACAGGACGCACGATAGGTCAATATTTACCGTTAACCAAACGCTTTTCACTTTCCTCAACATCTCTCAATGTTTACACTCGGATTGAGGCACATAAGCAAACAGACAGTTCTATTCTACACTTATTTACTATCTTACCTCATACTTTATTACTCTTTTATTGTTAATCCATAAAATAGTGCGTGTTCCGTGGCACGTGAACACTGAACAGGGACGTGCAGAGAGTTCCTCAGGGGCAGGAGCTTTGGGGGCTCGAGCCCCTGCCCTTTTTTCAAAATTACTCAAAAGTGCCCCTCTCAGACAAATATCAATGATATTGTGGTCAATACAACAAAATGCATTTGAATTCTAAGTAACATGACAATGTGTACAAAACGGTAACTAATCGCTCAAAAGTGGGAAAATTGTTTATTTTTGCATATCTGTAAAATCTGAGGCATTGCTATGGGTTGCGTGTGCTTTGCTTGACTGATTGATATTCCACAGTCTTTTCAGAAACCATAGGCTCTCAAGCCATTTATGGTTCTTTCAGTGAGTGGGTCGACAGAAGCAAAAAAATAAACCAAACAATATTTTAAACTTTTTTTTCATCAATAATCAAAGCTAGTGTGTCGATTTAATTAAAAATCCATATATTATATATTTTAGAATATTAGGCTACATAATTCATCAATGCCCGTTTGTCATGTATAATACACCAACCAATCATGATCTGGCTCAACTTCAAATTTGATTGGACAATAATGTGAAGTGTAGCATTTTCCGTTCGTATTCATAAATTGATAGAACATGACATGGGACAGAAGAGCTTATTTGTGGAGCGATCTGGATCTGCAATTTGTCTCATTTTATAAATCAAATTAGCCTACATCGCTGAGAAATAGATGCCGAATGACTACAAAAGCACTGCACAAAACAAAAGTTGCAATAATGGTAACCAGTAGGCTATTGTTCAATTCACTTATATTTATGTATGAAATCCTACACTGTTTACTAGGCTATTTCATGAAACTCTCATAGTTAATGAAGCCCAAGTGCTACCTACAGGCTTATTATGTGAAGTTTAGGCTGGTGAAATGGTGACGTGAAAGGACTTTATTATATTACCATTTTTGATAATTATGCAGCATTATGAAAGTGTCTTATGCTCATCAAGCCTGCATTTATTTGATCAAAAATACAGAAAAACTGTAATATTGTGAAATATTACAATTTAAAAGAATGTTTTTCTAATTTAATATACTTTAAAATATCATTCATTTCTGAGATTCAAAGCTGAATTTTCAGCATCATTACTCCAGTCTTCAATGGATGGTCCTTCAGAAATCATTTTAATATGCTGATTTATTGTCAGTGTTGGAAACAGTTGTGCTGCTTAATTTTTTGCTTTTTATTTTTATTTTATTTATTTATTTTGGAACCTGTGATACTTTTTTTGGGGTTCATTGATAAATAAAAAGTTAAAAAGAACAGCATTTATTCAAAGTAGAGATGTCTTTATATCTTTATTATCACTGTTTCTATCAATTTAACAAATCCCTGCTGAATAAAAACTAATTTCTTAAAAAAAAAAATACTGACTGCAAGCTTTGAACGGTAGTGTATATTGTTACAAAAGTTATACTTTAAATAAATGCTGTTCTTATTTAACTTTTTATTCATCAAAGAAACCTGAAAAAAAGTATGACTGGTTTCCAACATTGCTAATAAATCAGCATTGCATAAAATGTATTTTAAAGTATATTAAAATTTTGTGACTTATTGCAAAAATATAAAATAGTACTGTATCCAAACTTTTGACCTATAATTTTTTATTTTTTCACATTGCCCCCTTTTTTTTTTTTTTTTTTACATTTGAGCCCCTGCCCCTGGGGAACACTCTGCATGTCCCTGTTCAGGTGCCACGGAACACGCGCTATTTTAAAAATAAAAGAGTAATAAAATGTAAGGTAAGGTAGTAAATAAGTGTAGAATAGAACTGTCTGTTTGCTTATGTGCATCAGTCCGAGTGTAAACAGTGAGAGATGTTGAGGAAAGTGAAAAGCGTTTGGTTAACGGTGAATATTGACCTATCGTGCGTTCTGTTGTTGAGCCCTGCCTTGATGTAATGATTGACAGCTAGGGGGCATGCTCGGCTCGGAATGCATTTTAAAATCCACAATGACTATGAACTATATTCATCGGGTATTTAATGAAAATGCAATTGAAATGTCGTATGTAAGTGTCAATGCATTTAAGAAAAATAAAAGACATTTAAATCACCATTTTGCTACCCTTTTGCTGCACCTTTGGCTCAGAATGCATTTTGAAACTCTCATTGCATTTTGCTACAATTATCACGCGGTCTCACGATGAAAATGCAATCACAAGTGTCCTACCCCTAAGTCTAAATGCATTTAAGAAAAACAGCATTTAAATTATAATTTTGCTACAGTTTTTGCTTGGACATGTTAAACATATCTAATCAATTTGGGTAATACATTTTCATTTTCATTTTGCAACTTATAAAGCTTTAAAATGTTTTTAATTTGCATATTAAAACTAGTGTAGAAAATGGCAAATTTAAATGATATAATTGAATTTATTTTCCACTAAATGTTGCACATATGAATGGGAAAATATAAATTTAATCAGAAATACATTGCCTTTTTACATATTGTATTGCCATTTTGCATATTACATTTCAAACTGAATTTAGCTACACATATGCTTCCATATTTTGGAAGGGGAGATATTGTCATGTCTAGTTCATGGAGTTGCTGAGTATTCCCTTGTTTGTTAGTTATCATCCTGTGTATTTACACTTCTGAATTTGTTCTGTTTAGTGTTGGTTAATCACCTTATTGTAGTGATTGGTTGATGTTCCTGTTATCATCCACTAGATGGCAATAGTAACAAAAATAGGTAGCAGATACATGGGAGTAAAAACAGAACAAAGAAGTGATAGTAAAGCTTAAGCTGAAACCGAGGTTGTGTGCTTAAGAAATAAAGAGGCTACATGCCAGTTCATACATTTACTTTTCAGAGTGTTTATTCAACGAACACCACACTTATTAGATGATTTTGTCTTTTAGAATTATCTTCTGGTTTTGTTTCTTCACTAAGATCCTCAACTCTTCGGATCTCAACTGGTTCGATAGTCACCTTAAACATCCTCCTGACATGAGCATAAGGCACTTGCAGCATTCAGCTGGTATTCAGTGTGAGAGGAAAATGTCACTGCTAAAGCACTTGAGTTGTCATCTCATTTTGACACTATCTTTATTGACTGGAACAGAAAGTGGTAAGTAAAACGAGAGTTACTGAAGCCATACTACTGCAACATTTAAGAAGAGTGATTGTGTGATAGATGGAGTCTCTATAGTGGATATTACTTAAGTATTTTTTTTTTTTTGGAAAAAGAACAGTGTACTGAAACTGGCTGATGTATCCAATTTACTATTATTATTATTATTATTATTATTATTATTATTATTACTACATTTATCTAACTCTGATTGTTCTGCATCTACAATCTTTTTCAGCTCATCAATATTATTACACAAGAGAGTTAAGATGCATCTACAGCTCCTCTGATCTCAGTGACATGGTGTATATTGACAACTTTTATTTAAATAAATTTCTATTCACACAGTTCAACAGTACTTTGGGGAGGTTTGTGGGATTTAGTGAGAATGGAATGAAAAATGCTGAGAACTGGAACAATAGCACCTTTTTGCTAACAGAGAGAGCTGGTGTTGATATATACTGCAGATTTAATATTAAAACCAGGGACACACCGGACTGTACTAAAGAAGGTAAGTGGCTCAAAACTTCTCTGATCTTTACTGACACATGGAATTTTCATTTTCATTTCATTTCATTTATTTTTACAGAAGCATATGCTACTAAATAGAAAATAATTATTAATGTGAAACATGTTTTAATGTTACCTTGAATGATAATCATTAAATTCTAATTCTTACTTTTTTTTTATTCTAAATTAGAAAAACCTATTTTGAGTAAAAAAATAATTTATATTTCTTGAGTTTCTTGAGTTAACTGGCAAGTCTTATGTCAATCACCCCCCACCCCCACTCACCATACACACACATACATAATGGGCCTCATTTACGAAATGAACGTACGACCGAAAATTGGGTGTATGGTCATTTCTATGCAAAACTTGGAATTTATCAATATGGACGTGAGCGGTGGCTACGATTAAATCTCATGTCAGGTGTGAGCTCATGTGCACAAGTTTTTGAGTTAGCCTGAACTTGCGTGCAGCATAGAGAATTTCGGAGAATTGTATAATGACAGCATTTTGTTCATTTAGATTATTTTCCTAAAATGACAAAGAAAGCTTTTTTTGTTTCCTTTCAGGGCTTTAGCTTTATATGCGCAAATAGAAGCATAAACAACATACCATGAGGAATCACACATTGTCGTATCACGCACCTGCAGCGCTTCTGTGAATGGAGAAAAACAGAAATTCTCAAATAAATAAAATAAATAGGGCTACATGAAATATATTTCTCTTAATTAACAGATTAACAAAAGAAAAAAGAAAACAGTGCGACAAGTATAGGCCACTTTCGTTTTTGTGACACTCTTAATGCATTTTATTTTCTTTATATATTTATTTTAAAAATTTAATTGATTGGTGATCACGCAGGTGCCTCACACGCGCAACATTTCAGCTTTACTAACTTGACATTTCAGCCATTAATCAAACTAAAATGCAGTCAATCAAACATAAAAGTTACACTGCTCAATTTACAAGGTCCACTGTAAAATCAGCATGCAGCGCCAAAATAAACATTTTTGCACTTGTGAAGGGTGATATTTTACGTGGATATTGGAACACAAGTGAAGTACAAAGCCTTGTTTACATCATAGATAATAGTTTAGCAACCAAATGTTACATAGCAAAAATGGAAACATTTGGATGTCGAATGAGAGAGGCTTGTGAGCCCAATGCCGTTTAGTTTCGCTTTAATAAATTCATTTTAGCTTGATGTTTTATTCTGTTTATGAATGCCACTGTGGCCTAATTTGTATTTTACGTCATAGTTTTATGTAAAATTGTATAGCTGCTCATTTTTTCATTCTTGATCTGTAATACCGTTAAATTTAAAGGGTTTGTTGTGGATTAAGGAGAACTAAATAATCTATATAGTGTTTATAATTTTTATAAATGTATTGTTATATTTATTGGTATTTGATATACATATAAATTAATGCCATTGTTTGCAATTATAAGGTTAAAGGGTGCTTTTTGAGTAAGATAAATTTGTCTTTCATGAGATTACTTCCTCTTTTTGGCCGGGTTACGTTTCTCTGTGTTGTAAACTCTAGGGGCAAGGCTTCTAAACCGGGGTGTTTTTAGGGGTGTGATATTCAAATGACGATTGTTTTCAGCTGCCACATTTATCAACGTACGATCTTTCGTACGATGGGATTGGCAGCATACGAATGTTTCATAAATCACACGTGAACTCTGTCTTAAGTTGATTTGGGTGCTCAGATCTGCACTCATTTCTACGTTAGATTGATAAATGAGGCCCATTATGAGACATTCATTGATGCATTGACAGCTGTGTATTTAGGATATTGTTCTTTTTGATTCAGTGAAACCGATGGTTATGCTCAGTTTAGTGAAGCAGGCCGGTGGCAGACATCCAGCTGTGTTGATGTGCAGCGCATATGAATTTTATCCTCGACACATCAAAGTGTACTGGTTGAGAGATGGTAAAGCGGTGACCTCAGATGTGACCTCCGTAATGGAGATGGCTGATGGAGATTGGTACTATCAGATCCACTCTGAACTGCAATATACTCCCAGATCTGGAGAGAAGATCTCCTGTGTGGTGGAGCATGCCAGCTTCAATAAACCCATGATTTATGACTGGAGTAAGAGGAGATACTCACCTAATCTCATATTAGTATTACATTTATGAATGGTTTATTTTAATATGCCAATTTAAGATCAAATAGAAAATATTAAATAGTCCTCACCTACTGTCTTATTAAAACTATGTTTGTGGCATAATTTGACACATTAGTGTACCCTACAGATCCGTCTGTTTCTGAGGCTGAAAGGAATACAATCGCCATCGGGGCATCTGGTCTGGTGCTGGGAATCATCATAGCAGCTGCTGGACTCATTTACTACAAGAAGAAGTCAACAGGTCAATGGAGATGAGAATAATTTAGACTGCTACTAATCTGTGTACATCATTCCTTTACATGCATTTTGACTTGTCAATCTTTTTTTGTGTTTTTGACAGGAAGGATCCTAGTACCTCATTTTCTATGGTAGTTTTCTCAAATTTTGATTACTCTAAAATTTAAAACAAGAAAAACAATGATAAAATTATAGCACAAAAGTGGACACTTATTTTTTTTCTTCTGATAAGCACTGTATGAATGTAATATTATAAGATCTTATTCAGTGTTGAAATTTATATAAATGATGTGTGAAATATAGATATAATAGTGATTCTTGTTCTTGCTAAGTTCATCTTTTGTATTTGTGCACAATATTGTACCTGAAACTAATAAGATACAAGTCTTTGTGACTTTGCCTAATAAATGAAACAATTATACTAAAGTATATATGAGTACATTTTACTCATCTTTCTTTATTTAAGGAAAACTGTTAAGAGATTAATTTGTAATTGGTCTTAATTTTTAGGAATTACATATTTCTGTCTCTCCAATGTGTCCCCAAATGACCCTAATGTGGTTGACTACAAAATGTTGAGAGAAACATTTTCTTGATTTTCATGTTCTATATTATGTACATATGGTCTTACGTGTTTCTTTACAAACTGTGTAAAATTTTATTCAGTTTTTATCCACTTCCTCTTTTATGATGTCATTTTTAGACTTATAATAAGCATTAAAAACTTAACAGTCCTCCTTGGGCATTCTGATGTTTTCTGTTCTGAAAAGAAAATTTTTTTTTTTTCTTTTTAATTCTGTGTTAATGAAAAGAAGTTAAAGGAAAGATAAATGGAGTTTTTAGCTGATTAGGGGATGCTTGCAGAACACTGTAATATGTAATTAGTTGAGTGTATTTACACCTGAGTTAAATTAACTGTGCTCAGAGTGTATTTGGTCCCACTCTACAAAGTGATAAACTAACACTGAAGTTAATGAGAGAATTAAGTGTTTAATTAAGTGTTGATTGAGCATTAGTGATGAATACCTGCTGTTAAGAAACAGAATCACTGAAGGAAAGAGAAACAAGAAGAGAAAAGAGAAACACTAGAACTACAACTGACTTCCAGTCTCAGCCTTAGATGAAATCAACTGAAATAGAACACATTAAATCTCTCAAGATCTCAGCAGAGGATGATTCAACAACAAATTACCAGCTTCACTTATTACTAACCAGTTTGACTTTATTTCTGTCATGCAAAAGTTTTTACTGAGAATTAACAGAGGTTTATTTTCATAGTTTTATTGAATTTTATTTGAAGGTCACCATTTTGGTGAATAATGTTTGCTTTAGTTGGGCTCTTCACCCTTGACGTTATAATTTTTTTTTTTCCCTCTGGTTGCTGTATTTCTGTGTTTACAAAACACATTATTAGAAAACCATGCGAAAATGTGATCAGGTGATGTTGGCTGCTTAATGCTGACAGAATTATGATTCACTGATTGTTACATTTTACATTGTTGATTATGGTAGCCCTTTGTTTCTACAGATTGAGTTTTTGACAATGTGAACAAATTTATAAATATATTGTGCACAAGAAGTAGTAATGTGTCATTCATGTACCATGTAGTGCTTTGAAGGTGATGGGGAGAATCTTGTATTGAGTACAAAAACGAACGGGTAGATGTTAAGAATGTTTTAGTTCTTTATCTTTTGATGCCGTCTGACTATTCTCAGTCCTTGCATTCATGAAGACATGGGCCTATGGAAAGAGTTATGAACAAGAAGCCAATTGTCTTTTCACAAACTTCTTCCAAGTTTGTTGTTACATCCATACATTATATAGTTTCATTGCTAGGGGTGGTGCAGTGGTACATCCAATGAGAATTATACACCACATCTGTGTGGTACTCAGGCCAAGAATATACGTTATGTAAAATGGAAGTCTGGCCAGGAAGTTCTGGACATATTAGGGATACGGAGAGAACTACATCTTTATGCCAAATGTCGATAGTACAGACTAAACTCAGTCACTTCTGAGCTAGGAGGCCCTCTTCCTCAGTTGAACATTTGAACTCCATTTAAGATGTATATATGTGAGGATAAGAGAGATACAGTCAAACAGAAGAGAGAGAGAGAGCACAGACGGGAGGAGGGAGTAAGACAGAGAGAATGGGGAAAAACACGTATTGGAGGAGGGAGCGATCAGAAGAAAAGGAGTGAGAAGGGAGGAGGGATTGCATAGAGGCAAACTCACAGAAACATCTGGCAGAGAGCATGATATAATTTAACAGTTCCCCCATTTCTTTATATAATAAACACCATAAAGGCTCTCTGCCCAATTCCCTTTCTCTTAACATTCAATCAACATTTTTCTCATTACATCATTCTTCATTATTCTCATTACTTTATCAGTTGGAGCAAACAGTGGGCTTTTAATCCACCAGTTGAGTTTGCTCATTCTCCTCGTTGGTCCCCCTAGGGGACTCTTCTGCCCCTGCCAGGGTTAGAGGCACGCCTGGTGTGAACTCAGGGTGTTTCTCCTTTCAACGGCGTAAAGGTAAAACCGAAACCATGTATCTCACTCTGTCAGTCCAGATTAGCAGAGTAAACCATCCTTGAGATCAGAAGAACTACTTCTACCTGTGAAAGGAGATCTTAAAATGCTTTTGTTAGGGACAACCCATGTTTACTCCTCACCCAGTCGATCCTTGTTGTAGTGATCTGTGAGGAAAAAATTAATGTGACCTGAGGGCTGTCCATTTTTCCTATAACACCAGCAGATTGACAGGGCTGGAACCCATATCATTCCAATTTCAGTCAATATCATTTATAATCTTATCTGAATTCTTTCATATTCCCCCTGTATACCACGTCTAGGTGGTATACACTAAATTTAAATTCATCTCAATTATTTCTTTGTTGTTCATAGGTGTCTCACTATTCATCAAATAGTTTCTTAAACATGACTTTTCAGCTAAAGATAACAAGATGTAATACAAACTATATCTTTGAAGACCTGTATTTAACATTATACTGTTTATTAAGTTATCAACATAATTTTTTCGTGGCTCCCACATTTCCCACAGTATAACCCTTAACTTTTTGGGGCCAATACATAACTCAAATCACATGAAAAAATCTTTTCAGCCAAATTATCTAAATACAGTTGTGCATCTCTGCTCTATACATTGTCATCCACGTAATCAACAGTATTGTCTCCTAATTTTGGATTTGCTGGTGACTGACAATGCTTTTAAAAATAGCAGCGCACTTGATCTAACACAGCAGAGATGGAACAAAGCAAGAGTAGCTTCATTTAAAACTTCACTAAATCCAAGTGAACTGAGAATGGCAAATAGCCTGTTGAATTTGTACTAAACAATTTCTGAAACATACTAATCTGCTGTTTCATCCATCCTATACAGATCAAGTGACATAGACAATTAGAAGAATTGTTATTTAGCAGTTTATTTGTTTTAGTGCCTTGCAAGGACTCCACTATACCAATTTTCTTATCGCATTTAGAAAATCATTCAATCTTGAAAGGACTGAGAATATCTCAATGTGAGAATAGGTAACAAAGATAGCTTTTCACGAAGCATCCATTCCTTTTTTAAGAATGAGTAATGAAAAAGGTATTTTGCAAAACATCTATTCTCCTTCCCACATATAAATTGTGAGGATAATCAATTGGTCGCGATCCGATATCCCATACTATACGTCCCGTATATCTTAAAATACGAGGATAACCCACTCTGCCAAATATGGTAGAGTGTAAATTCATGGCACGAAAATGTGCTCAATTTCTTAACAGACAGTAAGAATAATTCATTACAGATTATTTCTCACCTGTCTGTAGAAATTCCCGGAAAGATGAGCCCCCATTTGTTAAGAATGTTTTAGCTCTTTATCTTTTGATGCCGTCCGACTATTCTCAGTCCTTCCATTCATGAAGACATGGGCCCATGGAAAGAGTTATGAACAAGAAGATAATTGTCTTTTCACAAACTTCTTCCAAGTTTGTTGTTACATCCAAACATTATATAGTTTCATTGCTAGGGGTGGTGCAGTGGTACATCCAATGAGAATTATACACCACATCTGTGTGGTACTCAAGAATATACATTATGTAAAATGGAAGTCTGGCCAGGAAGTTCTGGACATATTAGGGATACACTTGGACGGAGAGAACTACATCTTTATGCCAAATGTCGATAGTACAGACTAAACTCAGTCACCTCCGAGCTAGGAGGCCCTCTTCCTCAGTTGAACATTTGAACTCCATTTAAGATGTATATATGTGAGGATAAGAGAGATACAGTCAAACAGAAGAGAGAGAGAAAGAGCACAGACGGGAAGAGGGAGTAAGACACAGAGAGAATGGGGAAAAACACGTATGGGAGGAGGGAGCGATCAGAAGAAAAGGAGTGAGAAGGGAGGAGCGATTGCATAGAGGCAAACTCACAGAAACATCTGGCAGAGAGCATGATATAATTTAACAGTAGCCAATGAAGTCTATGTAGGATGGGAGTGATGTGAGAAGATTTCTTTGAAAAAGTGAAAACCCTAGCTGCAGAGTTCTGGATATGTTGGAGCTTATTTATGTTGTGTTTGTTAGTCCATAGAAAAGAGAATTACATTAGTCGAGTCAAGAAGTAATGAAGGAATGAACCAGTGTCTCAACATTGATATATAAGAAGGGACATAAACGAGCGATATTATGGAGGTGAAAAAAATTTAGTGAGTGAAGAAATGTGAGGTAGGAAGGAGAGAGAGGAGTCAAAGATTGTACCCAGGTTTTTAACGGTGGTGAAAGGTCAAACCAAGATCCCAGCAATGTTAACATTGTCAGCACAGAAAGGAGCAACACTTTTAGGTGAACCGACAAGTAGTAGATCTGTTTTTTCAGTGTTGAGTTTGAGAAAGATACTGGTCATCCAAGCATTTATATCATTAATACAAGCTGATATGGAGTTGGTGGGAAAAGGAGAGTTGTGTTGAGAACTGATATAGAGCTGGGTGTCATCTGCATAGCAGTGGAAGTTGAAGCCGTGATGATGGATAATGTTACCTAAAGGTAGCATATAGATGATGAAGAGTAAAGGCCCAAGAACAGAACCCTGAGGAACACCGTGAGAGACAGGAGCAGTAGAGGACTTAGCCTGGCGATCAGCAATGTAATGCTGACGGTCAGACAGGTAAGAAATGAACCAAGATAGGGCAGTTCCAGAAATACCAAGAGCAGAGAGTCGTGAGATGAGAATACTGTGAGAGATAGTGTCAAAAGCAGAAGAAAGATCTAACAGAATTAAAATGCTAATGGAGTCTGAGTCAGTGACCATAAGGAGGTCATTGACAACCTTGAGAAGTGCTGTCTCAGTGCTGTGAAGAGTGCGAAAACCAGACTGGAAACATTCATAGCATTCATAGAGGTTATGAGATGACAAATATGACTGAAGTTGCGCAGCAACAACTTTTTCAAGTAGCTATGAAAGAAGCGGAAGATTTGAAATTGGTCTGTAATTGGCCATATCAGAAGGGTCAAGGCTGGGTTTCTTTAAGACTGATGTGACAGCTGCAGTTTTTAATTCAAGAGGAACAGCACCAGTGTAGAGAATTTGAGAAATGAGAAGTGAAATAGGCCGCAAAGTAGTGTGCAGAGTGTTTGAGTAGAGCATTACGAGCAGGATCAAGATGACAAAGAGATGGATTCGATTTTTTGAGTAGCTCAGAGATATAAGCAGGGGTTGGAGGGTCAAAATCAGTAAAAGTACCAGGTGCAAAACCAGAGGAAATGTCATGTGAGTGGAGAGGAGAGTTCATTGTTGGAAAGCAATTATATATGTGATTTATTTTATTTTGGAAGAAGTGTATGAATGACTCACAGAGGTCTACTGAGTTACACATGACAGGTGCAGGAGGGTTGGTGAGTTTGTTGACTACAGAAAACAGTGTTTTAGGACAGGAGGATGCATTGGTAATGAGGGCAGATTAGTAACTGGAGCGTGCAGTATTTAAGGCAGATTTATATCGCTGAATATGGTCCTTATAAGCAATAAGATGCAAGTTCAAACCAGTTTTCCTGTAAATCCGTTCAAGGCGACGACCAGTAGTTTTCAGTTTGCGAAGTGCAGGGGTAAACCAGGGAGACATGTGTAGAAGGTACAAGTCTGCATTTAAGGGGGGCGTGTATATTAAGGGCTGTAGAGGAATTAAGGGCTGTATAGAGGAATTATATTCGGAAAGGATATCGAGGGCACTAGTGTGTTCAGTGATGTCAGAAAAATATGTTTGTACAGATTCAGTAAACAGAAATGGATTAACAGAATTGAAGTTACAGAAAGTTATGGTAGATTTCACCCTAAGGCAGGGAAGAGGCATTTCACAGTTTAGTTCGATGAAAAGGTGATCAGAAAGTCCAATCTGAGAGCCAAGCACAGAAACATTACGTAGACCAGTAGTACAGACCAAATCCAGTGTGTGACCTTTTAAGTGTTGAGGAAAGTCAATATGCTGTACGGGATTGAAACATTCAAAAACTGACATGAGTTCACGGGAATCCGCACAATCAATATTATCATGTATATTTAAATCACAAAGTAAGATAACAGAAGAAGACATAGCACAGGAAAGGGTTAACAGTTCATGCAGTTCAGTGAAAAAATTTGACATTGATTTAGGTGGACGATACAAGTGAATTACAATCATAGGAGATGTACCAGAGATTTTGAGAACTAGGTATTCAAAGGTTAAAGTCACATGAAAGTCGATGGTATTGACTCGGATGTTACTACGGTAGACAGCAGCCAGACCACCACCCCTAGATGTCAAACGAGGTTTGGCCAGGTAGCTGTATCCAGAGGGAGTGAGGAGATTTAGGTGGAAATAGCCGTTAGGAATTTTCCATGTTTCAGTAAGCAGCAGAAAGTCTAGGTCCTTCTCAGTTAGTAACGTGGAAAGCACAGTTGCCTTATTCGTGAGAGACCGACAATTAAACTGCGCTAATGCAGGATGTAATATGCAATCATTGCGTATGTGTAGATCAGTCAGAGACGGAGCACAGGATACAGTAATTAATGAGGTAAGATTTATTCCACGGTGGTTAGCCGGCAGCATAGAGTAGCGTATATCCGAGGGGTTAGACCAGATAGATGGAATAGATGAAGATGTCAGGCAGCGCGATGAGAAGTAGTGGTGACAGGAAAGATGAATGTAACGCAGCCATCTAGTAATCCCAAGCTCCTTGCAGAGCCTGTATGTAGTCACGTCGAGACGAGGGTGCGATTTCAGGCTGCACAGTTGAGATAGCGAGTAGTTGAGCACCATATCAACAACGCAGCTGAATAATAAGCCTAGAGTTATACAATTTCTCACAGAAGTGAGTACACCCCTCACATTTTTGTGAATATTTTATTATATCTTTTCATGTGACAACACTGAAGAAATGAATTTTTGCTACAATGCAAAGTAGTGAGTGTACAGCTTGTATAACAGTGTAAATTTGCTGTCCCCTCAAAATAACTCAACACACAGCCATTAATGTCTAAACTGCTGGCCACAAAAGTTCACCCCTAAGTGAAAATGTCCAAATTGGGCCCAAAGTGTCAATATTTTGTGTGGCCACCATTATTTTCCAGCACTGGTTTAACCCTCTTGGGCATGGAGTTCACCAGAGCTTCACAGGTTGCCACTGGAGTCCTCTTCCACTCCTCCATGACGACATCACCTTGCGCTCCTCCACCTTCTGTTTGAGGATGCCCCACAGATGCTCAATAGGGTTGGAGGGTCATGGACTGTGATTAATCATGATTAATCGCACATTTAAAATACAAGGATTTACCTGTAAATGTGTTGAAATGAAATGCATGACAAACTAGTTTAAGGAAACAGAACCTTTCACACTTCCGCCAGGTATGAGACATAATCCTTATTATTCTTTTATCATTATTCATTTGTTTTTATTCAGCCATTATCAGTCTTTATACTGGCAATAAAACGTTTACCAAGCCACATCGCTTCAATCCCAGTTTACATTTACCCAACTATTATCAAAAGTATTTCTAAATAAATACAACAAAACATTTTCTTGCGACCTTACGTGAAGTATTATGACAAAATGCATTAAGAAGAAGAATTGGACCTGTTCTGCAGGTGCATTAGAGCTAACATTAGCATCATGCTACATAAGACAATTTATGAGATTAATAGTACACTTTTACTCAGAACTCACTTCAAACCACCATCGAGTGTTTGTAATAACTTTCTTTTACGATCACATGTGGAATTTGGTCATTTACTGTTGTTAAAATATGCTCTTTATAGCCTTTTATATCGCTGCACAAATTAGCATTTCAGATGTACACATTCATCTCAAGAAAATCACATACAAACCATATCCTATCGTAATCGTGTGTTTATTATCTTGTATAATCTATAGTGGCTGTTGTCATGTTTATTTCTGCTGTGTAAAAGCCTTAACGTGTGCTCTGGCTGAAACTCACATTGTTTGTGATGTTACAACCGCCTCTCTGTTCTTAAGTTGCCAGGTATACATTCCAACTATAATACACATTAGTAAAAGGATCTATTTTAATTTTCATTTGTCTATATACACTTTGGGCGGCCGCGGTACATTATAAAAATAGCCCAAAAAAACGCAACCCGCGGCTCTGTAATTTTTCCCGCGACTGTATTTTCAAAATAGCCCACTTGTGCCGCTACCCTGGCAACAGTGGTTCACTGTACCCTCATCACACAATGATAGATAACCTTCTGCGCTGCGATGATGGGAAGAAGTTGGGGTCAAGCATTATCACATGATTAATTTGCATTAAAAAAATATTAACGTGTTAAAAATTTTAGATTAATCGCATGCGCTAACGCGTTAACGTTGACACCCCTAAATAAAATATTTACAAAAATGTGAGGGGTGTACTCACTTCTGTGAGATACTGTATAAATATATATATACATACACATATACTAGTACTAAACTACTAACAAAATATATAAACTTCGTTTTTCCTCACATTCTTTCTTGTAACTCTTCCCTCTCAGTCACACACCTGACTAAATGGCTCATTATGCAGCTCATTATGTGGGCCTTTGTCTTCTCAGGTGTGAATCACAGCATTATGCAGGATAGCTCACGCCCTCTCGCATAGACCCTTTCTACTCAAAGTGTCTTAGAAAATTTAAATCAATATATTGTTTTCTGTGAGCAAGTAAACAAGATGATTTTCACATAACTTTGAAGCAAAAACTCTAGGCTTCAAGATCCAGTTCTCAAAAGTCTTGTGAACAAATGTTCTGTATGTGTTTTATGGCCTTATTCAAGTGATTTAAAAATTTTAGTTTTTCACTAACCACACGTAAACGTTGCTTTCTCAAAAACACAATCATGTACATATATTCTGCTCAGATATTACTGTAGCCCAGTTTGTGCTGATTACAGTGTTATTAGACTTTAGGCATTAATATGTTTTTAAGATACTGAAAACAACACAAATGTCAGGGCATGTCAAAACTTTTCCAGGGCCCCAAAACACCCTCAGACCCCAGAGGGTTAATAAATGCTTAAATAAGTATGATATAGTGCTCACAGACTGACTGTAAGTTTGCTTTTGTGTTCAATATCATTTCAACTCACTCATCCTTAACAGCCTCTTTGTAAAGTATGCATTATCTAGTGACAGGATCATAAAACATGGCATGCTGAAATGTACCAAAGATCAGATTTGAAGTGGCACAAATCTACACAATTTAAAGATATTGTTTTGTGTTTGTAACCTGCACATTACACTACCTTTTTAATTTTTAAGAACCCATGAAAGAAACTAGTCTTCTTTAAAACTAGTATTTTTGTCAGTTGGTGAAATAAATATTTCTCTCCTTTCATTGGTAAATACAGCAGATCACTAGCAGAGGAAGTTCCTCAAACTGGTTTGTGGCGGAAGTTTCTTATGAAAAATACCACAAGTGAAACCCAAACCAAAAGATGAATATAACCTGTGGGAGAAAATGTTATTTGCACAATTTTTTAATGTGTTTTATTTTATGTTATGTTATTTTAAAGTACTATGGTTTAACAGTACTTGCAGTAAGAGCAAATTGTGATAGTAGTTATTTGACTACTTGTAAATAACAAAAAGTGTAAATAACAAAAAAATGTTCTTCTTGTAAATAATGTTAGATGCTACATATACTGTACAGTAGCGTAAATAGCGACCAATACTACTTGCAATTCAGGGACTACAGTTTTTATACTTGTCACTTTGTGCATTTTACTGATCCCATAGCTATTCGATCACGGAAAGAACAGGTGCAAATGCCCACCAATAATATCATGTTCACTGTACTTATACTGTATACTTTACATTTGAGGTGAGCAGCCTGATTTCAGTGAAAACTCTTTGTGTTTTAAAATTACATATTAATAGTATCTCATTAAATAATGTTTCAATTTAAATCTCCCTCAATATATAACAAAATGTCTTTAGAAATGTTTTGAAAAAACTGGTTTTAGAAAGTGGTTCTGGAAGGAAATGCAATAACCAGTTCATGGTTGTGTTTTTGCTGGACTGTGAAACTATATGAAGAGTTTATTGTCAACATTCTGTGGTAAACATGATACAAAAAATCATAGGGAGAGTATCAAGTAATAATAGCAATCATGTTCCACATTAAAAAGCCTTATTGCAATTTAAATGTATGAAGGGCATAAAACGTTATAAATGCTGGGCCATGACTAAATATTATAAATAGCTGAATTTTGTACATTCATCAAGATGACATACCTTTAACATGATTAAATGAATGTGTTTTTTTTTTCACTCCATGTGCTTTTGTATAAGGAAGTATAACAACATAAATATCTGGTGCATTTTTGGCTGTGTTCATGACAGTCATGCATCTCTGGGATTTTATTTTTTTAAACTGGTTTACCGTGATTGTTGTCAACAAACAAACAAGAGCCATGAAGCTTGTAATCATGACAATGTTTTGGGGGAACTATGGGGAAGTTTTGATAAGATGTGATCAAAACTTCCTTATAGTTTTATAATACAGTAATAACAACAATGGACCCTTTTCACAGACTTTTTGTTATTTTACATTTACATTAAAATACAAAACACTTTCCTGCTGCTGTTTCTTATACAACGGCTAAGGAAATTATGTTAAAAACTTACTCTCTTCTGATTTTCAAACAATCTCCCTATTTTTTTTTTCATCTTTTGGAAACTCATAGAAATGCTATCATGGATTTTTTTTTTTTTTATTGGAGCAAATGAAAAAGCAAAATTTTAATTGTACATTCACAAAGATGACATACCTTTAACATGATTAAATGAACTTTCTTTTACACTTTCTTTGTGCTTTTGTATAAGGAAGTATAACAACAAGTATTTGGGGCATTCTTGGCTGTGTTCATGACAGTCATGCATCTTTGGGATTTTTTTATTTTTAACTGGTTTACCATGATTGTTATCAACAAACAAACAGGAACCATGAGGCTTGTAATCATGGGAATATTTTGGGGTAACTATGGGGAAGTTTTTATCAGATGTGATCAAAACTTCCCAATAGTTTCATAATACAGTAATCACAACAACAGACCATTTTCACATACAAAACACTCTCTTCTGCTATTTCTTACAAAACAGCTTCACAGGAAGTGAAAGTAAATTTTACATTTTACTCTTTTCCGACTGTCATAATCTCCCTATATTTTTTCATCTTTTGGAAAGTCATAGAAACGCTATCATGGATTTTTTGCTATTGGAGCAAATGGAAATACCAAAATTTTATTTGTTGTAATTTCCATTCCCCACTATAGTGGTTTACCCAAATATGACAACGTCCACTTCTGAGAACCCCAGAAATATGAAAAGCATCCATTATTTTACTATTTCTGTGAGCAGTTGTGCCAAAGAACAGCAAGATTCTCATTTTATTCAGAGATTTTACAATGTTACATAATGTAAGTCTTTCACATAGCAAACCATTAAACCAAAAACTATAAAAATATAATAACTTTGAGAAAAAATGCCAGACTGTAAACCTGTGGTTAAAAAATGTTATTAAATCCAAATGAGTTATCCAAACTCTAAAGAGAGTATGCTCTGAATACTGTAAGAGTTTCTGTTACTGCAATGCTGTCACCTACAGGTAGTAAATACAAATGACAGGTCTGTGTCTGAAACATCTGAAACTAAATGAAATATAACAAAATGTGAAATTATGTAAGACTTTGTATGTTCTACCAATTAAAAATGTCTTTAATTTTAAGTAAGAAATAACGTTTTTCCTCTTTGCAACTTGTGAGTCTAGGGGACTGAGGAGTAAACGCAACAAGATGAGAGGAAAAACATCCCAGGTTAAGTATGTAACCATGGTTCCCTATCAGTCAGTCACGTTTGACGTAACGTCATAGTGACTGATGTAATGGGATCTCGTCCGAGAGCCCAATCACCTTCAAGTATTAACAAAACAAGCCAATGACAGTTGGCGTGTGTGTTTCACCATGCGCACCCCGCCCCGCAGCGCGGGTATAAAAGGAGAGCGCGTGCAAACGCACATCAGCTTTTCGCTTCGGAGCCGAGCCTTTTCAGCGAATCTCCGAGAGTGTTCCAGACAGCAAGTCTCGGCGTTGGTGTTACGGCGCGTCAGCGGGGGTTGCCGATCCAGTGCTGCTGCTTCTCTCACGGTGTGCTGCAACCTATCAAACCGCGGTCACGTAGTGATCTCCCCTGGGTGCTTCAGCGCTTTCTCTAAAAGAGTGTTTTTTTTCTAAAAGAGCAATATCTAAAAGAGCTCCACGAGCGACGGGCGTCTTTTTAAAGATGGCTTCCCGCTCGTGTGTTTCTGGATGTGGTTGTTTCCTGGCTTCATCTGACGGTCACGATCGCTGTGTCTCGTGCTTGAGCTTTCAGCACGCTGAAGCAGCGCTCGTGGATGACTCATGTTCTCATTGCGGGAACGTGACCATCGCGATGCTGTGCTCCAGATTCCTCCTCGTCAAACAGGGGGGTATCCCCCTTGCCATGCCCCGTTTTAGCTCCTCCGGTTCTCGGAGGGCTACTTCGGCTCATGGTCCAGGTGACTTGAGAATCACAGTGAGAGCTTCCCCGTCGAGTGCATCTCCGCGGGCCTCTCACTCCTCCAGCGCATCGCGCCATCTGGTGTTTCCGGACGAACTCGCGGGATCCCCGGACAGGGCGGGGCCCAGCATCTCGTTCGGAGCACCAGCGGATGACAGGATGTCGACCGCTGCATCGGAGGACGAGCTAGGCTCTGGAGATGACAATTCGGCTGCGCTGCCTCCGTCAGGAAGAGTGGCGTTGCCCGAGTCAGATCCAGAGCTGACTGCTATGCTTTCCCGGGCCGCTGAGAGCATCGGGCTGCACTGGAGGTCTCCTCCTTCTCCCAAATGCTCGAGGCTGGATGATTGGTTCCTGGGGGCGCAGGCCGGTCGCCGGCAACCGCCTCTGATTCCTTTCTTCCCGGAAGTGCATCAGGAGGTGACTAGGTCTTGGAGGACACCTTTTTCTGCCCGAAACAGGCCTAGTGCTTCCTCCGTCCTCACCACCCTCGATGGCGGAGTGGCCCAAGGGTATGTGGACATCCCCCAGTCGAGCGTGCTATTACCATGCAGCTCTACCCGCAAAGCGCCGCCGCCTGGAGGGATAATCCACGCCTTCCGTCCAGGGCCTGTAAGTTCTCATCCACTCTAACGGCCAAGGCTTACAGTGCTGCTGGACAGGCCGCTTCTGCCCTGCACGCCATGGCCCTCCTGCAAGTTCACCAGGCCAAGGCGTTGAAGCAGTTGCACGAGGGTGGTGCTGACCCAGGTGTGCTGCAGGAACTGCGCACAGCAACGGACCTCGCCCTAAGGGCGACGAAAGTCACAGCGCGGGGCCTGGGTCAGACGATGTCCACGTTGGTGGTCCAGGAGCCCCACCTATGGCTGACCTTGGCGGATATGAGGGAGACTGACAAGCATCGCTTCTTGAACTCCTCGATCTGCCAGGCCGGCCTATTTGGCGAGGCGGTGGAGGGCTTTGCCCAACAGTTCTCTGCCGCACAGAAGCAGACGGAGGCGTTCCATCATATCCTGCCCCAGCGGTCTGCTGCTGTCTCCACCCAGCCGCTGGCTACAGCCCCTCCGTCTGCTCATCGCCAAGAGTGCCCTCCTGCGGCGCAGCCCGTCTCCACCCCTGCCAAGCCTGTGAAGCGCCAGGGCAAGCAGCGTCCCTGAGACGGGCGACCTGGAGTCTTTGGATCCTGCTCTTCAGGAGATGGTGACCGCACCACTCCTTCCCCCAGAGGAGGGCCAGATGGAAAATCTTTTGTTCCCTTTTTGTTTTGTTCCGCCACTGGCTCCCCAGCCAGTGGTACCCAAAACCTCAAAAAAAGAGCAGTTTCCATTTTCTCTGGGTCCCAAGAGGGTGAGGATGGCGGTGCACGAGGCACAGTCTCTACACTCCCATCCCCCTCTCCTTTCGACAGTGGGCAGCAGGGTCCGGTCCGAGGATGCGATGCCTTCTCCGGCGCTCCCTGCCCAGCCGTGGAGCCAGGTAAGTGTCGCACCGCGCGCTCAAACCCCACTTTGGGACGCACGGCCTTCCGAGTCGGGTTCCTGTGCTCCACTTCGCTGCCTCACCGCGGGTACGTCGGTGGCTCCCCTGGTCCCGCTTGTACAGTCTCTGGGGGCCTGGCTAGCGCTCCCCAGGCCGTCTCGCTGGCTCCTGAGAACCATCAGACTCGGCTATGCGATTGAGTTCGCTCTGCGCCCTCCCAAGTTCAGGGGCGTCTGGTTCACCTCTGTGTTGAACAAAGATGCTCCTGTCTTGCGTGCAGAGATCGCGGTCCTGCTGGCGAAGGACGTGATACAGCCGGTCCCTCCAGCCGAGATGAGGTCAGGGTTTTACAGCCCTTACTTCATTGTACCCAAGAAGGGCGGTGGGTTACGACCAATCTTGGACCTGCGCATTCTGAACCGGGCCCTTCACAAGCTCCCGTTCAAGATGTTGACGCAGAAACGCATCTTTCAATGCATCCGTCCTTTCGATTGGTTCGCAGCAATCGACCTGAAGGACGCGTACTTTCATGTCTCGATCCTCCCTCGACACAGACCATTTCTTTGCTTTGCGTTCGAAGGGCGAGCATATCAGTACAAGGTCCTCCCCTTCGGGCTGTCCCTTCGTGTCTTCACTAAAGTAGTGGAGGCAGCCCTTGTTCCATTAAGGGAAGCAGGCATTCGCATTCTCAACTACCTCGACGACTGTCTCATACTGGCCCAGTCTCGAGCACAGTTGTCCGAACACAGGGACACGGTGCTCAGCCACCTCAGCCGGTTGGGGCTTCGGGTCAACTTGGAAAAGAGCAAACTCTCCCCTGTGCAGAGGATCTCTTTTCTCGGCATGGACTTGGACTCGGTCAACCTCACAGCATGTCTCTCAGTAGAGTGTGCTCAGTTGATGCTGAACTGCCTGGAGTCTTTCTAGCGCAAGAGGGTGATTCCACTTAAACAGTTTCAGAGACTCCTGGGGCATATGGCATCCGCAGCCGCTGTCACGCCACTCGGATTGCTTCATATGAGACCGCTTTAGCGTTGGCTTCACGACCGGGTCCCGAGATGGGCATGGCGACGCGGCACGTACCGGGTCTCAGTCACCCCGTCCTGCCGTCAGACCTTCAGCCCGTGGTCGGATCTTGCTTTTCTTCGGGCAGGAGTTCCCCTAGTGCAAGTGTCCAGGCATGTTGTTGTATCAACAGATGCCTCTGCCATGGGCTGGGGTGCCATGTGCAATGGGCATGCAGCTGCGGGGCTCTGGACAGGCCCCCGACTGCAGTGGCATATCAACTGCCTCGAGTTGCTAGCAGTATGGCTTGCTCTGCGCTGCTTCAAATTGCTGTTACACGACAAGCATGTACTGGTCCGTACGGACAACACTGCGACCGTTGCGTACATCAACCACCAATGCGGTCTACGCCCCCGTTGCATGTCGCAACTCGCCCCTCATCTCCTCCTTTGGAGTCAGAATCATCTGAGGTCGCTTCGCGCCGTTCATGTCCCAGGCGAGCTCAATTGTGCAGCCGATGATCTCTCACGTCAGCCCGCCCTTCCGGGAGAATGGCGACTCCACCCCGAGACAGTCCAGCTGATTTGGAGAAGCTTCGGGGATGTTCAGGTAGACCTGTTTGCCTCCCCGGACACGTCCCACTGCCAGCTGTTTTACTGACTGTCCGAGGGGACCCTCGGCATTGACGCGCTGGCACACAGCTGGCCTCGGGGCTTACGCAAATATGCGTTTTCACCAGTGAGCCTTCTCGCACAGACACTGTGCAAGGTCAGGGAGGACGAGGAGCAGGTCCTCTTGGTGGCGCCGTACTGGCCCAATCGGACTTGGTTCCCCGAACTGATGCTCCTCGCGACAGCCCCTCCTTGGCAAATTCCTCTGAGGAGGGATCTCCACGTGTGGTCCCTGGACGGGACGCGGAGGTTCTAGTTGGGCTACCTCCAGCGGTAGCAAACACCATCACTTCAGCTAGAGCCCCGTCTACAAGACATGCTTACAGGCTGAAGTGGAACCTGTTCGTCGATTGGTGTTCTCCCCGCCAGGAAGACCCCCGTAGATGCCCGATCAGGGTCGTGCTCTCTTTCCTGCAAGATGGGTTGGAGCGAAGGCTGTCTCCCTCCACCCTCAAAGTGTATGTTGCTGCTATTGCCGCACATCACGATGCAGTAGATGGTAAGTCTGTGGGGAAGCACGACTTGATCGTCAGGTTCCTCAGAGGGGCGAAGAGGTTAAATCCTCTGCGCCCTCATCTGGTACCCTCTTGAGATCTCCCCTCGGTCCTGTTGGCCTTGAAGGAGGAGCCCTTCGAGCCTCTGCAGTCAGTAGAGCTTAAGTTTCTGTCATTGAAGACAGTGCTCCTCACTGCATTGGCCTCAATCAAGAGGGTAGGGGACCTGCAAGCATTTTCGGTCGACGATTCGTGCCTAGAATTCGGACCGACTGACTCTCACGTTGTCCTGAGACCCCGGCCTGGATATGTGCCCAAAGTTCCCACCACGCCCTCTAGGGATCAGGTGGTGAACTTGCAAGCACTGCCCCGGGAGGGCTTCAGGACCTCAGACCAGCTCTTTGTCTGCTTCGGAGGACAGCAGAAGGGAAAGGCTGTCTCCAAACAGAGACTTGCCCACTGGATAGTGGAGGCTATAGTCTTGGCGTATCAGGCCCGGCGCAAGAGCACACTCTACGAGAGGTGTGGCGTCGTCCTGGGCTTTGGCGCGGGGCGCCTCGATAGCAGACATTTGTAGAGCTGCCGGCTGGGCAACACCTAACACGTTTGTGAGATTCTATAATCTCCGTGTAGAGCCTGTGTCCTCCCGTGTACTTGCTTCAGATGGGCAGTAACACCGGACCGGCTCGGTGTCAATCATGCTTACTGTGCCATTCCCCCCTACGGACCGGATACATGCGCTTTTACTGCTTCTCAGTTCAGTTCCCCTTTGGCGAACCCTGTTGAAGTTCCTCCCGCACCCTTGGCGGTCAGGCGTGGCGGAGCGCCAGACGCCAGGTCCAGCACTCGTGTGTATGCCCAAGGTCAGCCCTTGTGCTAGGCTAGGTGCCCGTGTGTAGTGATTACCCCTTTGGGTGATCCCATCTGTGTATTCTTCCACGGTACGGTTCCCCTCACGGTGAGCCTGTGTCTTCCCTGGCAGAGACCTTCTGCTATCTCTGCTGTGTATTGATCTCACCCCAGGCTGGCTGAGTCTACCTCAGAGACTTCCATATGTAGTACTGCCCTTGGCCAGTCCATATGTGTATCTCCACATGTTACCTCCTAATACGCAGGATGTGGCTTCCGTAACGTTCCCCTACTTGGATACGCTTTCCCAGTGTTGTCCATGCCCACTGTATGGAACAGCAGTGGCGCTCATCTCTGCCTAAGCCCTGTCCTATCTTCCATCCCAACTGGTGTGGGGAGACTTGCCGGCTTCCGCAGAGCACTGGAGGGGGTCAGCAATAGTGGCGTTTTCATAGGCATCCCATTAAGTCAGTCACTATGACGTTATGTCGAACGTGACTGACTGATAGGGAACGTCTCGGTTACGTATGTAACCCTCGTTCCCTGAAGGAGGGAACGGAGATGTAACGTCCCATCGCCACAGTTGCTGTACCACCGCTGTACGGCCGGGGCACACAGTCTCGGCTCCTCAGCGAAAAACTGATGTGCATTTGCACGCGCTTTCCTTTTATACCCACGCTGCGGGGCAGGGTGTGCGTGTCGAAACACGCACACCAACTGTCATTGGCTTGTTTTGTTAACACTCGAAGGTGATTGGGCTCTCGCGTGAGATCCCATTACGTCAGTCACTATGACGTTACATCTCCGTTCCCTCCTTCAGGGAACCTCGGTTACATACGTATGTTTGGTATGCTCGGATTGAGTCAATCCTCACTGCAGTCGCGAGAGTCAGAGAAGGGCGGTCACTTACTGTCAAACAGTTTCAGAAGCTGTAGGGTCTGATGGCAGCTGCGTCCAACGTGATACCTTTTGGCCTGCTGTACATGAGATCCCTACAGTGGTGGCTCAAGACCAAGGGGTTCTCTCCGCCTGATCCTTGTGTGGTCCCAGGGCAAACTCCTCTCGCTGAGAGCAGTGCACATTCTTGGGCATCTCAATATGGGAGCAGACATCCTGTCGAGGCAGGGGCCGAGGCCCGGGGAATGGAGGCTTCACCCAGAGGTGGTGAAGCAGATATGGAGAGTTTTTGGCCAGGCTCAGGTGGATCTGTTTGCGACTCAGATGACATTACACTGTCCCCCCTGGTTCTCTCTGACTCATCCAGCTCCACTGGGGCTGGATGCCTTGGTACAGACTTGGCAGAGGCTTCGTCTGTATGCCCTTCCCCCGATCGCTCTGCTCCCGGAGAGATTGCGCCAGGATGGGGTCCGTCTATTGCTAGTAGCCTCATTCTGGCTGGGCCGAGTATGGTTCTTGGACCTGATTTCTCTCCTCGATGGGTCTCCATGGGAGATTCCCATCAGGAGGGATCTCCTCTCACAGGCGGAGGGCATGATCTTTCACCCCCGTCCGGAGTTGTGGAAGCTGTGGGTGTGGCCCCTGAGGGAGCACAACTCATATCCTCTGGTCTCTCAACTGAGGTTGTTGAGACCATCCTCCAATCTAGAGCTCCCTCAACGAGGAAACTGTACGCCCTGAAGTGGAGACTCTTCACTTCATGGTGCGGAGACCGCCAGTTGACTAGTTAACTGCCCGATTGGTACAGTGCTGGAGTTCCTGCAGGACCGATTCTCTGCAGGGTTGACCCACTCCACCCTTTAGGTCTACGTGGCAGCCTACCATGCCCCTCTTGGTGGCCAGTCAGTGGGCAGACACCCCCTAGTTACACGTTTCCTCCGCGGTGCGCTGAGGCTGAGGCCTCCGGCCAGAGAAGCTTATGTTAAGTGGTGGATCAGGATACTTTCCATAGCCTTGAGTCCTCTGATCTCCCCTCGACTTTGGGGGTCAAGGTTCACTCGACTCGTAGTATGGCGGCCTCCAAGGCCTTTCTGACAGGTGTGCCTATGCAGGACATCTGCAACGCTGCGGGATGGTCCACGCCCCTCACGTTTGTCAGGTCCTATGACCTAGATTTGCGATCCGCTCTGGGCTCTTCTGTTCTCTTGTCCTAGCTGTGATCTTCCACACTAGGCAGGGATTTGCAAGTCTGACGGTGTAGGCATCTCGTTCCCATAGCGTTTTCCGATGCAGCTCGAGTTCCTGAAGGGGAACGTCCCAGGTTACGTACAGTGGGGCAAAAAAGTATTTAGTCAGCCACCAATTGTGCAAGTTCTCCCACTTAAAAAGATGAGAGAGGCCTGTAATTTTCATCATAGGTATACCTCAACTATGAGAGACAAAATGAGAAAAAAAATCCAGAAAATCACATTGTAGGATTTTTAAAGAATTTATTTGCAAATTATGGTGGAAAATAAGTATTTGGTCAATAACAAAATTCCATCTCAATACTTTGTTATATAACCTTTGTTGGCAATGACAGAGGTCAAACGTTTTCTGTAAGTCTTCACAAGGTTTTCACACACTGTTGCTGGTATTTTGGCCTCTAGATCAGTAATGTTTTGGGGCTGTCGCTGGGCAACACGGACTTTCAACTACCTCCAAAGATTTTCGATGGGGTTGAGATCTGGAGACTGGCTAGGCCACTCCAGGACCTTGAAATGCTTCTTACGAAGCCACTCCTTCGTTGCCCGGGCGGTGTGTTTGGGATCATTGTCATGCTGAAAGACCCAGCCACGTTTCATCTTCAATGGCCTTGCTGATGGAAGGAGGTTTTCACTCAAAATCTCACGATACATGGCCCCATTCATTCTTTCGTTTACACGGATCAGTCGTCCTGGTCCCTTTGCAGAAAAACAGCCCCAAAGCATGATGTTTCCACCCCCATGCTTCACAGTAGGTATGGTGTTCTTTGGATGCAACTCAGCATTCTTTCTCCTCCAAACACGACAAGTTGAGTTTTTACCAAAAAGTTCTATTTTGGTTTCATCATTCTCCCAATCCTCTTCTGGATCATCCAAATGCTCTCTAGCAAACTTCAGTCGGACCCGGACATGTACTGGCTTAAGCAGGGGGACACGTCTGGCACTGCAGGATTTGAGTCCCTGGCGGCGCAGTGTGTTACTGATGGTAGCCTTTGTTACTTTGGTCCCAGCTCTCTGCAGGTCATTCACTAGGTCCCCCCGTGTGGTTCTGGGATTTTTGCTCACAGTTCTTGTGATCATTTTGACCCCACGGGGTGAGATCTTGCGTGGAGCCCCAGATCGAGGAAGATTATCAGTGGTCTTGTATGTCTTCCATTTTCTAATAATTGCTCCCACAGTTGATTTCTTCACACTAAGCTGCTTACCTATTGCAGATTCAGTCTTCCCAGCCTGGTGCAGGTCTACAATTTTGTTTCTGGTGTTCTTTGACAGCTCTTTGGTCTTGGCCATGGTGGAGTTTGGAGTTGGACTGTTTGAGGTTGTGGACAGGTGTCTTTTATACTGATAACGAGTTCAAACAGATGCCATTAATACAGGTAACGAGTGGAGGACAGAGGAGCCTCTTAAAGAAGAAATTACAGGTCTGTGAGAGCCAGAAATCTTGCTTGTTTGTAGGTGACCAAATACTTATTTTACCGAGGAATTTACCAATAAATTCTTTAAAAATCCTACAATGTGATTTTCTGGATTTTTTTTCTCATTTTGTCTCTCATAGTTGTGGTATACCTATGATGATAATTACAGGCCTCTCTCATCTTTTTAAGTGGGAGAACTTGCACAATTGGTGGCTGACTAAATACTTTTTTGCCCCACTGTATGTAACCATGGTTCCCCTAGGGAACGAGACGCTGTATCTCAGGGCCATACTTCCAGCATCCCTGCGAGCGCTTGCTTCATTCCTAGAAGCTGACGTGAAAGTGCGGGGTGAGAGTGCAAGGCCGAAGGGAAGAACCTGATATTGGTATGCTTTGCCCCCAAAGCAAACCTCAGGAACTTCCTATGATGGGGAAGGATGGAGATGAGGAAGTATGCGTCTTTTAGATCGGTCGTGGCAAACCAGTCCTCAGACCTGGTCTGAGACACGACCTGCTCGAAGAGAGCATCCTGAACTTCAGTTGCATGACTGAGTGGTTCAGTTGACTTAGATCTAAAATAGGACGGAACCCCCCATCCTTCTCAGGAATGATGAAGTACAGCTGTAGAACCCGGACTCTCTGTCGAGAGGAGAGACCACCTCGATGGCCTCCTTCCTCAAGAGAGTATTCAGTTCTTGTTCCATTACCAGAGCCTGCTTGGGACCCACCAGCGTGGGAATGACCCCGTTGAAAGGCAGCAGCGGCAGAGCGCCGAACTGAATGCGATAGCCTCGTTCTACAGTGTGCAGGACCCATCGAGACACATTTGGCAGTAGTTTCCATGCTGCCAAATAGTCTACTAAGGGAACCAGAGGTAACCACTCTTCCCCAGAGGGGGCTGGCCCTCAAAAGCCCTGGGTCATAGGCATCAGGACATTCTAGCCGAAGACTATCCAGCGAGAATGACGATCCACAGATCCGCCTTCTGCTAGAAGCTTTAGACCTGGGAGCTCCACTCTGACTTCATTTAATCTTCATTTAACCTGCAGCAGCGCGCTCTCACTCAAAGGTGGAAGAACCGCAGCGCGGGCTTCCGAACCCTGAGAGAGCGCTAGATCTGGGGAATGCAGGTGGAGATAGAGCGAGCCCGTCTCCAACCCGTCTGCCAGATCCATGTGCGATCCCCGCAGAATCAATCGGCGCCGTGCCTCAGCAGGACCGGAACCGCAAGATCACAGGCACGGACACTCTCCTCGGAGCGTGCCCGGCAGGAGCGGAATGTATTGCAGCGGGGAAAAGCACAATCAGCCCCTCCTTTCTTTCTCGAGAGCTGACTATGCAAGCTCCGGTCCCTAGACATACTGCTCATAATGCTTTATATTCGTTCATAATATCAGAATCAGAATCAGAAAGAGCTTTATTGCCAAGTATGCTTGCGCATACAAGGAATTTGTTTTTGTGTCTTAAACTTCCAGTACACAGAGACAACAACAGCACACAGACAATAAAAATATGAGAATAAAAAAAAAAAAAAAAAAAAAAATTACACGTAAATATAAATAGACAAAAATCTGAAAAAATAAATTGAAAGATAAATAAGTGGTATGTACAGTTGTGCTATAGATGATAAAATGGAATAGAATAGAATGAAAAGCAGGGATGTGGTAAGATGGAGGTGGTAACAAATATTAGGTTATTGCACATTGTTATTGCATAATGGGGGGAACATTTAACTGTTCATTAAATAGATTGCCTGGGGGAAGAAACTGTTCTTGTGCCTGGCTGTCCTGGTATTCGGTGCTCTGTAGCGCCGACCAGATGGCAAGAGTTCAAAGAGGGGATGGCTTGGATGTGAGGGATCCAGAGTGATTTTCTGAGCTCTTTTCCTCACTCTGGATGTGTACAGTTCTTGAAGGGTGGGCAGGGGAGCACCAATAATCCTTTCGGCAGTCCGAATCGTTCTCTGTAATCTTCTGGTGTCTGATTTTGTAGCTGAGCCAAACCAGACAGTTATTGATGTGCACAGAACAGACTCGATGACGGCTGAGTAGAACCGTTTCAGCAGCTCCTGTGGCAGGTTAAACTTCCTCAGCTGGCGAAGGAAGTACAACCTTTGTTGGGCCTTTTTTACAATGGAGTCAATGTGAGTGTCCCACTTCAGGTCCTGGGAGATGATGAACACAGTGCTGTTCATGACGGCGAGTGGGGAGAGAGCAGGGGGGTTCCTCCTGAAGTCCACTATCATCTCTACAGTTTTGAGCGTGTTGAGCTCCAGGTTGTTTAGACTGCACCAGACAGCCAGCTGCTCAACCTCCTGTCTGTAAGCAGACTCATCACCATCCTGGATGAGGCCGATGAGTGTGGTGTCATCTGCAAACTTCAGGAGCTTGACAGAGGGGTCTCTAGAGGTGCAGTCGTTGGTGTAGAGGGAGAAGAGCAGTGGGGAGAGAACACATCCCTGAGGGGCGCCAGTGCTGATGATGTGGCTGTTTGACATGAATTTCCCCATTCTCACTAACTGTTGCCTATCTGTCAGAAAGCTGGTGATCCATTGACAGATAGAGCTAGGAACAGAGAGATGGGTTAGTTTGGTCTGGAGGAGTGTTGGAATGATGGTGTTGAAGGCCGAGCTGAAGTCCACAAACAGGATCCTCACATAAGTCCCTGATTTGTCCAGGTGTTGCAGGAGGTAATGCAGTCCCATGTTGACTGCATCATCCACGGACCTGTTTGCTCGGTAAGCAAACTGCAGGGGGTCCAGTAGGGGTCCTGTGATGTCCTTCAGATAAGCCAGAACCAGTTTTTCAAACTCCTTCATGACGACAGACGTTAGTGCCACAGGTCTGTAGTCGTTAAGTCCTGTTATCTTGGGGCTCTTTGGGACGGGGATGATGGTGGAGCGTTTGAAGCAGACAGGGACTTCACACAACTCCAGAGATCTATTGAAGATTTGTGAAAAGATGGGGGCCAGCTCGTCAGCACAGGTTTTCAGACAGGCTGGTGTCACACCGTCTGGGCCTGGTGCTTTTCTTCTTTTGTTCTTTCTGAAGACTTGGCGCACATCATCTTCACTGATCTGCAGTGGAGGAGGGGGGGAGAGGGGGGTTGCTGGAGGTGTTAACGGTTGTGTAGAGAGATGGTCAGAATGGGTGTGGGGGGTTTCGAATCTACAGTAGAACTCATTCAGGTCTTCAGCAAGTTGTTGATTGGCCTCAGTGCTGGGGGATGGTGTCTTGTAGTTGGTGATGGCTTTCAGACCTTTCCACACTGAAGCTGGGTTATCCGAAGTGAACTGATCTTCTAACCTTTTTGCATAGGTCCTTTTAGCCACTTTAATCTCCTTGTTCAGTGTGTTCCTGGCCTGATTGTACAAGGTTCTATCCCCATTTCTGTAGGCATCCTCTTTGGCTTGACGAAGATGTCTGAGTTTTGCTGTAAACCATGGCTTGTCATAGTTTGAATGTTAAATAAGTCCTGGTAGGAATGCATATATCCTCACAGTAACTGATATATGAAGTTACAGTCTCTGTGAGCTCGTCCAGATAGGTGGCGGCAGTTTCAAAAACACTCCAATCAGTCGAATAGAAACAGGCTTGTAAAACCCGCTCTGTTTCTTTGGTCCATCTCTTTACAGTCTTTACTACAGGTTTAACAGATTTAAGTTTCTGCTTGTAGGTCGGTATGAGATGAACTAAACAGTGATCAGAGAGTCCTAAAGCTGCCCGCGGAACAGAGTGATATGCCTCCTTTATCGCTGTGTAACAGTGACTGTCTCTGGTGGGACATGTGATGTGCTGTCTGTATTTTGGCAGTTCACAGGAGAGATTGGCTTTATTAAAGTCCCCAAGAATGATTAAAACAGAGTCCGGGTGTTGTTGTTCTGTCTCTGTGATCAGATCAGCTAGTTCTGTAAAGCGGAGCTCACGTGCGCTTGCGGTGGAATGTAAACACTCACGAGCATGAACGAGTGAAACTCCCGCGGCGAGTAGAAAGGCTTGCAGTTAATGAAGAGCGTTTCTAGATCAGAACAGCACATCTTCTTAAACACAGTTACATCTGTACACCACCTCTCATTGATGTAAAAGCATGTCCCGCCGCCGCGCGATTTCCCCATTGATTCTGCCTCGCGATCTGCTCTAAACAGCTGAAAGCTCGGAAGATGTAACGCGCTGTCCGGAATGGCGTCGTTCAGCCAGGTTTCCGTGAAACACAGAGCAGCAGAGTTTGAAAAATCCCTGTTTGTCCGGGAGAGCAGAAGGAGTTCGTCCGTTTTATTGGGTAGAGAGCGGAGATTCGCTTGATGGATGCTAGGCAACGCCATTCTAAATCCGCGCCGTCTGAGCTTCACGAGCGCGCCGGCTCGCTTTCCCCGTCTGCGCGTCCTGAAGCGTTTGACCAGCGCTGCCGCTCCGCCAACTATAATGTTCAGCAAAACGTCCGAATACTCGAAAACCGGTAGAAGATTTTGTGGTGTGTTCTGCTGAATGTTCAGCAGTTCTTCCCTGGTAAAACTGATCGTGTTTGCAAAACAAAAAACAGGAAAAACTAACAAAAACACTAAAACAACTGGAGAGCTAAGCACAGTGGCTGCCATGTGAGGCGCCATCGCGACAGTAATATGTATATGCTTGTGCAAACAATATGCTTGTGTAACTGCTTTACGAAACCTCATCGACGTCCTCCATGTCCACCTACATGGAGGAACACAGGTGGAGCATCGAGCCCTGTCTCCGAGGGGAAGAAACCGAGGGGTGGGCTTCTGATCCCAGAGAGCAGGCGCTGGATCTTTCTCCCCGTAGAAAGGAAGAAGATAGGGGCTCGCCCGTGTTCATTCCCTCCACCTGATCCATCTGCGATTCCTACAAGCGCAGCTGCCGCTCCGCCTCGGCGAAAGCGGGGCCGGCACCGTGAGGAACGCTGGTGAAGGCTCCCTCCTCAAAGAGAGCCCTCCGAGAGTAAAGCATACGCAGTGACAAACGCTCGCAAAGCGGGCAGTCAGCTCCCTCGAGAGCTGACTCTACGTGCTCTGCTCTCAAGCAGACAACTCACAAACTGTGTGTATCCCCACCCGTAATGCAGTGCGGGCAGAGAAGTACACAGAGCCTGAGATGCTACCCGCCCTTGCCATATGTTTGTCATCACTCGTAGGTTTTTTTTAAAAGGAGTGATAATGGACAGACAACACCAAATAAGACTGACACACACAGAGCGCTTGCTGAATGACAGAAAGCTGACGCCGGTTCCACCACACGTGCTTTTAAGCTTCCTGGTCATTACGTCACCCCGCCCTTGACGTCTCATCCATCTATTGGACTGATTACACATGTGATTCAGAGCGTGGTCACGCTGAAGGCGTTCCCATAGCATTTTCCGACACAGCTCGAGTTCCTGAAGGGGAACCACATGGAGTTTCTCATGCCCAGCCCCAGCTCTAAGGAACATAGCCAACCACAAACACCAAAATCAGCTTCCAGCTTGGATTTATTAAATTATAACAAATGATAACAGGAACACAAAAAGACTTCAGGAGGGGCCAAAGCCAAAATAACAAATAAAACAGAATCAACCTCCAATTTGGGATTTAACTCCCTGGGGTCGGCTGTCTCGGCGGCGAGAAAAGCTCATTTTTTTTCTTGTGTGAAAGACACTAAAAGTACTCCATCGATTTTGGTCATACAGATAAGTGTTATACATCAATTGAAACTTTGAAGTATCTATTTTTTTTTCGGGTACACTCACAATAAAAACAAAATGTTGTGGTTTGGAAAATAAAGAAAACAAACAGGGTACGCTCTCTGTCTTCGCCGTCTCCTCGAGCTGCTTTTAGAAATGCGTCACTAAAATGAACTGTAACTCGGTGAATTCTCAACACACAGACATGAGCGATATATCTTTAGAAAGCTTGAAGTGTCTACTTTTAAATGAAGTAAGAAAATAAATATTCTGTGATAAAGTAATCGGTATGAAACCAACACGATGTTCAGTCTTTCCCATCTAACTCATTATCTCTAATGCAATCCTGCCCCCTCGTGGCTCGCGACGTTCATATGTAAATATCCACGTGAGACACGTGCGCATGGAAACGCCCAACATAAAGCGCGAGGAGATCATTCATCGCGGCTGCTGTTCATTTCTGCAAGGTGGCGGCTTGATTTCCCTCAAAAGAAGAACAAGATTTCATCCAGTAGAGGAGATCAATCTGATAAGTAAGTAATGTTTCTTTTTTGCATTAGTTAACGTGTTATTGTGACACAAACTTGAACAGATTTACTAGTTGGGTTTTTCCCAAACTACAAGATGAATACTACTACATGACGCATCTAAGATGTTTAGACCATGTTTATTATTAATACTCTGTTCACAAATAGATTTTAATAACGTGCTAAACAATAATAATTAGTTTCTCAGATATAAAATATCCTTTTTTTATAGTACAAAGCATGTGTGAGTCTATGGCTACAGAATCATATCATAGGCTACTATAAAATCATACATACTAGGCTATATGACTACAAAATCATAGTTGGGTTTTTCCCAAACTATAATTCCTGACTACAATGTTTGAAATCGAGTAAAACATTTTGAATATGAAAAGCAATTCATTGTATTTAAGGCACGATGATGTTGTCATACTCTATATAAAACAATAAAAGTAATATGAGTGTACACTGTAACATGATGAATGCTGCGAGTCTAAGTATGTTTAGAACGTGTTTATTATTAATAGCCTACTCTGTTCAGAAATAGATTGTAATAACATGCTAAACAATAATAAATAGTTTCTCAGATATAAAATGTCTTTTTTTAATGATAATACAAAGCATGCGTGAGTCTATGGCTATAAAACCTACAGATGCTCCTGATATTAACATGCTCATTTTTTTTTTTGGTTGTTTGTATTTTATTGAATCAGATACCTGCACCACAGATGAATCCTGATGTCTCTTCAAACTGTTTTCCCCTGAGAGTGCTGTACCAACATCAGATGTTCAACTACACTGATATTCTATGGTAAAACAAGCTCCTTGACTACTGATTATGTTTTTTTCTTCTTGAATCCATGGAAAGAAGCAGAAACACTTACATAACACACGTAAATATCAGGTATGATTTACTTGTTTCACTTGTTGGACAGAATCTGTTGCAGGAATGTCTCAAAGTCTGTTCACATCACTGTGGTTGGATCAGTGTGCACAATAATGTGTCTCTGACCTTCATTATGTATGTTTTGATTATACTGTGTTGTAAATAAAATACAAATAATTTAAACAACCCATTTTTTCAGTCTCCTCACATTCTGTCTTACCTGCCTCAAAGTCACAGTCACACTGATGGGCCATTAGGGCCCTTTGTCTCTCAGGTGAGAATCACTTAATATTCAGGGCCATTGCCACTCCCTCGCATATAGGCTTTCGATCACAAAACATGTCTTTAAAAATTTAAATCAATATATTGTTTTCTGTGAATGAGTAAGCAGAATGATTTTCACATAATTTTGAAGTAAATATTCTAGCCTACAAGAATGATTACTCAAAAGTCTTAGAACTATTCAGAACTATTTAGTGTGGGTTTTATGGCCTTATTTCAACTACATTTTTTTCCCCAGAACTTACTAACCACGCATAATATTTTTTTTTCTAAAAAATGCAAATATCCATCAGAGTCACATATTATTGTAGCACAGTTTGTGCTGAATACAAACAAATTACATGTTGGTCAATAGAATGTTTTAAGTAGCTGAAATAAGCACAAATATCAGGTCATGTCAAAACATCTCAAGGGCCCCAAAATCACCTCAGACCCCAGGGGGTTAACTTGCCTATTACAAAAGAACATAAAACAAAAAGACAGCAATACCTCGTTGACTCCCTAACTTACCTCAAAACAGGGGAGAAGAGATAGAAAAAATAAAAATGGCACCCTCCTCCCTACAAGTTAGCAAAAAAAGTTATACTATTGTAGCAAATTAGCTCAAAAGGGAAATGTATATAAATAATTACAATTTAATTATGATTAATTACAATTATTTATATCGGCTGCCAGTAATAACTGTAACAGAATTAAATTGCCATCAACTAATCTGTTCTTCCAGCAAACATGCCGTGTAAATTCATATAATCTCTAAGAAAGGATATTTTTGTGGCCACAGAAAATACTTTCCTAAGTATTAATGCATTAGAGCAGGGGTGCCCAAACCTGCTCCTGGCGATTGACTGTCCTGCAAAGTTTAGCTCCAACTCTAATAAAACACACCTGCCTTTAATTTTCAAGCGATCCTGAAGACCTTAATTAGTTGCTTCAGGTGTGTTTGATTAGAGTTGGAGCTAAACTTTGCAGGACAGTCGTTCGCCAGGAGCAGGGTTGGGCACCCCTGCATTATAGCATGTAGTAAGGATCAAAATCATAAAGGGACATTAATTTGCAAGGCAGAATCAGTAACTCATGTAATTTGTGCACAAGAGTTTTATTAACTAAACACTAACACAAACTAGTCTAACAAACAAACAAACAAACAAACAAACATATACAAACTCACGCGTACATTCAAAGAGGAGCTAAAGTGGATGAATGAAGCCATTAGAGAAACCATAGAATGCAGTTATGGAAAATGAGTCAGAACCACCTTAAAAATCTTCAGTGCCATTTTATAACGGGGTCTACCGCTTATACTAAATCTGTAGCAAATTTACCTCAAAAGCGAAATGTATATAAATAATTACAATTAATTATGATTAATTACAATTATTTATATCGGCTGACAGTAATAACTGTAGCAGAATTAAATTGCATTAACTGATCTGTTCCTCCAGCGAACATTCAGTGTAAATTCATATCAATTCTAAGAAAGGATATTTCCATGGCCACAGAAAATACTTTCCTATTAATCCATTAGAACATGTAGCGAGGGTCAAAATCGTAAAGAGACATTAATTTGCAAGGCAGAACCAGAAACTCATGTAATCTGTGGACACAACTTTTATTAACTATGGGCTAACACACATAACTAATCTAAACAAACATACATACACTCACGCGTACATACAAAAGGGGAGCTAAAGTGGATGAATGAAGCCATTAGAGAAAACAGAGAATGCAGTTATGGACAGAGTCAGTTAACCGCCTGAGTAAAACCATCAGCGCCGTTTATAACGGGGTCTATAACTTATACTAAACCTCCGTTTCGTTTAGTTAAATGTACGATACTTGCATTGCCTTTGTTCGTTGAACGAGTGTCCGGATGCAGTCTTGGATGAAAGTTCTGATGGTTTGAAGGTTTGGTGGTGTTGGAGTTCTTCAAGTTCTTACGGGTTTGAAGGGTGATGAACTCCAAAAGATGTTATTCTGGCTCAGTGGTAATTGAGAGTTTCTTCCCAGGTAGAAAGGGAAAAAGAGCTAAGAAAGAGATCTGCTGAGATCCGAGGATCCTTGGTTGAATGGAAAGTCAAGGCCGCAAGGCCTGGTACAAAAACTTAAGGCTCCAGAAGAGTTCTAGCTCACATCCTCATCTTCTCAGTATCTGAAAAGAACCGCAGACTGACTGGCGTCACTGATGTGAGAGCTTTATCTGATATAGAGGTCACACCTCTGGGGTGTCAAAGAACCAATGGTGTCTTGAACTTTTGGAGAGAAAGTTTACAACTCTTTGTCTCTGAACTTGGTAATTTGCATAGGTAATTTGCCTGGGGTTAATGCACAAACTACTAAAGATTCTTAGGACACTAATATGTTGCATAGGTATAAACATGTAATATACACTGTCATTTAGATCATCCTAAGACGAATTGATAAAGACCAAACGGTACAGTTAAAGTGATATTAACAAGTGATCTATCATAAGCATGCTGTGATGAAGAGTCTGAAGCGTTTGGATCCATTTGCGATAATACTTTAATAATAATTAACAGGCAGGGTCAATCCAAAATCAAAAACAGATACAGGGCTGATGTCAGGGCAGGCAGCAGAGAATCAAAGACGATAAGGCAGGCTCAAAAGGGTCAGAAGGCAACAGGCAGACAATCAGAGATCAAATAACAGTCCTAGGTCAAAACACGGAGAATCTAAGAATCAGAGAAACGCTCAGAATTGTGGCCGGGGCAAACAAGACTTCGCGTCAGCTGAGGAGAAGAGCACAGTTTAAATAGGGGTAGGAAATGAGGAACACCTGGGCAGGTAATCAGGCCAAGGCACGGGGCATGTGGGTAATGCAGTCCAAATGAGATTAGTACTCTGGTGACGGTGCCCTCCGGTGGCGATCGGAGAGAGCCACAGAGGTGCGATTCGTGACAGAGCCCCCTCCCTGCGAGCGGCTCCTGAAGCGAGGTCCATCTTGACGCCGAGGTCTACCACGGGGCCAGGGAGCTGGTCTTTCCGGGTGATCCCGATGGAAGTCAGAGATGAGCGTGGGGTCCAAGATATCCTGTGAACTGACCCAGGATCTTTCCTCAGGACCGTATCCCTCCCAGTCAATTAAGTATTGCAGCTCCCTGCCTCGGCGTCGAGAATCGAGTATCTCTCGTACTCGGTAGGCCACCTCGTCATCGATGATCAAGGGAGGGGTGTTGCTCTCCGCAAACTCGTCCTGGTCCCTCTCTCCTCTCGGACCACCGGCAGGCTTGAGCAGGGAGACATGGAATGTGGGAGATATACGATAGTTAGCGGGCAAAGCCAAACGGTAAGAAACAGGGGTTATTTGTCTGAGGATCTTGAATGGACCCACGTACCTTGGACTTAACTTTTTGCTGGGAAGCCGCAGACGAAGGTCTCGGGATGACAGCCAGACCCACTGCCCAGGTCTGTATTCGGGATGCTCTCTCCTGTGACGATCTGCTTGTTCTCTAACTCTTCGTACCGCCCGTTCTAGATGCACATGAGCGGCGTTCCATACCTCCTCACTTCTCTGAAGCCAAGTGTTGACTGCCGGCAACTCCGAGGGCTCCCCAGACCACGGAAACATGGGTGGTTGATATCCCAGGACACATTGAAAGGGGGTAAGGCCGGTTGAGGGTTTTCGCAGGGAATTTTGTGCATATTCAGCCCATATGAGATACTGGCTCCAGTCCTGCTGATTCTGGTGACAGTACGAACGGAGGAAGCGTGTGAGCTCTTGGTTCTGGCGTTCTGCCTGTCCATTGGATTGGGGGTGGTATCCAGAAGTCAGACTGACGTTGATGTTTAAGTGGTTACAGAAGGCCTGCCATACCCGAGAGGTGAATTGTGGACCCCGATCTGACACGATGTCTTCAGGTAAGCCATAGAATCGAAAGACTTGCTCCAGTAAGACCACAGCGGTCTCCCATGCTGTGGGGAGCTTGGGTAGAGGTACGAACCGGCATGCTTTAGAAAATCGATCAATCACGGTCAGGATAGTCGTGAAATTACGGGAAGTGGGTAGATCTGTGATAAAGTCTATGGCAATGTGCGACCAGGGGCGTTGAGGTATGGGCAGTGGTTGTAGCAGACCGGCTGGTCGTTGATGGGAGAATTTAGAGATGTTACAGATGGCGCATTGTTGAACGAACTGGATGACATCAGCTTGCAGTGTGGGCCACCAAAAATGATTGGTAGTGAGGTGAGTGGTCGCGGTGATCCCAGGATGGCCAGCACTGGGAGTGTCATGGATCCAGTGTAATACACGGTTACGTAGATGCTGAGGTACATAGGTGCGATCGTCTGGGCAGGTTGGTGGAGTGGGTTCGGCATTCTGGGCCTCCATGATCTCAGTCATAATGTCCCTTTGAACAGGAGCTATGATCAAAGTGGAAGGGAGTATGGGGTCGTGGCTGGGGCTCCTTTGGGATTGATCAAATTGTCTGGATAAGGCATCTGCCTTGCCATTCTTGGAACCGGGCCGATAGGTGACTTTAAAGTCGAAGCGAGCAAAGAACAGTGACCATCGGGCCTGCCTTGAGTTCAGACGTTTGGCCGCTTGAATGTACTCTAAGTTGCGGTGATCTGTGAGTACTACAAATGGCAATTTCGCTCCCTCCAACCAGTGTCGCCATTCCTCGAGGGCAGACTTTATAGCTAAGAGCTCTCTGTCGCCGACATCATAATTCTGCTCTGCTGTGTTCAATTTTCGGGAGAAGTAGGCACAGGGAAATAATTTGGCTGGGTTACCCTGACGTTGTGATAGTACAGCGCCTACCCCTGTGTTGGAAGCGTCGACCTCTACGATGAATTGCTTCTCTGGATCAGGATGGTGAAGAATGGGCGTAGTTGTGAACTTCTCCTTGAGCAGTTGGAAAGCTTTGATACCCTCTGGGGTCCACTGTAAGCGATTGGTGGTTTTCTTGACAAGAGATGTGAGGGAAGCGGCAATAATACTGAAATTTCTAATAAATCATCGATAGAAGTTGGCAAACCCCAGAAAGCGTTGCAGTTCCTTCACTGTGGTTGGTTGTGGCCAATTGATGACAGACTGAATCTTACGATCGTCCATGGTTACCCCCTCAGAACTGATGATGTAGCCCAGGAAGGCCACGCGAGTTTGATGAAACTCACATTTCTGCAGTTTGGCATATAGTTGGTGTTCAATGAGGCGTTGAAGAACAGCTCTGACCTGTTGAACATGAGATTCGTAAGACTCCGAGTAAATCAGGATGTCGTCAATGTAGACAATTAGAAATTGATGTAACATGTCCCGGAACACCTCATTTATGAACGCCTGAAACACTGAAGGACTGTTGGCAAGCCCGAATGGCATGACGAGATATTCATAGTGCCCGGTAGTAGTGGAGAAGGCCATTTTCCATTCATCCCCCTCTCTGATTCTGATCAAATTATAAGCATTGCGGAGATCCAATTTAGTGAAATATTTAGCCTTGCGCAACTGTTCAAGTGCTGCCAGAACCAGGGGAAGAGGATAACGGTATTTTATGGTGATGTCGTTGAGGCTTCGATAGTCGATACACGGACGGAGACCCCCATCTTTTTTCTTTACGAAGAAGAAGCCCGCAGAGGCTGGTGAGGTAGAGGGTCGAATAAATCCCTTAGCTAGTTCCTCCTTAATATAGGCATTCATGGCTTCGGATTCGGGTTGAGAAAGGGGAAATATTCGGCCCCTGGTGGGCATAGCTCCCGGAACCAGATCAATGGCACAGTCATGGGCTCGGTGAGGAGGCAGCTGTGTGGCATTCTTCTCGCTGAAAGCAATGGCTAAGTCTTTGTATTCGTCAGGTAAGCCCGAGTGGTTGGGTTCAACGGATTTGGTAGCCAGTGGAGAAATCTTGGTGAGGGATTTTAGACACTGTTGTTGGCAGTTGGGAGACCACTGAGTTATTTGTCGGTCTGTCCAGGAGATAGTGGGGTTGTGCCTCTCCAGCCACGGGAGACCGAGAATTATGGGGTGATGTCGGGAATCAATGACCAACAGTCGGATGGTTTCAGTATGTAGAGTGCTGGTTTTCAGGGTTAGATCCTGGGTGGTAAAAGTTACGCTCCCAGGTCCTAACGGACGTCCGTCTAACGCTGCCACTGCCACCCGGGGTTCACATGTAAGAAGAGGAAGATCGTGCAGTTTAGTGAATGATGCGTCAATGAAGTTACCCGCTGCACCAGAATCAATAATGGCTACTGTTTCAACCCATCTCTCCTTAATCTATCTTTAACCAGACATTTATTTCTAAAGATTCCCCAGAAGGTAAAGAACTCACCAAAGCAGGATTTTGGCGAACAGGTCTGGTGGGACAGGAAGCGCGGAGGTGTCCGGGTTGTCCACAGTACAAGCAAAGATCATCGCGACAAGCCAGCTCCGATTGCAGATCAGCAGTGAGTCCTTTACGGTAGAGTAACTTAAGTGGGTTATCTTCCCAGCCTGTTTGAGCTGCCAGCGTGCGGAAAGTTAACGTGTACTCAGCAGCGGTGTCTTTACCCTGACGCAGACTGAGTAATTGCTCACCCGGTTCTTTCCCTCCCGCAGAGTGCTCAAACACCTCTCGAAACTGGCGGAGGAAATCTGCATGTGAAGGAAGGGTCATGTGTCTTCCCTCCCATATAGCGGTAACCCAGTCCAATGCCTTCCCAGTCAATAAAGAGCATATAAAAGAAACCTTGCTGTCGTCTGTGGGGTACAGATGGGGTTGCTGATTAATGAACAGAGAACATTGAAGCAAAAACCCTTTACACTTGGTGGTGGTTCCGTCAAATTTATCAGGTAGGCTGAGACGAGGATTACTGTTGGACTGATTCAGACTAGAGTCTGGGCGAGCAGACGCTGCGGCTGGTGGAGCCGATGCAGCAGAGGGCGGGGTGAGTGTTTGCATGGTTCTTACCAATTCCTCTGTGAGTGAAGTGAGCTTGAGGAGTTGTTGTTGGTGGGCAGCTAGCATGGAGGCTTGTGAAGAAACTTCGGTAACCAGATGATACATAGTTGCTGGATCCTGTTGTGGCGAAGTCTTCTGTGATGAAGAGTCTGAAGCGTTTGGATCCTTTTGCGATAATACTTTAATAATAATTAACAGGCAGGGTCAATCCAAAATCAAAAACAGATACAGGGCTGATGTCAGGGCAGGCAGCAGAGAATCAAAGACGATAAGGCAGGCTCAAAAGGGTCAGAAGGCAACAGGCAGACAATCAGAGATCAAATAAAAGTCCTAGGTCAAAACACGGAGAATCAAAGAATCAGAGAAACGCTCAGAATTGTGGCCGGGGCAAACAAGACTTCGTGTCAGCTGAGGAGAAGAGCACAGTTTAAATAGGGGTAGGAAATGAGGAACACCTGGGTAGGTAATCAGGCCAAGGCACGGGGCATGTGGGTAATGCAGTCCAAATGAGATTAGTACTCTGGTGACGGTGCCCTCCGGTGGCGATCGGAGAGAGCCACAGAGGTGCGATTCGTGACACATGCATAAAACAGTATACAATACACAAAAACATACAAGAACAGTAATAATATACACAATGACCTGAAGGATATATGTGTTCATTCAAAGAAAGGTTTTTCTATGAATTAGAGAAGAGTCCATTTTTATGGCATAATGTCTCTTTCCTAAGGGGATATGAAGTGAGTGTTGCTGCCCGCATTCCTTTGAGCAATAAAACTAGTGTTATCAGATCGGTTGCCATGGAACCGAAGGCCTAGAGTCATCCACAGACCTATGGGCACCCAGTATGTGTATTGGGTGAGGGGTCTGTGATTATTTGTTAATCTTATAACTAATTGATTTGTTAAATCAAATGAAAAATTGTGTGTCTGATTGGTCCAAATGCTACAATGTCTAAGAAATTCACCTGTTCACTGTCCAACTCAAACTTTATTTTTATCGATCTCTGACGTTGATTGAGATGCTGTGCAAAGTTCATGAATTCTTCTCTGGGGTGGGTCCACACCCCCCAGATATCATCCAGAAATCTTAAGTACGAGAACAGTTTTAAAGGGGCCGTGGCCAATGCTGTCTCCTCCCAACGGGCCATAAATATGTTCGCGTACGAGGGTGCATACTTTTTCCCCATGGCAGTACCTTTTATCTGTAGGAAGTATTTAGAATCAAATTCAAAGTCATTTTTCGTCAGATTGATCTCTAGTAATTTTAATATGTATTCATCTGGTCTTTTACTGTCTGGGTACTTCAGCATGCACCCTCGTACGGCTTCAAGGCCCTCCTGAGTCTCTATGTTCGTGTAGAGGCTTTCTATGTCAATGGTAAACAACAGCGCATCCGGGGGTATCTTAAGGTCCTGGGTCTTCCATATAAAATCATATGTGTCCTTGAGATAACTATCATGTTTCTGTAAAATTGGATTAAGGTGATATTCAATGAGTTCTGCTATATTATATGTTTCACTATTACAATCTGATACTATAGGTCTCCCTGGTGGGATTACATCTGGTTTACTCCAACTTTTTGGACTTTTATGTATTTTAGGAAGCAAATAAAATCTTCTAGGTCTAGGAGACCCAGGGCCTGAAAGATATTCTAATTGTTTACTGTTGATAACTTTGTCCTCGTACATTTCTTCCAGAATCTCTCTCACTTCTATCTGGGTTTGTGGAAAAATAGGTTCTTCCAGTGGACGATAATGCTCTGAATTATTCAGTTGTCTCATGCCTTCCCAGAGGTAGTCCTCTCTGTTCATCAGCACTACTGCATTGCCCTTATCGGCCGGTTTAATTACTATCTTTATGTTTTTTTCTGAGTTGATCGAGAGCTCTCTCTTCATTTATAGTTAGATTGTTTTTTTTCTCCCTTCCCCCAATGCAAGTGTCTGTAGGCGTAAAGATCTGCTTCTATAATTTGAGAGATTTGCATTGCCAATTTGGAAAGGGGAGGGTTCCAATCAGAACCACAAGTGAAGGGAACCTTCTCTTTTCGTTTTCTCTTTCCTTCAAAGAAAATTTCAAGTTTTACTCTCCTGTGGTACTCTTGTAAGCCTCTCAATAATTCTGTTTTCTGTGTTTTTTGATTCTTCGATGCTGGAACAAATGATAGTCCCCTCAATAGGAGTCCCCTCAACCCTTCTCTCTGGGCCTCTGTTAGCACGAACGATGACGAAAGATTTACAATTAGCTTCTCAGTGCCATCTATTGGCCTGAAGTTCCTTGGAAGTTGAAATTGTTCACCCAGTGATCGAGCATCGCTTTTGCTGTTTCTGGGGTCCAGTGAATTAAATCACGCTCAACTTTGAATCATTCTGCAGGGAGTTCTACAATGAAGTTGAGTGTGCTTTTAATGTATTCATTCATCTTGTCTTAATAAATTTGTTCTTCCCACGGTAACTATTCTGAGAAGTTGATCAGTGGGAATTACAACTCCGTGTGTGGTAATCTGTTACGTGCCATTTTGTAGGTTCTTTGTATTTCCTTCGTCGTCGTTGTGATACATCTCTGTGTCCTGTTGTTAATGCCAAAGGAAAAAATGAGTATCTCTGGCTCTAACGCAACAGTGGCCTTCTCCATTAAATTACCCGCATGTTGGAATTTAGCTCCCAGAAAACAGTCGATTTGTAGGTCAGCATAGTTAAACAGAAATTTTAGCTATGTTGGAATCCCAGATAATAATGTATTTTTTCTTTAAGTTTTTAAAGTTTTTTCTTGGTTGTGTATACATGTTTGTTGGGTCTGCCTATCGACCTGGGAGTCTCAGGTGTCCCAGGGAGTACATCCTCCAACATGCGGTTAATTTCGGTCTCTTTTTCAATGTTTGAAAAAGGTCAGGGTTTTAGGGGGGGTGGCTCTAGTGGTGGAAATTCCTCCTCATTATATGACCACTCGCCTCTAGCCGCCGGTGTCTGAGGGGAACCTAATCTCAGAATGACGGGTGAAGTCTGTGCATCGACCGTTTCCTTAATAGCCATGATCCTCTGTGACCCTTCTATGGTCTGTGTCTGATGAGGGTTGGTCACTGTCTCCGTCGATGACTTTTCGCCCTCCCTGTTCTCTGTCTGAGTATTCCCCGTTTTCATGTGAGCTCGAAAAATGGATTCTGTTTTTTCAAATACTTCCTCCCTAATTCTGCCTCGGAAGTTTTTCCTAGCCCAATTACATGCTACTTCAAAGGCATGATGCCAGTCACATTGATCTGTTCTCTCTTTCAATTCTATGATGGTTTGGTTTATTTGTGTTTCATAGTATTCTTCTAATATTAACTGTGTGTTGTGGACCCAGTTTTTCGCATTGCCCTCCAACAATTCTCTGATTCTCCTAGTTGGAGCAGGAAGCTTAATGGTGTCAGTCAAGATTTGTGCTAATTTTCTGAGTCCAAATGTAACATTATCAGTGACTTTTATGGTGATTTTTTTCCAGGTGATGTACTGTATTAGTTTCATTGTTAATTTTAATCTAGGGGGTGGTGGTGTGTAATTGGGGTCCCCCTCATCGTTCCCTCATTGTTGGAAGTATCTTTGATGCCCCCCTGTCTCTCTCTTCTAGTGGGGAAGCAGTTTCTTCTGTCCCTGTTTATGTAGTGTGTGTTGTTGTATGCGTTTCTGTTGTATGTTGTATTGGTGTTAATGTCTCTGTTTCTTTTGTTACCAACCGCTGTTGGTGCTCTTGAATCTAAGATGGAAGCACGAGCAGAATCTGAATAAACATCTCTCTGTCTTATTGTTTGTGCTCTAGGCCACTCTGTCTCTACATACTCGTCTTCCTGTCTTACATATTCATCATATCTCCTTTGATCCTCCATACGTTGTGTGAAATTATCACGTCTGGTTTGATCAGCAAATCTATTGCTATCGTGGTTACTATTATAATATTCTCTCTGTGTGTACCTAGGTGGTGGTTCCTCGTCAAAATCTCTAACGTCTGTTGGTTTTTGACCTCGAGGAAGTTCCCACCGTGTGAATTTATGATTGTGACCCTTTCTGTTTTTCCTTTTATTCTGAGTGATCGGTTCATGTCTGAACTCATTCCTGTTTCTCAATGTTGGATCCACATGAGCATCCATGTTTGCAGTGTGTTCCTCATCAAATCTTAAAAGGTCACGATTTTCCCTGTTGTCATAATCTGTTTTTCTGAAGTCATAATCGGTTTTTCTAAAGTCAAGATCAGTATTTCTGAAGTCATAATTAGTTCTTCTGTTGTCAAAATCTGTTTCTCTGAAGTCACGATTGGATTTTCTGAAGTCATGCTCAGTTTGAATGAAATCAAAAATGGTAGGGAGGCGTCTTTTGCCTCTACCTTCATTTCTTCTCCATCTTTGCGAGTAGGTAGCCCGTATACGGGCTTTTGAGGGGGCATCCTCCCTCCCCAAGCGGCAAGAATTATTTTTAAATTCTCTATATGAGTGATCTCTGTCCTCAAACTACCTTGGGAAGTGAGAAGTGCCAGCACGGTAGTGTGCAGTGAAATTTCCGGTGTAAGATTCTATCTCGTGATCAGCTGGACGTTCATTTAGGTCGATACGTCGACGTGGAACTTCTCATCGTTCTCTATGTGCTCTGTATCCGTACATATCAGCTGTTTTCACGTTCAAAAATCAAAATAAATTCCCAGGAATTTCAAAACTAAATGACGCTTAGTGAACCCGCGACGTTTTGAAGCCAAGCTGCTTCTTCTTCAGGCAATGTTACATTAAAGCGTCGTCGAGTGTCTTATTGAAGCAGAAACACGAGTGCAAGATGTTGCCAGCTCGAGTGATTCAGTCGGGGTTAGGGTTAAATCACTAATGGCACTAAGAGCACAGTGTGAAATGTACTCTGACCATTTTGCCTGATAAAGTTTCTAGAATGCTTCTAATGATTTGATGAGGTCCTCATCTCCAGCCATGAGAGCATGACAATGTATAATGTCACTCACTTTTAACAGGGAGTGTCCTATTTTCAAGGCAAGACTTGGAGTTTTGTAACTGTTCTTATCTTTATCTTTACCGCCTCAATGACCTTCATAAAGTTGCTTGGTTTTATAGCATCCTCTAGAGTTTGGATTGAGGACTTTCTGTGCAAAGTCTGTAAGAAACGTCCAAGTTGGCGAGTTTTTTGACGTACAGGTGCATCTCAATGAATTGGAATGTCGTGGAAAAGTTCATTTCTTTCAGTAATTCAACTCAAATTGGGAAACTCGTGTATTAAATAAATTCAATGCACACAGACTGAAGTAGTTTAAGTCTTTGATTCTTTTAATTGTGATGATTTTGGCGCACATTTAACAAAAACCCACCAATTCACTATCTCAACAAATTAGAATACTTCATAAGACCAATTAAAAAAAAAAAAAAATTTTAATGAATTGTTGGCCTTCTGGAAAGTTTGTTCATTTACTGTATATGTACTCAATACTTAGTAGGGGCTCCTTTTGCTTTAATTACTGCCTCAATTCGGCGTGGCATGGAGGTGATCAGTTTGTGGCACTGCTGAGGTGGTATGGAAGCCCAGGTTTCTTTGACAGTGGCCTTCAGCTCATCTGCATTTTTTGGTCTCTTGTTTCTCATTTTCCTCTTGACAATACCCCATAGATTCTCTATGGGGTTCAGGTCTGGTGAGTTTGTTGGCCAGTCAAGCACACCAACACCATGGTCATTTAACCAACTTTTGGTGCTTTTGGCAGTGTGGGCAGGTGCCAAATCCTGCTGGAAAATGAAATCAGCATCTTTAAAAAGCTGGTCAGCAGAAGGAAGCATGAAGTGCTCCAAAATTTCTTGGTAAACGGGTGCAGTGGTTTTCAAAAACACAATGGACCAACACCAGCAGATGACATTGCACCCCAAATCATCACAGACTGTGGAAACTTAACACTGGACTTCAAGCAACTTGGGCTATGATCTTCTCCACCCTTCCTCCAGACTCTAGGACCTTGGTTTCCAAATGAAATACAAAACTTGCTCTCATCTGAAAAGAGGACTTTGGAGCACTGGGCAACAGTCCAGTTCTTCTTCTCCTTAGCCCAGGTAAGACGCCTCTGGCATTGTTTGTGGTTCAGGAGTGGCTTAACAAGAGGAATACGACAACTGTAGCCAAATTTCTTGACAGGTCTGTGTATGGTGGCTCTTGACCCCAGCCTCAGTCCATTCCTTGTGAAGTTCACCCAAATTCTTGAATCGATTTTGCTTGACAATCCTCATAAGGCTGCAGTTCTCTCGGTTGGTTGTCCATCTTTTTCTTCCACACTTTTTCCTTCCACTCAACTTTCTGTTAACATGCTTGGATACAGCACTCTGTGAACACCCAGCTTCTTTGGCAATGAATGTTTGTGGCTTACCCTCCTTGTGAAGGGTGTCAATAATTGTCTTCTGGACAACTGTCAGATCAGCAGTCTTCTCCATGATTGTGTAGCCTAGTGAACCAAACTGAGAGACCATTTTGAAGGCTCAGGAAACCTTTGCAGGTGTTTTGAGTTGATTAGCTGATTGGCATGTCACCATGTTCTAATTTGTTGAGATAGTGAATTGGTGGGTTTTTGTTAAATGTGAGCCAAAATCATCACAATTAAAAGAACCAAAGACTTAAACTACTTCAGTCTGTGTGCACTGAATTTATTTAATACACGAGTTTCACAATTTGAGCTGAATTACTGAAATGAACTTTTCCACGACATTCTAATTTATTGATATGCACCTGTATATAGTCATGCTTTGATGCATCATGACCATGTTTACTATAAAGAGACTCTGCAAACTGTAACAGGCAAAAGTCGTTGCGAACAACATCTGAAATCTCATCATCATCCATATGACTTTAAAATATTTTAAGCACGCCATCTTCAGTGCTAGAGCACACAGATTTTACCCGTGCTGCAAGGCCAAGAACTCACTCCATGATGTTCATTGTCCCCTGGTTTGGACGAGTACCTCTTGTGTCTCCACAACTCGGGCTGTAAAAACATCCCCTTGCAGTGGACACAGTACTCATAATTTTTATAGTCACCTTTAGCCTTTCGCTTGACTTTGAGTGAACCAGATCCATTCTTTAGAACATCATTGTTGTGCATGAAGTTTCCCCTATTCCGAAGTTTCTCAAGCAATTCCTTTCTAGTTTTTGACCTGACAGGGAGACTAAGAGCCTTTGCAATGTCACTGTCCTCCTTTATGTGTTTTGAAACATTGCGCTATTTTTCCGTTTCCGCTTGAAACGCTTGCAGTTTTACAGTTTTGTCTTCTGAAGTTTTATCTGTTGATTTTTTCCAGTAGTGTTGACTAGGGTCAACAAATAGTGATGTATTTGTAGGGTCATCGTCTGTATCTGATTCGGAGTCTGGAATGTATTCTGGATCTTGTTCCTCAACAGAATCTCCACTTGTGTCAGTTTCCTCCTGATTTAAAGGGGTCCTATTATGCTTTTTCACTTTTTGAATTTTAGTCAGTGTGTAGTGTGTATGTTTGAGCATAAAAAGATATACAAAGTTACAAGTCTCAAAGTCCATTCCAAAGGGAGATATTTTGTTTTTAAAAAATCGCTTTTCAAGAACTACAACGAACAGCTTGTTTGGACTACAAAGTTGTTGTCCTGTATTTGTGATATCACAAAAATAAATCCCACCTCCGGAAATTTGAATGCTTGGTGGGTGGGGAGAACACTTGGTTGAGCACTGCACGTTTCAAAATCGAAACCTGGTGCGGGTGTTTTTATATCACTGTATTTCTGATGGAAACCGACTGTTTTCAGAAAATTCTGGATGTCATTTTCATTTCATCTTGCATGTAATGTCTAATAAAGCAGCGTTTGTGAGCGGACCTCTGCTTTGTGGACAGCATTACCGGGGAAACCTCGATCTCTACCACTCCAACAGCGCCTCCCGCTGGCAGAGAATGAATTTGCATATATATATATATATATATATATATATATATATATATATATATATATATGCCGCCACAAATAGTGTAAGTCTGTGGGACTATGGTATAAATAAATTCAACTGTATAACAGTTTCACTGCAATTCATGTTATAATGTTAGAATTAAAGAACAATAAACATAATACATATTACTGTTGCACTTATCTGTAGGCCTACATAGTAAATGCAGTTATTTATAAGCTGTTGTTGACATCCTATCTAAAACGTGATTTAGCCAAAAAAACAACAATAATGTTACCACTTTAATATGTCTTGCAATATCCGTGCGTGCAAAGGTTTTGCGCGATCGTCTTGTTCAATATTCTCGAGGTCTGAATTGATATAGCAATACTGACGAACTTGCTGTTTTGGCAAGGGGCGGGGCAGTACTGAAACGCCGTCTAAGCTGTTCGCCAATCACAACGCATTGGGACAGCTAACCAATCACAACACATTTAGTTTTTCGGAAGGCGGGCCTTCATCAAATCTGGAACTAATCGAGCCGTTTGTGCCAGGCTGGGGAGAAAGGTATTGTAATGTAAATTATGCGAAAAATAATGTGATTTTCGAACCACCAAGCATGAGAGCATGTTCTAGTACACCCCCAAAACAAAATCAAGACTTTGTAAAAGAGCATAATAGGACCTCTTTAAAATACAAGGAAAACAAAACATAAGCTATGTGTATCTTTGTAATTTTGAAATTTACTAACAATTTCCAAGTTAAAAAAACAAAAACAACAATTAACAATAACTTTAACAAGGGGTCCCTTGAGTTTGGGGAGTTTTATCTTGTTCAAAAGGGAAACAATTCCAATAAACAGGAAACAGGAATCAGAAATGGTGACTGACTGACCCAAAAATTACTTTGTGCATAGTCACTCAAAAATAAAAATTCTATCATCGTTACTGACTCTCAAGATGTTCCAAACCTGTATGAATTTCTTTGCTTTGCTGAACACAAAGGACAATATTTTGAAGAATGTTTGTAACTAGACAGTTCTAGGGCACCGTTGACTTCCAATTTATGGAAAGTCAGTGATGCCCCAGAACTGTTTGATTGCAAACATTTTTCTAAATATCTCTGTGTTTAGCAGAACAAAGAATTATGAATTTAGAATTTGGAATTTAGGAATTAGAATTTGGAACAACTTGAGGGTGAGTAAATGACAATATCAATTTTTGGGTGAAATATTCCTTTAATGGACATAAATGAAATGCAGGTGAGTAACAGTGTTGGAAAACAAAGGAAACACTTGAGATATTCATTTTTCATTCCTAAAGGTGGCTCTTGATGCCTTAATGTCCACAAGGAAAACATCCATGGAGGTGCCAGAGAGTAATGTAGGGTGATGTAGACTAACCATGTTCCGTACAGATGACGTTTTATTGCCGATCGCTAAATAAATAAATACTTCCAGGTCGTACATAAACTATATATCCGTGTCATCTTCATTTCTCCCTCTTTCACCCCTCGATCAAGACAGAGACCCACCTGCTATTTGTTTCAGTGTTTAAATACTATTTGACTTGCTACCGAGGCAGATAACATGGCTAATTAACTAGCTAACATCAACTAGTTTCCTCCCTCACGTTACTTCACAGAGCGGGGAATAGCAGACTAAAGTACTACGTTTCTGCAATTTAGTACAATATTTTATCTGGTATCACGTCTATACTTTCAAACCTCCTGCCATTGTTTACATCTGTTCAAAATCACGACATTTAAAAAACAAACAAACTGCTGGCTCTCAGGTGTCTTTGCCACTGTTTGAGTGTTGTACGGATAGAGACCGTGTGTGTGTGTGTGTGTGTGTGCACTTGCCTACCTATCTAAGAGGGGACCTTGGTGTCGTTACACACTCACTAACAGGGGACCTGAGAGCCAAGTGGGGACATTTTTCAGGTCCCCTTTTGGTCATGCCTTAAATCAAGCTAAAATCAATTGAAAAGGCCTCTGGTGAAGTTTTTTTAATTTTGACCAAGAGGGGACCTAGGTGTGTGTGTGTGTTTAAGGCCATTCTCAGCAGCGCCCCTGTAGGCCGGAGCAGGAACTGTAAGGGCTGTTTCACACACGTCGTTCACACTCTTCTATTGTCTCTGAATGGCCCTACTCTGAGACCCTAGAGTAGATTTAACAGAGACCAGTCTTTTACACTCCTAAACTCCTCTAAAGTCTTACAACATAACTTTACTCAAACATTCAGTATGACCTGATTACAGTGAGGTGAAATAATGTCTGATTAATTAGCATTATTATTTCACTCTAATCCTAAATACTGTTGGACACTTATATATAGATATATTTAGATATTTATATGAGGAACAACAGAGAACTGTGAAGCGCTGGAAAACAATGCATGTATTTTGCTTAAACTGCTCATTTAGCATTGACAGGTTAAACTGTGTAGAAATGACCATATAATAGAGAATTTGTTCAGATGACTTTGGTCCCCTGTTGACTTGTGAAGAACGACGTGTGTTTGGTTCATTTGTAATTTCTTGCATCACAAACACACTGTAAAGATTCTGGAGCTCAAGAATCAACACTTTTAATACTGCAGAAAACTTTTGCATTTAAACGTTTTGTTTTGGAGTGAGAAAAACTAAAATACCCTACTGTGTTTAGTTTAATTTTGAATGAAATCAAGGCAAAGTTTATTTAAAGTGCACACACACTCCTAATCTGAGGAATGGTTTTCCAAGTGATAAACTCTGCCCCCACCCCTTACGGTAGTGCAGACTTTCCACCGTCAGTGATGAGTGGCTACAGGTATACAACAATAATATCAATAACAGTATATAATACTAAAAATAATTATTTCTATAGTACTTTTCAAATAAGTAGCGTTTTGCTTTGTGTAAAATAACTATGAAAAAAGACATATGAAAGTTGGTAATAGATTGTATAAATAAAAGTAAAAAAAAAAAAAAAATGAAAATAATAAAATAATAATAATAAATTTGTGCAATTTTAAAGTGGCTTAAGTCATAGCAAAGCATTTAAAAACTGAGAGGCCCAAACAGAATAGGCTTTGTTGCTTAAAACGTTTAGACATGTATCTAAAACCAGCTGTAGTCAATCATTCCAATGCTATGACACGCTGATGCTCCATTTGGATTGCACAATATTCCCCAGAAACATGAAGTGTTGGTGCATATGGAAAGAAAAGGAGTGTGACTCGTACAGGTGGTTTGTCAAGCCCACTCACCTGCATGGAGCACACTCAGAATTGTCCAATGTTTTCTCAGAAATATGGATTGTTTGTAAGAAGTTGTGTGGTGCATCACAATCTCTCAGTATTGTGACATTCAACATTGATACTCCACATCGCAAGCTCTCAGGGATATAAGGCCAGATACTGTTGACCCAAATTTCTCTTAATCGAAGTTATTCTGTTGTGCACAAAGTATTTAACTGCTTTCCAATCTCTTCCATTATCCTTTAAAATCTCGTTTTCATTTAAGCATTTTTCACAGTCCACTTTTCCAGGAGCCTTCATTTCTTTAATGTTGTTCTTGAAATAGTGTTCTATGACTTTCCTCTCTGTTCCTGACCAGGGCTTTCTGGGTTTTACTATTTTTTAAAAAGGAGAAGAGAAAGAAATTTAGTTATTAAATATATGAAGGAATGAATAAGCAAAATTTAATGTCAGTAATCCAGATTTTACAAAGTTGAAAACATAATACACCATGGTCAATTCTAAAAACAAATGTCAAGATCTTCTGCTTTATAGTGAATGGAATAACATACCTTTTTGATTTAATGGCAGTTGTGGATTACTCATATATCCAATTGCCTCTCCTGAAGCTGAAGTCTTTCGAGAGTTAAGAGCCCTTATTTCAGAAAGATCATCCTCAGTGTCAGAATTTTCTGAAACCACATAGAGAGCAACACTTAAAATGACAGAATAAATCAAAGCCATGTTGCATTTAATGTATAGAATTTTTAATTCTTATGTCAAAAATTCAAAATAAAAACTTACCCTCTTGACTTAAAACTTGAGTTTTAAGCAAGTACGGAGCTTTTGCCTTGTTTAAAAAGAACAATACACAGAAATAATTTACTTACAGTTTATGTTAGGTGTTATGTCCTCCAGAGATTTTCCTTGAAATTTGCTGATTCCACTTTGCAAGGCAAAAAGAATTCTGCTCACTTTTGCCATTTGCAACGTTTCTTCAGGGAGTCTATAAAACTCCCTATGGACATCAATGTCATGTCCCATAAATGTGGCAAACTGGTCCAGTTCATGTGTTTTTAAGTTGAGTAACTGAGATACTGTGGCTACATGTTTTCTCAACTTAGTGGAAGTGATGTTCTCTGGATGTTTAGCCCCACAGCTTTTGGCATATCGCTTTAAGCTGTCACATCCACGCATGTTCTCTTGTGATCCATAACAAGGACGGGCAAATATGTAGGGATTACTAGGGGAAATCCCAACGTCTTCTCTAGTTTTAATTAGAAGTTCCACTGATTCCTTTACATTTGCTGGTAATAGTATTGGCACTTTCCGACCTCTCTTCCCTCGTACCTCTACTCTGGTGAGATTCTCACATAGTTTCTTCTCAAAAGGTGATAGGCTCTCCAAAATTTCATCCTGCATATTGGTTTGGTTTCTCTGCAGATATGTTGTAACCTCCATCCTAGAAACCTCACCTTCACGACATCGATTGAACAAAATTAGCTGTGCCAGAGTCACTTGGGAGAGATCACTCCATGACCTTTGGGATGGATGGTCAATGAGTGCTTTTTTGTTGACCTCTTCAAGCCACTTTAAATGATTCTGAAGCTTCCTGATGTCTTCTGCTAGAGGTAGAATTTGCGGGCTATTCCATTTTTTCTGGTATAATGTTTTTAGTGCATTTGATGACACATGGATTGTCCATTCCAGTTCAATTAACTTACTAAAGTGCTCTGCTCTTCCCTTTAAAGCTTCGTCCTCTTGGCGTAAAGCCTCCCCCTGCAAAATATGTGACACTTTAACAAGGGAATGTCGTAGTTTCAGTGCTGTTGATGGAACTGAAAATCTGTTTGTCGATTCGTCAAATCCAGTCATCTTTTTCATAGCTTCAAGTACTGTGTTAAACTTGGCTGGGTTGATCAAGTCGTTTAAAGCAACAATGTCTTTGTCAATGGTTCTTGCCACAAGAAGAAGTCTGGCAAGTTCCCTCATCTTATTTTTAACATCGGCCCGGTGTCGTCCAACTTCGCCATTTTTTAGAAACATTCTCTCACCCAATGATAGAATTAATGAGTCCGATTTTATCACCTGGGTTACAGCATCATATGTCATGTCTTCAATAATTTTTTGAAGTCCGCTAGAAATTGTTGAGTACATGGGCGACAACAGAGAACAACAGAGAACAGCTTGCCTGAACCTTCCGCCTCCCCGGCATATTCTCTCTTACTTGTAATTTGATTTAAGTCTGCTTTTTGTTTGACCTGTGATTAAGCACTGTATGCCTGTTGTTTAGGATAAACTGTGAGTATAAACTGAGAATGGATACTTACTTTATTCCCATTCTTATTGCAGTTGTTATTTGTGGTTCCAGTTTGATCAGACAGATGATCGAAACCTGTAAATTCACACCAATATTTATATCCAATCATTTAAGGATTATTGTAAGTAGTTGTTGTAGTTCGTCTTTGCACATACCTTTGACTGACTGAAGGCATTCCTCAATAGTGGGACGTTCTTCCATTGATTTGCACAGCATTCTTCTTACAATATTTTTTTGTTTTTCATCGCATTGAAGAATGAAGTGACCCGTTCTGACATTTTGAGAGAGCCCAATTGGATCCCTTGAGTAGGGTGTAGTTGTCTGATCGGGGTGTTGCCCGTCCGTCAGGATGTAATGCAACAAGCATCCTGCTACCTATAATAGAAAAATAATTTATAACAATGCCTTGTAATGGCCACCTAAGAAAATACTATGAAGATTTCAAAAAATATTTCTGTTTTTATTTATTTAGATAAAAGGCACGTATTTTTATGCATTCAAATCTGATAATGATGTCTTGAAAACTAAGTTTTAGGAAATATTGTAAAAACCCCATGCACAAAAATTCACATCTCTCCAACATAAACCAACATAATAATTTCTAGCTTGTCTTTTAGTTTAGCACATCATTACATTTTCAACCTTGACTTACCTGGATGTCTGATTCTTTCTTGTACTTGTATTGCATGCCCCCAACATCTTCATAACTTGACCAAGAAAGAGATCCAGCCATTTGAGAAAGCAATGTGGTTTGTGCCAGATCCAGTTTTCTGCTTGCTCCAAAGTCTGCTATGTACATTTTATTGTTGATATCTGTAAAGAAGTTAAAAAATGTTTGTAAAAATGTAACACTTCTAATGACATCCACACTATTTTCTGATGTATATTTAGCATATAACTACATATTACAGGGTAATCATGTCTTTGGCTAATCTACAGATTGCTCTTACCAAACAAAATGTTTTCAGGCTTCAGGTCTCTGTGCAAAATTCCATGTGAATGCAGTCCCTGAAGTCCTTGCAATAACTCCTGGCACATCTCCAGTCTTCGGTGTTCTGTCAGGCCTTTTCTCTCAGGAAAGTCCTTATTTTCTATCAGCTCCATCAGATTGTATTCGCAAAGAGGAGTGACAAAATAGGCAAAGTAACTGTCTTCCAACACAGCGATAGGTTGCAAAAGATGTTCTGCTTTAAAATTTTCGGAGCACAGGAAATGAGCCACTTGCATTTAATTTTTGGAAATATGTTTGGTAACTCATTTCACTGCAACTTTGCAGTTGTGAAAGAGTCCAGGGAAAATTTCAGCAGCATTGCATCCATTTGCAATCTTCATTTCTGTGTTGATAACAAGGTCATCAATGTTCATCACGCCAGGCTTTAGGTCAAGGTTTTCAAATGAATTCTTCCATCGTGATTCCTGTAAAATGCATAAAAGCATTATGCAAATATAATTTTAACCATGTCATGTTATCACTTATAAAGTCAAATGAAGAAAGAAACCTCTATGCATTTACCTTGATATCTCTGGACAGGGTTTTCTGAAAATCATTACAAGCATGAAGTTAATATGTTGAGTATGCAGCATTATTTTATTAGCAATAAAAAAAAAAGTTTCCTCCTAACTTCATTAAATAAATATAAACTGAAAATATAGAAAAACAAATTTACATACATGTCTCCATGGGCAGTCAGGATCTCCATAGTCAAACACAATTTCTTCTCCTGTAATGATTTTTGTGCTTGCAAATGCACATAAATGTGCTCTTTTCTCCTCATCAACTATCTGTTGGTCACAAACACAAACAAATAACCATTTAAATAACCACCTTCTTCATTTGTAAGTCACTTTGGACTAAAGCGTCTGCTAAATGCAAATGTAAATTCATATTCTGTATCAAATAATACTAAATTTAATATGGAGCTTTAGGTATAAATTAGTACAAGAAAACAATACGAAGATGGACTTACTATTTTAATTTTGCTGTTTGGCTTGATGTGACCATCATTAATGAATCTTCCAAGTCTTTCTGTATCTTTACTGCCATCAACACTGCGTGCTTTTTTTTTTTTTTTTTTTTTTTTTCTCGGTAGAACATTCATCTTACCGGTAAAAATGTCCCTGGAAGGAGTAGAAATAAAGAAATGCAGCATCTTCAGCTGAGTACTCTTTAAACAGAGCTTCTCCTTCAGATCCAGTCATGTGTCTTCCAGCACACTCAAGCAGGAATTCTCCTGGCTCAATGTCTTTGCTGGCAATTACTCCATAACCTAATAAAGAGAGTATAAGAGAAGAGAAGTTTGCCACTGAATTCTAAAGATTATCAGTATTGAATAATTTATCAAACATTATTACCAGTATATTACAATCTTCAAAACTGTGCATCAAAACTCATATAGGCCCTACACTAAATATTCTAGCCACTAAATATCTATAATTTCTGTTGTTAAACAAGACAAGCATTTTTTTTACACTGCACACTATCAACAAGTAATAACACTTCACAGTTCCCTTTTTGAAATTTACAAGCTACTATAAGATGAGTTCTTAAAGGATTAGTTCACATTCAGAATGAAAATTCTGTCATCATTTACTCACCCCCCACTTGTTCCAAACCTATATGAGTTTCTTTCTTCTGTTCTTTCTTTTTCTTCCATAGTATTTTTTTTTTCCTACTATGGAAGTCAATGGGTGAAAGTGAACTAATCCTTTAACTGGGATTTGCAGTTTTACAGTGCTGGAGGCAGAATCTTAAATGAAAACTTACCTTTCTCTTGACTCATAATTTTTTTCTGAAAGATGTCTTTATCTGTCCCAGAAGCAATGAATTTCAAAGCTTCCTTTTCAGGACAAACTCTTCTGGGTCTCATTTTCCTATGAAATATTTTAAAAATATATTTAGGGTACATTGCATTTGCCAAGATGAAAAACAATAGTTATCAACCAAACAAATTAATAGATAGTTGTAAAGTAGCACTTAAAATGTACTGAAAGACTAAATACAAATTTTAACTATCTGCATGCATGTTTGCATTTTTAGAAGACAAACATTTTATAATAGCATATTTATAATACATTTAACATTTAGCATTTAAATATTATCAGAATATAAATTCAGAATGTGCAACATACCTTTTCAGTCGTGAATGAAAAAGTGGGATGATAAATGGTCTTAGTAGGCATTTTTTGTATGTTGTATTTAGTTGGTTGATAAATCTCAAATGTAGCAATCTCCAAAAGCAGTCTGTCCTCCAAAGTTGTTGTCTTTTACTTGGCAAAAAAGTCAATGAAGATTCTGTTAGGAACCCAGAATATATAAATACCCTACCCAGCTACTGTATCTGGACCGTGATTGCATAAGACTCAATGAGCCCCCATTAAAGGTTGGTATCGTTATGCAAATTTCAGTAGAACCAAATGGGGCTTCAAAATATGGGTGACTGGTTGGTTTCAAATTTGATTATTCTTGTAAACATTTCAACTGGCATTAAATAATTACACAGTTTTGCTGGTTGCTTTGTGTCAAAACACAAACTTATTATCGTGGCAGATGAAGCATGATAAATACTGAGAAAAAAACCTGAAGTAAAACCATTGGCCATTTGATGGCAGATAATAACAAAAACAGGTCAGACAGTATCTCATGTCTGACCTGCTTTGAACTGAGGTGAGGCACATATCTGCCTTTAAGACAATGTTACAATTAAAATGTACAATTTAAATGTTCCCACACATATAATATGTGGATTTGGCAGCAGGGTCACAGAGTTAAACCAAATATAACCACGAGGGAATTCACATTTTATAGACATACAAAGACACAATACTGAGATACTGTTCTGATTTGGTTTCTATAAAATCAACGTGCTCTAGTTTTATTCAGAAGTTTTAGAAATTCTTTGACATTTCATGAGTCTTTGGAGTTCACAAATTAATTATAATACAGTGAAATTATAGTATATGTTAAAACTGCTGATGTTCTACAGTAATGGTGGAAGAGTGTGTTGTGTATGTTGAAGCGTCTCAGAGTCTCTTGGCTTAAGCCTCTCTGTATAGAGATGTAAATGAGCAGCAGGGGATGGTGAAGTCTCTTTCAGACACACATTATAGTGGAGAAGGGGAAGACCAACAGCTTTACTAACACTAACACACAGCTGGTTAGTTTTACACAGATTAACAATCTATTAGAGAAATATGTTGACTTTAGCCATCTTTTTTCGACATATAAAGCAACAAAAATGACTAAAGTCAACATATTTTACTAATAGACCTTCCACATGGGCTGTTTATCAATGTGCATTCTTGTCTGTACTTGTATTGTTGGGAAACTTATAACATTCCATATAAGATGGCAAAGTTTGATGTCAAATTTGTGATGCAAGAAATGGTGAATCAAGCTATTTTATTCAACAAATTCACTCTTCTCTGTTTTTACCTTAAAGGTAACACTTTCTGCTCGATTTAACTCAAAAATATGAGTTTTGTCGGTGAAAATGTAAGTTTGGTTCAGTGATGTTAAATAATATTCTTCACTTGAACAAAATCAGTTAATTTAGATCTTCTGTATGTTTTGAGTTACAGGCAAGCAACACAATAAGTGTTTCTAAAATATCTAAAATGTGAATCATATACAATTTATCAGTCTTTTTTGACTGGTAAGTGTAGTGTATAGTTTTTTCTTTAAAAAATGACTTAAATTACATTTTTAACTGTTTACTGGTAGTACTAATAGGGTTTTTATCCCCAAAATATTTTTTTTGAAACCAACCAGTCACCCATATTTTGAAGCCCCATTTGGTCCTACTGAAATTTGCATAACGATACCAACATTAATGGGGGCTAATTGAGTCTTATCCAATCACGGTCCAGAAAAGTTTCAGTTGGTTCTATAGCAAAACGCTACTTATTTGAAAAGTACTATAGAAATAATTATTTTTAGTATTATATACTGTTATTGATATTATTGTTGTATACCTGTAGCCACTCATCACTGACGGTGGAAGTCTGCACTACCGTAAGGGGTGGGGGCAGAGTTTATCACTTGGAAAACCATTCCTCAGATTAGGAGTGTGTGTGCACTTTAAATAAACTTTGCCTTGATTTCATTCAAAATTAAACTAAACACAGTAGGGTATTTTAGTTTTTCTCACTCCAAAACAAAATGTTTAAATGCAAAAGTTTTCTGTAGTATTAAAAGTGTTGATTTTCCAGCACTTCACAGTTCTCTGTTGTTCCTCATATAAATATCTAAAGTGCCGTCCATTCAAAACCAGACACAAATACACGTGGAGGTCAAAACTCAAAATTATGTATTGATTAATTATTGCACTGAAAAGTTTCAGTTGGTTCTATAAATGTGGGAATGTTAAAAGACATTCAGTTCACACAATTTAATGGAGCCAAATGAAGATTTTCAATGCCGTAGATCAAAGTTTTGACCTCCAAAGACCAAAAAGGTCCCCTGTTAGATAGCGAGGAACGACACATTTGGATGACTTTATATTTAATAATATTTCACTTTTTGAACAACTCTGAAAAAACAGTGTTGATAATTACAATAAACACCAGTTTTTGACAACAAAAATACACTGTAAAAATATTTTGGGATAAAAAAAACCCTATTAGTACTACCAGTAAACAGTTAAAAATTTAAATTTAAGTCATTTTTTTAAAGAAAAAATATACTACACTTACCACTCAAAAAAAGACTGATAAATTGTATATGATTCAAATTTGATTATATTTTATTATACTCAGAAAAAAAAAAATATATGTCTAAATGCAATTAAATGTTCAGAAATAAACACTAAACACAGTAGGGTATTTTAGTTTTTCTCAATCCACAACAAAACTTTTAAATGTAACTGTTTTCAGCGGTATTAAAAGTGTTTATTCTTGAGCTCCAGAATCTTTACAGTGTGTTTGTGATGCAAGAAATTACAAATGAACCAATAAATGTGTGTATGTGTGTGTATATATATATATATATATATATATATATATATACACACATACACAGTCAGGTCCATAAATATTGGGACATCGACACAATTCTAACATTTTTGGCTCTATACACCACCACAATGGATTTCAAATGAAACGAACAAGATGTGGTTTAACTGCAGACTGTCAGGTTTAATTTGAGGGTATTTACATCCAAATCAGGTGAACGGTGTAGGAATTACAACAGTTTGCATATGTGCCTCCCACTTGTTAAGGGACCAAAAGTAATGGGACAGAATAAAAATCATAAATCAAACTTTCACTTTTTAATACTTGGTTGCAAATCCTTTGCAGTCAATTACAGCCTGAAGTCTGGAACGCATAGACATCACCAGACGCTGGGTTTCATCCCTGGTGATGCTCTGCCAGGCCTCTACTGCAACCGTCTTCAGTTCCTGCTTGTTCTTGGGGCAGTTTCCCTTCAGTTTTGTCTTCAGCAAGTGAAATGCATGCTCAATCGGATTCAGGTCAGGTGATTGACTTGGCCATTGCATAACAGTCCACATCTTTCCCTTCAAAAACTCTTTGGTTGCTTTTGCAGTATGCTTTGGGTCATTGTCCATCTGCACTGTGAAGCGCCGTCCAACGAGTTCTGAAGCATTTGGCTGAATATGAGCAGATAATATTGCCCGAAACACTTCAGAATTCATCCTGCTGCTTTTGTCAGCAGTCACATCATCAATAAATACAAGAGAACCAGTTCCACTGGCAGCCATACATGCCCACGCCATGACACTACCACCACGCTTCACTGATGAGGTGGTATGCTTAGGATCATGAGCAGTTCCTTTCCTTCTCCATACTCTTCTCTTCCCATCACTCTGGTACAAGTTGATCTTGGTGTCATCTGTCCATAGGATGTTGTTCCAGAACTGTGAAGGCTTTTTTAGATGTCGTTTGGCAAACTCTAATCTGGCCTTCCTGTTTTTGAGGCTCACCAATGGTTTACATCTTGTGGTGAACCCTCTGTATTCACTCTGGTGAAGTCTTCTCTTGATTGTTGACTTTGACACACATACACCTGCCTCCTGGAGAGTGTTCTTGATCTGGCCAACTGTTGTGAAGGGTGTTTTCTTCACCAGGGAAAGAATTCTTCGGTCATCCACCACAGTTGTTTTCCGTGGTCTTCCGGGTCTTTTGGTGTTGCTGAGCTCAACGGTGCGTTCCTTCTTTTTAAGAATGTTCCAAACAGTTGTTTTGGCCACGCCTAATGTTTTTGCTATCTCTCTGATGGGTTTGTTTTGTTTTTTCAGCCTAATGATGGCTTGCTTCACTGATAGTGACAGCTCTTTGGATCTCATCTTGACAGTTGACAGCAACAGATTCCAAATACAAATAGCACACTTGAAATGAACTCTGGACCTTTTATCTGCTCATTGTAATTGGGATAATGAGGGAATAACACACACCTGGCCATGGAACAGCTGAGAAGCCAATTGTCCCATTACTATTGGTCCCTTAACAAGTGGGAGGCACATATGCAAACTGTTGTAATTCCTACACCGTTCACCTGATTTGGATGTAAATACCCTCAAATTAAAGCTGACAGTCTGCAGTTAAAGCACATCTTGTTCATTTCATTTGAAATCCATTGTGGTGGTGTATAGAGCCAAAAATGTTAGAATTGCGTCGATGTCCCAATATTTATGGACCTGACTGTATATATATATATATATATATATATATATATATATATATTATTTTTATAATTTTTTTCTGAGTGTTTGTGCGAGACATAGTAGACATTTTTTTATGTGTGGCCTTTAGACTTGCAGACAAACCTGTTTTACACACGTCACTGAAACACAGAACCAGGAAACAAGGAAACTCTTGTGTTCAGGGAAAGAGGAACTGAAGTGTTGTTGAGCTGTTGTGTGTTTGTCTATCTGTATTCATTCAGTAAAATGGCAGAAGCCAGATTTTCTCAGGATGAATTCATCTGTCCAGTGTGTCTGGATCTTCCGGAGGATCCAGTGACCACTTCCTGTGGACACAGTTACTGTAAGAGCTGTATTACAGCTCACTGGGATCAGGAGGATCAGAAGAGAGTCTACAGCTGCCCTCAGTGCAGACAGACCTTCTGTCCAAGACCTGCTTTAGCTAAAAACACTATGCTGGCTGAAGTGGTGGAGAAACTGAAGAAGACTAAACTTCCTGCTGACTGTTTCGCTGGAGCTGGAGATGTGCAGTGTGACGTCTGTACTGAAAGAAAATACAAAGCCGTCAAGTCCTGTCTGGTGTGTCTGAACTCTTACTGTCAGAATCACCTTGAACAACATGAGAGTTTCTTTAAAGGAAAGAGGCACAATTTGAGTGAAGCCACTGGACGACTGCAGGAGATGATCTGCCATGAACATGAGAAACAGCTGGAAATGTACTGCATTAATGACCAACGATGCATTTGTGTGTTGTGTGCAAAATATGAACATAAAAACCACAACACTGTATCAGCTGCAGTACAGAGAACAGAAAAACAGGTATGAACTTAAAGGAATAGTTGACCAAAAAAAAAAAAAAAAACAGTGTCATGATTTACTCATCCCAGACTTCTGACTTCAGAAGGTTATAAAAGTTTCAAACTCCAAAAAGGACACAAAGGTAGTGATCAAGAAATCTTCAGTGTGTTTGATATATAGTGAAATGTTATTGACGTGTCACAATACTTGATTTGGGCTTTGCACTTGACCACTTGTCTACTTATATGACATTTCCTGTATAAGTGTTCAAGTGTGTGTTCAACTTTTGATTATCCAATGGGACACACTTACAACACAGTGTTGTGAAAACTTTACATTTATTACCTCACACTTTAAAATAAACTTTTACATTTCTGTTCAGTAGTCCCTATGAATGATACAATTTAATTGTATTCTGTCGCGTGCATGTGCTCTAAAGTGTCCAAGTGTTTGTATTGCGACAGACCCAGAGATATTATTCAGAATATCTTTTTTGTGATCTGCAAGAGAAAAAGTTGACATGACATGAATGAAGTTCGAGTAAATAATGCTGATACTAAAATAATGCTGATGTCTGCTTATCCATGATGGCTCACTACTTCACAGAGGGGTTCATCTCAACTGTTCACATGATGATTTAGTGTCAACAGTTTTATGTGTCTTTAGCTGCGTTTCCATTTCCATTCAAATTGGGCAAATTGAAATTGCGAATTAAAAATACACCTAATGGAAATATGTAAATTTCGCAAAAAACATTTATTGCAAAAAACTTTTTACGCTCACATGAGGCGGTTTTTCAGGCAATTCGAAAAAGGAATATATTGCAAAAGTGCAATGTGAACAGGTTTTTTCACATTTACAGGTCACCTGGCATACGTAAAAGTCACATGATCATCCTTTAATGTACTATAACCTCCAAGAAACATCTCATACGTGGTTGCTTCTGTGGACAGGTTGTCTTTTATATACTCCCTTTAAGAGAGTGCTCCTAATCTCAGCTCCTTACCTGTATAAAAGACACCCAGGAGCCAGAAATCTTGCTGATTGATAGGGGATCAAATCCTTATTTCACTCATTAAAATGCAAATCAATTTATAACTTTTTGAAATGCATTATTCTGGATTTTTTCATTGTTATTCTGTCTATCACTGTAAAAACAAACCTACCATTAAAATTATAGACTGTTAATTTCTTTGTCAGTGGGCAAACTTAAAAAAATCAGCAGAAGATCAAATAATTTTTTCCCTCACTGTACATATATACTTAAACCTACCAACATCCGTTGCCATGAAAAAAATTATATTTTAGTCGCATAACATCTGTTAATAGAAATGCTGTCAATTCGCAATAGGTTTTTTAATCATCATTTATAAAATATCACAAAAGTTTTGTGCAAATCTGTACTGGAAACCCGGCTATTTGCTATTATCCATTTGTCCTCCAGATGCAGTTGAAGGAGATGCGGAGAAGGTTCCAGCAGAGAATCCAGCAGAGAGAGAAAGATCTTCGGCAGCTCACAGAGGCGGTGGAGTCTCATAAGGTGAGTCTGGAGAAGAAGAGAAGTTTGTCTTAAGCCTCGTTCAGACTACACGATTTTAGGCCAATTTTGCCAAGATCTGCTTGATGTAGGGTGTCGTGGGGATTCGTAAACGACAATGAGCGTTGGGACGCACGATTCAATCGTTTCATCTTGTGTAGTGTGTCATAGTGCACGACATCTCTGCGATGCTTCACGACGTCAACACAGAAAGACTAGCATGTTTAATTTTTTTTTTCCGTCGTACACGACAAGTTCCATCACATCAGTGACACTGGCCAATAGGAGCACAGAGGCGCCTTTGTACAAGCTTTCAAACAAGCCGTAACGAAAGAGAGACAACGGTATCGGTCTTGCTAGGTGTAATTTTACAATGGAGGAAATGTTCGTGGAGCTACGGCAACAACAAAAAGGTAAAATAAAAAATATTTTACCTCAGTTCTCTTTGACAGTCCATACCATCCTCTTCATGCAATCCAGATTTGTGTCCATTTTCAGGTTTTCTTTCTTTTTTGGGCTTTTCTGATGACAAGACAGGGCAAAACACGCTGTTTGCTAGCCATTGTTTGTTTACGCTCATAGCACCTTCTGTCTTGTCCCACACTGTATCGATGACAGCACACACGTCGTTAATGACGGCATGTGATGAATGCTCGGGTAGCATCGTATAGTCTGACATGTTTCTTGTTCACGACAAGATTTTATGAGTCAAAATCGCATAATCTGACACAGTGACTGTCGTAACCGACAAAAAAATCGTGTAGTCTGACCGGGGCTTTAGTCTCAGTCAAGACTCTCCTCTTTCAGTCCCACTGAAGCTTGAATCACTGTGTGTCCTAACAGCGCTCTGCACAGACAGCAGTAGAGGACAGTGAGAGGATCTTTACTGAGCTCATCCGTTTCATTGAGAGAAGCTGCTCTGAGGTGACACAGATGATCAGAGATCAGGAAAAGCAAGCAGTGAGTCGAGCTGAAGGACGACTGGAGCGACTGGAGCAGGAGATCAGTGATCTGAGGAGGAGAGACGCTGAGCTGGAGCAGCTTTCACACACACAGAATCACATCCAGTTCCTGCAGGTAACACAGATCTAGAAGAACAGGATCATAGTGGCCTTGAGTGAGATCCTGCTGTGACAGGAGACTCACAGAGAAACAATTCATAAGAGAGGAGAATGAGCTGCTGACTGCAGTGTAGTTGACAAGAATTCTTAGCTCGTTTAAAAGAGATGCCACTTACAAATGGATATCAGCTCTGTGAAGCTCTTTCTTCTGGAAGATACTGTATATTTAGCTGTCAAATACCTCTAGGTATCAACTATAGTGAAGGTCGACTGGTTGTTAGGTAAACTTGGCCGCTGTCATGGAGCGTCGGTAAGGACTGTTAGTCTGCATTGCTTGAACTTCTATTTTGAGAAATTATATTCTTCTCCCATTTGAAAATGAATCCCGCATTTATGAGGGATTTAGGCTGTCACTCCTGAAACTTTGCTGCTTGTACAGGGTATATGGCCATTAGCAGCCCGAAAAACAAACTTTTATTCAAATTCTGAACGGATTAGAATGTGCAAATAGCCATTCCTTTAAAATCACTAAAAAGGTGTCACTTCAGTTCATCGCGATCTCAGAAAGTTCCTTTATAATTAATGAATCTCTTATTAACATCGTGTTACAGAGAGATGATTCGCAAGCGTGCAGGAAAAAAAATCCAGAGTTTAGAGGTGAGTGAACACAATGGCCAATCACAGGTGTTCAAGAAATCAACAGATGCGTCTGTGATTGGCTACATTGCTCAGCGCTATGAAAACTGCTTTCAGTGGTGACCCCATCTTTACTTTGGTTGATGTTGTGGAGTACAGGGAGGTGTTTGGCTTAGCAAAGGTGGCATGGCCTTTTTAGGTCACAGTCATTGGCCATGTCGGAGCATGAACATTTCCAGCACCATCTATTGTCTTTGATCCAGCCAACCATTTGCTCCTTGGTTAATGCTGTAAATGTGGTACATTGGCTGAGGTAATGTTTGTGTGAATGGTGCCTGATCACTGTGTAAGCTCTCTGTAAAGGCGCAACATCCTCTCGCGATACTGGATCCTGTGTGATTGCAAAAAGCATTAAGTGTGTCCAGAAGAGGGTGCAGCTGACCTTTGTCTTCTACACCAATCCATTTCCACCCGAATCGAAATTATATTCTTTTTTAATTCATTCATTTATTTAAACAACTTACTTGTCTGTTTACTTCTCTGTTCTTGTTAGTCCTCTGTTTTCTGTTTAAATTTACTGTTTTGCGCAGAGTTTCCAGTCTCTCTCAGCACCTCCTGAATCTACAGATGTAAATGACAGTCCCTTGAGTTCGCTCTTCTTTTTTGATGCCATGAGAGAATCTGTCCATCAGCTGAGAGACAAACTGGAGAATTTCTGCAAAGAGGAGCTCATGGAGATCTCAGACAAAGGTAAAGTCCTGGAGATTTGTCTAATCTAAGATACGAGTCCATCTCGTATCATGTAGAACATCCTATTACAAATGTCTTAGGAATGGATGCGGGATAATTTACTTTTGACATGAGAATCACACTGTTCATGTCTGTTTCCACAGTCACATTCACCAACATTGTTCCCAGGACCAGAAACGACTTCCTACAATGTAAGTCACTAAGAAAACAAGCAGAAAAACTCACTTGTGTTCTACCTATAAAAGTTAAAGTTAAAGTACGATTAAAGAGTTTTATTAAAAGAGTTTGATCATTGATCATGTAAATGGTAATTTGCACAGGATATAGATATCCTGTGCAAATTACCATTTACATGATCAATCTCATGACCAGATCTGGTCAGCTGCCCTGTGACTCAAATGATACATTGATCTTTTCATGTAGCTGAACTCTTAATGTTCAAACAGATTCATAATTCCTGATTCTGATGTGTTTTATCTCCATCAGATTCCCATCAGCTCACTCTGGATCTGAACACAGTGAATGAATACCTCTGTCTGTCTGAGAGGAACAGAGTTATTACTTACACTTACACAGAACAGCCGTATCCTGATCATCCAGACAGATTTGATGTGTTTCAGGTGTTGTGTAGAGAGAGTGTGTGTGGACGCTGTTACTGGGAGATTGAGTGGAGTGGGAGTGTGTTAATATCAGTGTCATATAAGAGTCTCAGCACAAAGGGATGGGGTAATGAGAGTGTGTTTGGATATAATGATCAGTCCTGGAGTTTGTCCTGTTCTCCCTCCAGATCCTCATTCATACACAATAACATAGTGACTAAACTTCCTGTACATCCTATCAGCTGTCATAGAATAGGAGTGTATGTGGATCACAGTGCAGGAACTCTGTCCTTCTACAGCGTCTCCAGAAACACAATGAGCCTCATCCACACAGAACAGACCACATTCACTCAGCCGCTCTATCCTGGGTTTCTTGTTGATTATGGATCATCAGTGAAACTGTGTTGATGAATCAGAATAGGTTGACGAGAGATTCTACCCATAATGCTTTGAGCTGCATGATAAATCAGTAACAGATGTTATAGAGTCTCTTATTTTCCTGTTCAATACATTAATACTACAGATGAATTTCTGACAGTGAAATAACATGTCAGAATAAATGTGTGATATAGACAGTAAGATCAGTGTGTGTGTGTGTGTGTGCGAGTCATGCTGCATGACAATGTGCATCTGAGATTTTTCAAGCTCTGTATGTGGCGATGGAAACCACAGTCTTTTAAATGTGACAATGACAGATATCCCACCTCTCCCAGAAGGTTTGGGATACTCCCGCATATTGTTAGTGGGTCCCTGATGCACGCAAAATCAAGCCAGTGAGAGATGATCCCTATGAAAGTGTTTTTTTTTTTTTTTTGGTGATTCAATCACATGCTGTCAGCTGAAATGGATTTATTACTTCCAGCTGGTAAACATCGGTTTTAAATGCTCCTTTGACCACTTGTTTTCTACATTAGTTTCACAGGAACACTAAGTGTGGCGCACAAATGCTATTGAATGAACCCACCGGGTGTAAAAGTCATTGCACACTGAGTCCGAAATTTTCGCACGTTAAAAAAAAATTCAGATCGGGTTCGATTTTCTCCATTTTTTGCATCCGTAGCAAGCATTTCGAGAGGTGTTTTGACAGTTCAGAGCCACGTACAAGTGAACAAAATCCAGAATCCAGAATGGCGATTGTCAAGTTCACTTCATCTCGCAGCACAAAGCACCGTATATAGATACTTGCACACTGAGTTCACAGAAATTGGTGATCTTCTTTTTAATATGTGGCTCCAGTATCACTAGCAAAGCATCAAACTGAGCCACTGACATCCTAAAGAAAACTTTGAATCTCCCGTGATAATTGCTCCTGAGAGGGAACTCTCCTTCCTCTCTATATCTCACGATTGGATGGACCCAATATTTCCTTTCTTTTTTTTTTAAGAAGCGATCATCCTCAATGCTTGAAGACTCCATTTAGTAGGCTACTGTTTTGCAAATTTTTTCACAACGGATTAATATATGCATCGGACTCAGTGTGCAAGGTTTCTGTGCGTGAAATTTTTAGGATAATGAATATGAAAAAACGCATACGAAAATTTCAAACTCAGTGTGCAGAGACATTAAGGCTTTTTGCTCAGTCAAATCCACCAAAATCTGCTTAATAAACACATTCCAACAGAATCAGGGAGATTCCCCCCACTAAGCCATCAGGAGGTCACCTCATTGTTTTGATCACGCTCTACGAACGCCTGTTTAATCTCATTAGGGGATCGCAACTAGGGTTGGGTATCGTTTGAATTTTATAAATTCAGATTCTGATTCTCCTTATCAATTCTGATTCTTTTCGAGTCCCAGTTTCGATTCCAATGGGATTAAAAAAATTATATCAAACATTTATCCTGTCTCTTTTTGCAAATCATTTAGTTGCAGTTGAATACCATGAACAAAAAATCAACAGGCTACATAAAAACTGGACTCTTTAAGAGCTGTTTGTGTGCAAAATAGAGCTGCATGATTCTGGATAAACTGAGTTTTTTTTTCCCCCAGTGGAAGTTGTGGTTCTCTCATGATTCTGAAGAAAAAACATTAGACAACTAAACAAAATCACATGTAATTTATGAATGAATGAATGATTCAATGACTCACTCAAGACGTACTTGTTTCATTGCTGGATGAATCGGCGTACTTGAACGAATCTCTTGTATGATTCAAAGACAAATAGATTTCAACAGCCCCTTTTCGCCACCTACTGGCGTAACAATTTAATCGATTAATCTTCATTTGAAGTGTCAAATTGTGCTGATTTACTCTATTTTAATCACTACCGTCTACATCAGAGTTTATATCTAAACTATATCAGTACTTCTGTGATTTGAATGTTTGTAAAACAGAAATAATGATACTGTGTGGTTGAAAAAAAGATTGTGAAGCTGTTTCATTCATATACATGACAGCTGCTCACTTCAGGTTAGCGGTAGCACGAACGCAGATTTAGTTGTTCAAATCACACTGGTGTGATCGTATGCTGCACGGATGAACCAAGTGATCACAACGTTGTGATCGCACACGTCAAAGGTTGAGAAATGAAACCGACGAATCATTGTAATTTAGGAATAGAATCACTTCGGTGTTTGAATTGTGTTCACAATCTTTAACGATCTATTAAATTAAAGTGCTTTGTCATGTTGGTGGTGACACCTCTCTTGCAACATGTTTAGCTATCACAGATATTATACTTAGCTTTTTTGGCTTTTGATCACAAATGTAGCCAAACTTTGGAGCGCTTAGATTAGTGAGCGAGGTCCTGGCAGATCGCTAGGTCGGGTCCTCCCAGATGAAGAAAAAAAAAGCGCACACAGGAATCAGTAGGCGGAATCGAAATCTTAATTTTACAAGAAGTATCCGATTCCTGACCTTAAGTATCCGATTCTGGAATTGGAATCTATTTTCGATTCCCAACCCTAATCGCAACATTGATAAAGGGCTAATCCTATCAGGAGGAAAAAAAGAGCTCAACAAGAGCTGAACAAACTAAAAGTACCTTTTAAGAGACCATATGGCCCATGACACATGATCTCTGCATAAATCCAGGAAAAGAAAGATTTATATGACATCACCAAGGCCTGAAAACACACAAGATGCATACAAAGTGACACTTCCTTGACTCCAGGACATCTCTTTCCCTCCTTCTACACCAGGGGTGTCAAACTCATTTCCTGGAGGACTGCAGCCCTGCAGAGTTTAGTTCTAACCCTGCTCCAACACACAAACCATGTAGTTTTCAATTGAGCCTGAATGACTTGATTAGCTGGATCACATGTGTTTAATTAGGGTTGGAGCTAAACTCTGCAGGGCTGTGGCCCTCCAGGAATTGAGTTTGACACCCCTGGTTTAATAGTACTGCCTTTAGGGCAACAATATTCAGGAGTAATGTGTTTTATGAATCTTATGTCTTGTGTGTCATGTGTAACCTGTGAAGGTTAGCCTGTTTTACACCTCTTTAGTAGACTAATTTCATTAACCAATGCCTCATTTATGCAAAGTATATGAAGTTTGGTATTGATGTGATGGTCATTTTATTTCCAGGACATTTATATGAATGGAACTCAGGTAGGATGCACAATACTTTTATGATGACACTTTTATTGAAGTTATTAACAAAATCTTACTAAGCCCAAGAAGAGGAGTAATAGGGGCTTGGCCCCGCCCTGTGGCAACATCTGACTGGGGCAGAACATTGCGGGATGGACTGAATCACTTTGGTTAAAACCTGATGACCTGAGCAAATCGGTGTTCATTTGATTGTGCTCACTCGCTCACTCAACCATCAAGAGTTCTTGCCATCCAGCACCTTCTGAAACTCTGTTGAACCCTTCGTTGATCCTGCCGAATTCTTCACAGTCTTTGCGCCGAGCAAAATTCAAACCCTCCAAAGAAATCTTCAATGACACATAAGGCTTCACCCGGTAACTCCAACAGCCCATTCACCACTGAATGGTTTCCCAGAGACATAATCAAGAACAGATTGCTAACCAATCAGCATCGCCGTGATTCCCTCTACCAGCCATATTACCCAGGGAACCCCGTTCACATGAGCACCCGAACACAAGTACAACAATCTCTTGACTCTTGCTGAAACCAGAGCAGAATCTTCCTAAGCAGCTGAATCAAAGCCAAACTGGCAATTGAATGATTGTCCCAGGTTACGGTATAAGATATAATGGCAAATGCTAGACTTTTGGGATTCCATTCAAACTGTTAAAAGTAGGGTAGACGATTTTGGAAAGGCTAGCGATAGCAAGCTAGCTTTGAATGCAAGATCCCCACCCTCCCTGCCTAATCACTTTTCAAAGCCACACCTCCTTGAAAACACAGCTACCTACACCACCTTGCATAGATAGATAGATAGCCCTAAGCTATTATTTTTAGGCCCACATTATTATGGGGCAATTATTCAACAACTTGCTGAAGACCTGAATGAGTTCTACTGTAGATTCGAAACCCCCCACACCCATTCTGACCATCTCTCTACACAACCGTTAACACCTCCAGCAACCCCCCTCTCCCCCCCTCCTCCACTGCAGATCAGTGAAGATGATGTGCGCCAGGTCTTCAGAAAGAACAAAAGAAGAACAAAAGAACAGGCCCAGACGGTGTGACACCAGCCTGTCTGAAAACCTGTGCTGACGAGCTGGCCCCCATCTTTTCACAAATCTTCAATAGATCTCTGGAGTTGTGTGAAGTCCCTGTCTGCTTCAAATGCTCCACCATCATCCCCGTCCCAAAGAGCCCCAAGATAACAGGACTTAATGACTACAGACCTGTGGCACTAACGTCTGTCGTCATGAAGGCGTTTGAAAAACTGGTTCTGGCTTATCTGAAGGACATTACAGGACCCCTACTGGACCCCCTGCAGTTTGCTTACCGAGCAAACAGGTCCGTGGATGATGCAGTCAACATGGGACTGCATTACCTCCTGCAACACCTGGACAAATCAGGGACTTATGTGAGGATCCTGTTTGTGGACTTCAGCTCGGCCTTCAACACCATCATTCCAACACTCCTCCAGACCAAACTAACCCATCTCTCTGTTCCTAGCTCTATCTGTCAATGGATCATCAGCTTTCTGACAGATAGGCAACAGCTAGTGAGAATGGGGAAATTCATGTCAAACAGCCGCATCATCAGCACTGGCGCCCCTCAGGGATGTGTTCTCTCCCCACTGCTCTTCTCCCTCTACACCAACGACTGCACCTCTAGAGACCCTTCTGTCAAGCTCCTGAAGTTTGCAGATGACACCACACTCATCGGCCTCATCCAGGATGGTGATGAGTCTGCTTACAGACAGGAGGTTGAGCAGCTGGCTGTCTGGTGCAGTCTAAACAACCTGGAGCTCAACACGCTCAAAACTGTAGAGATGATAGTGGACTTCAGGAGGAACCCCCCTGCTCTCTCCCCACTCACCATCATGAACAGCACTGTGGCAGCAGTGGAGACATTTAAATTCCTAGGGTCCATCATCTCCCAGGACCTGAAGTGGGACACTCACATTGACTCCATTGTAAACAAGGCCCAACAAAGGTTGTACTTCCTTCGCCAGCTGAGGAAGTTTAACCTGCCACAGGAGCTGCTGAAACGGTTCTACTCAGCCGTCATCGAGTCTGTTCTGTGCACATCAATAACTGTCTGGTTTGGCTCAGCTACAAAATCAGATACCAGAAGATTACAGAGAACGATTCGGACTGCCGAAAAGATTATTTGTGCTCCCCTGCCCACCCTTCAAGAACTGTATACATCCAGAGTGAGGAAAAGAGCTCAGAAAATCACTCTGGATCCCTCACATCCAAGCCATCCCCTCTTTGAACTCTTGGCATCTGGTCGGCGCTACAGAGCACCGAATACCAGGACAGCCAGGCACAAGAACAGTTTCTTCCCCCAGGCAATCTATTTAATGAACAGTTAAATGTTCCCCCCATTATGCAATAACAATGTGCAATAACCTAATATTTGTTACCACCTCCATCTTACCACATCCCTGCTTTTCATTCTATTCTATTCCATTTTATCATCTATAGCACAACTGTACATACCACTTATTTATCTCTCAATTTATTTTTTCAAATTTTTGTCTATTTATATTTACGTGTAATTTTTTTTTATTTTTTTTTATTCTCATTATATTTTTATTGTCTGTGTGCTGTTGTTGTCTCTGTGTACTGGAAGTTTATGACACAAAAACAAATTCCTTGTATGCACAAGCATACTTGGCAATAAAGCTCTTTCTGATTCTGATTATTATTATTATTATTATTATCATCAGTAGCGGTAGGTTGGCCTATTATCATTACTAGGCTATTGTTATAATTGGCAGTAGCCAATGTGAGCTTGCAGACATTATTATTATTATTATTATTATTATTATTATGAGTAGTAGTAGGCCTATCATCATTACTAGGCTATTACTATATAATTATATGAGGTCACATGCTTTATTGTTGTTGTTATTATTATTATTATTATCATCAGTATAGGCCTATTATCATTACTAGGCTATTGCTATAATTGGGAATTGGCACCAGACCTCTGATATTAATTTATGCTTTATTATTGTTATTATTACTAGGCCTAATAGTAGGCATCATATGCTTTTTTTTACAGAAGCTTGCAGGTAGGTGATGTTAATGTGAGACCTGAGCCTGCTTTGCCTTGCAAAGATCCTCAATTCTTGGCTCAATGTTTGATAAACATAGCCTCAAATCATCCTCGATTTGTGCACGATTGCGGTATTTCGTTTTGAGTGCAGTCATTTTTGAGAATCCTGCCTCACACAAATATGTCGACGCGAAAGGAAGGAGAATCTTCAAGGCGACGTCACAGAGTTCAGGATATTCCTGCATCAATGCTGCCCAGAATGACGAAAGAGGGCAGGAGCTAGAGTTCCTTCAGTCTACTGTCACTCTTCAGCTCAATAAGCTGTTCCTGCATATCAATTGATAGCTCGTTTGCTGTGCACACAAACGGATCTCGAACCCACGCAAAAAAGCGATAATCCTCTTTAAAGTACGTTGCAAATTGTTTTCTCATTGCTGACAGGTGCTCAGACGCTGATTGAAATAGGGAGGAGAAATCGTGTGACGTGCCTGCATCAGTGATAAAGTCTGCAAGGCTGGGGAATATGTCGCAGTTCCCTCGACTGATGCGGCCACGCCAGAGGTCTAGTTTTTGTGTGAAGGCGTGCACTTTGTCTGCAAGGAGCAAAATATGAGTTTCGCGGCCTTGCAAAGACAGGTTGAGCCCGTTCAAGCGGTCAAATATATCGACCAAATAGGACAGAGACGCAAGCCACATAGTGTCATCCAGATGCTTTGCCAGATCTGATTTGATTTCTGTAAAAAACCACTTCACCTCCTCTTGCAGCTCATACAACCGCTGTAACACCCGCCCCCTGGAGAGCCAGCGAACTTCAGTGTGTGAAATGTATGCAAATCGAGATTGATAACAGACTAGCGAGAGCTGGCACAAGCGAACTTGGCAAGAGACTAGACTAGAGTGAATGGAGAGCTATGTCGTGAGTCAATTTAAATGCAGTGATTTATTTTTGTGTGAGAGTGAGTGAACATTTATATTTACACCCCGCTCTGTAAGCCAGGGCGGGAACGGTATGAATATGAAAAAACGACCCAGCTAACAAAAAAAGGTCCCCAGGACGTCCCCTAAACGGCCTCTGCGAACGTCCCCCGGACATTAGCGTGTAGGGTCCCCTTGACGTCGAGTGGACGTTCGCGAAGACGTCCTCCGGACGTTCACGGGGACGTTCACAGGACGTGCAGTGGCCATTCGGGACGTTTAGGAGACTTTCGCTTTAAGTCCTCTGAATGTCATTTTATTTTACTTTTAGGCTAACCAAAGAAAATAGACACGTGCAAATAGTTGGAACATAGGCTACATTTTTATTTTTAAAAATGCAGTTTTTTTTTCTTTCTTTTTTTATTAGATGTTAAGAAATAAACGATAAAATAAAAGATATATACAACTGTAACAAAATATCAGAGAATAAATGGGCTTGCAAGAAAAAATAAAATACATAAATGTATAATTAAGCAAAAATAAAGAGAAGAATTACATCAATGCTACAAAAACGATATACAGGTTCAATTTTAAATTAGCCTATGACTCTTTAGCAAATTAAAAATGTGCTTTTTCCGGGCGTGGGTGGGAGGCTGAGTCAAGCAAAGCAGCTGTGTCTCCGCGTTATTCCGATGGTAGCTCTTCCCGTTGGCTTCTAACCTAAAACAACGAAACGAACACATTCATGTCATAAACATATGTCTAAAATGTTTCCTTGCAATGAAACCACAGCAAAATTCTGTGTTAATACTGAAAAGCATCCACTCAAATCTTTTCTAACATATTAATTTAATTAATTAATAATCATTAATTAAAATAAAAATAACATTCAGATGACATTCGGAGGACGTTCGCGAGAGTCCATTTAGGGGACGTTCTGGGGACCTTTATTTGTTAGCTGGGATATTGGTGTGAGCAGTCACTCAAACCTTAAAGTGTGAGAATCTGTTAAAGTTGTGTAGCCTATGTGTAAATGCAAACGTCATTCTCAATGTCTGCACGTGAGTAAGCTTAATTTCCATAACGACTTTGTCACACGTGCTTATAGGCCTACACCTTGAGCCTTATGAAAGCCATACGAAAAATACCTTTTACTGTGAAATCAAGTAAGGTAAGTTGTCTTATGACATATAGCTACTGATTGTTTTTTTATGATCTTTGATGTTCTTATGCTTATTGTCTGCATTAGGCTGAATAATGGCTTAAACGAACCACTAGTTTACTAGAAAAATCTTTAATGGGGGGGCAGCCGTACCCAGACGTCGCTGAAGTCTTTAAAGCATTTTATACGCATTTAGTCGGATAAATTCTGCTTTCAGAACTGTCAAGTCGGAGAGATGTCACATCCGTAACATTGAGTTTTCCTCTGAAAACACAAAAACGAAAATAAAGAAAAACTCTATATTTTAGGTTTTGTAAAAAGCCAACCCTTCTCCATTCGGCAGATATTATTGCTTCTGGTATGTGCAAATCGGAGAAAATCTACAAAATATGTTGTCCCCCAGAAACTCGTGTATGAGTAAGTAATGACAAATTTCATTTTTAGGTTAACAGCAGGTGTTCACTAATGTTCAATCTCATCAACTCCAACACTGCTTCAATGGTACTTTAACTCTGTAATGTACACACACATGAATACTAGGCAGTGTTAATTTAAAATGGGCATTTTGCTGTGTACTATTACATAAATCTTACCTATTTTATTTATGTGTGACTGACAAATGATTCACATTAAGGTTATTAGTTAAAACTATGTAATCCAAATAGATGTAAATATAAATGTAATTCAAGTAGAACTTAAAATTTTTTTTTAGTGTGAATTGGAATGTGTCTTCCTCGACTTGTGATCCAACCATCCAAAACTCACCTTAATACCCATTTCAAACAGGACCTAAGTCCCCCACCAACCGGTTTTATAAGTAAAATGTTCTGCCAGCTACTCGTTTCGTTAAAACAATTGTCACTCGCAATGTAAAACCAAACACAAAAATATATAGTACTGCTCAGTCTCTTTGAGACGAAGATCAGCCATGTTGGCTTAAAAATAAAAATAACTTGACTACATGACTACAAGTGTCTTTTCCAGTGCATGTGATAAGTGTGACTCATTTCACCCATAGCTATAATGCGGACAGATACTAATTTTAATATAATGTGTAAAAAGTAGATTTTTTAGTCCAGTCTCTACTGAATGTTCACAAATATAAAATGTTGTTTGTGCTGTCTGCCTCTGAATTCAAGTACTGATGTTTGATTAGTATGTTAACTAATTTTAGTACAGTGTTTTGCCATCCATCCATCCGTCCTTCCATCCATCCCACTCACCCCATCTGTTAATCTGTCTGTCTGTCTGGCCACGCACACACTGCAAGATTCAGGAGTGACAACCACCTTTAAATGCCAGAGTGTGTCCCGTTCCATGTGTGTACAGAACAAGACTCACTCCTGAGTCCCGAAACTGCCATCTGTACACGCACATTGGCGTGCTTCTCGTGACATCATCATTAACAACTAGTTGTTCAGTTCGGTTCTGTATACTGCATATAATTTAATAATTTTGCTGTAATCTGTTTTTTAATTTTTTAATCTGTAATGTTTTATTTTTTATTGTCATTGAGACATATATAGATTTATATACTGTAGATTAGTTGACAAGGAAGAATGTATGTATTTATGCATGCACTAAAATGCCTAAAATTAAAGATAAAAAATAATAAAAAAAACTATAAAGATGTATTTGCAAACAACAGTTAATAAAAATTTCAAAAATGCACAATAAACTCTGTAAATGTGGTTGTCACTACCTGTATTTTTCAGTAGTTAATGCGGTTGTCACTCTCGTATTTTAGTGAATTACGTGTGTACAGAACTTGATTAAGAAGTAAAAGGTGAACTGTCTATCTATCATATTGTTGTATCTATCAGTCCTTCTATTTGTCTGTCTGTTTGTCCGTCTGTCCATCCATCACATTTTGTCTGAGATTAATAAATGTGCTTTTTTTGGCTGACTGTTTAGAACTTACAGAATTAAATTTCATAATGCACTCACCTGATTAACTGTTTTTTCACGATCCGGGGCATGTTTTAGGGTGACAGCAATCATGTCTTCCACACTCTGGGATTTTTGGTGTGGGTTTGCCTTGCTGCAGGCACCTTGATTTAATACAGAGATCACCATTATTAAAATTAAAACTAGAAATTAGAATGACAAAGTTCTATTCTAAAAACATCAAACATTAATCTTATTTCTGCTATGAATATACATATATATATATATATATATATATATATATATATATATATATATATATAATGTATTGAAAAGAACTTACAACTTTTACATTTAAAAGGAGTAACAACATTTACAACCTACCAAATCTTATTTACAACTTATTTACAATCCAAATAATTTGAGATCTTGAAATAGACAGATTATTAGTCATTAGTGGCAAGTTTTGAAACTTACGTATGATGACATCATTGATAAGGAGCTGTTGAAATTTAAGTTTTCCCTTTCTCCCTTTGTAACTGTAATATTCCCATAAGGAATGATCTCCAATTTTTTTCAGCATCCTCCGAATTCCATCTCCCAAGCTGCTACCACTCTGAAGACACAGATAACGAATCTACAATCAATGGTATGGTATGTGCCATAACACAATGTTGCTTGTGTTATGGCACATACCATCTTCTTTCGAAATTCAGCATCTTTCAGCTTATCACACAACTCCTCTAATTCCTCTACAGTCTTACAGGGCTGCTCTAGCACCTCTGTGAGATCAGAGACAGAGCTGCTTGGCTGGCTTGTTGATTGCTGCATTGTTTCAGCCACTGATGTAATGTTGTTTTGGATTTGGTCCAGTTTCAACATGATTCTTCTTTCTAAATTCTCAAATAACTTGTAGATTTCTGTGCAGGATTTATTTTGAAACATAAACGACATAACACTGCCATAAGACAACATAATAATTGAATAATTATGATGAAATTAAATAGTTACCATCTCGAAGAGATTGTGGATTAATCACAGTTCCTAAAACAAGTCACAAATCATTTTATCAGATAATATATACATTACAGGTATGTGTGTGTGTGTGTGTGTGTGTGTGTGTGTGTGTGTGTTTTAGTGTACCTTGATTCTGCCAGTTGGCAGAAACTGATTGATGTGGCTGCAGTTGTGGTGTTGAAAGAGATGGAACTGTGATGAAACAAGAATATTTCACCTCATTGAAACAGGGTTTTGCATTTGTTTTAATGAATAATTGATTAATTATGATGAGATTAAATACTTACCATCTCGAAGAGATTGTGGATCAATCACACTTCATGGCAGAAACTGACTGATGTGGCTGCTGTTGTGTTGTTGAAAGAGATGGAACTGTAATCACATTACAAGAAAAAAAAATCATTAAATTAAAAAATTCATGACCTATTGTTAGTCCAACAGTCACACTCGAGCTGTATAGTGTTAAGATGTACAACCATAAAAACATTATTATTAGCATGTTGTTTAAATAATGACACAATATCTTTAAAAACAAGAATATTTTTATGTAACAATAGTTATTAGAGTTTTGCATGTTTTTAATGAAAATTTTTAATTTTGTAGTAATCAACATTATAACACAAATAGACTGACTTTAACCTTAAAATTCACTTAATTCCATTGAGATTTTAGTGTACTCACAGCTGCAGGCAAAATCACATTAGATTTTTTTTTTTACTGGTTGCTCCTCATCTTACACGGACAAAAAATAAATAAATAAATAAATAATATATATATATATATATATATATATATATAAGTACAATTTCAGACTATAGAAAACAAATGAAAGTGAATCATAGTGTACTTACCTTCATCAGGCTTCCCAGCTGAAAACAAAACAAAACAAAATATTAGCATAGACTTTTTGACATTTCTTAAAGGAGTAGTTCACCCAAAAATTAAAATTCTGTCATCATACTCACTCTTGAGTTGTTCCAACCCTGTTTAAATATATTTGTTCTGCTGAACACGAAGGAAGATATTTTGAAGAATGTCTGTAACCCTTTATGTTCAGCAGAACAAATATATTTATACAGGTTTGGAACAACTCGAGGGTGAGGGTGATGAATTTTCATTTTTGGGTGAACTATCCCTTTAATGTTATGGCCTTCATGAATAATTTTTGCACAACATAGAAAGGCAATTCCATTTTAGATTATCATCAACAGTTGATTACTTTTTGTTAACTTTCTACTTACACTTAGATGCAATTGCTGTTGATCTTGGCCGTTTGTTTATTTTCTTTGCTCTCAAACTGGAAATCTCATCTTCAGGGCCAAACGCAACAGGGCAATAAACAGTATTTTGTCAGTTAGAAAAATATGCTAGAGGGTACTGTTCTGAATAATTTATTCGCACTGTTTAACCTTGCATTAAATAAAGAATACAGTGACATAATAATGATTTCACCTTGGGATGATTCACTGTCCTCAAGAACTATAAAACAAAATTAGCATTTAAAGAAGATATAGATATAGACAACATATACATATATGTGCATTTTGGCTTTTCTTGATCATTCCAAATTCATTTGTTTTGCATGTATACTTACATCGATTTGTCTGTGCCCAGCAGGCACAAAACAGGCACACAACGTCATAAGACGTTGATATTTGGTTAAATTTTGGTTGCGACATCGGGTGACCAAAATTCAACGTAAATTCAACGTCTAATGTCAATGTTAAATTGATGTCCAATACCGACGTCAGCTGACGTTGAGATTTTGTTGTTTTTAGGTTGTGCAACCAAAATCCAACGTTAAGTCAACGTCAAATTGACGTCAAATATTGATGTCAACACGATTTTCATTTTCAACCAAAATGCAACGTCTGTCCGACGTCATGTCCAACGTCAACCTGACGTTACATAGACGTCTGGTGCCTGCTGGGTGGTGTCTTTCTGGGTTTGGTGGGCTGAAGTTCTTCTTCTGCAAGAAACAAAAGTTACAACTGCAATTGTCTCTCAGTGTGAAAACTTTATCTTATTTACAGTGTCAGCACAGATTTTATACCTCTAAATCTTGGTGGTATAATTTTTCGTGAACTATTTCCATCTGAGTCTTCAACATGGGAAGTTTCAACTGCTTTTTGGGCCTGATACCTTGCTAAGTTGTAACTGTCTGTTCTCAAAAATATCACAAATTTTGTTTAATAAATCTTATATAAATAATTTATATTTTAGGAATGGTTGTTAGTAGTTGATGAGATCTTGGTATTATACTTTACCTGTCTCAGAATATACTCTGACGGCATATTTTGTCCAGAGATGTTTGTCTGGAATGGCACATTTTATGACCTTGGTCCCAACATTTGAATTGGGCCAATAGCAGAACAGTACCTTTCAGACAAAGACAAGGATGCTTGCTTAATGTTTTCTATGTATATAGTTGATTAATGTGTATCATTTATGTTTTATAAAAACATATATGGACTAAATCCTACCCCATCAATCCTTTCGAGCCATGAAGATGGTGCCACCTCAACCTCATTTTGCTCAGTGAAATTGAGGACTACATAGCAGAGATAAACCTGTAAGTGAAGTTTAGATAAATCTGTAAGTTCAGTTTGCAACACACAAATGAAACATACACAATTACCTATTAACAGACAATCATTGGTTACTTTCTCTAACCTTATACTTAATTTATGTTTTCCAATGTTGGTTCTTGTTGTACTGGAAACATCTAGGTTTTCAAAAGTGAATGGCACTGGAGAGCAAATCACCAGATGACAGAAGGAAGCTGTAGGAGGCAGAAACTCAGGGGCAAAGCTTCAGGACCCAGAAACTCAGGGGTAAAGCCGAAGCAGTTAGACACACGGGGGACAAAGCTTCAGGAGGCGGAGACTCAGGGGTGAAGCTGAAGGATTTATAGGCACAGGGAGCAAAGGAATACTTCAAGTATGTAATTTCACCCAAATTGTCATTATCTTGTCATTTTATTATTTTATTTTTATCTTTGGTGATTTTATTTTTTTGTCACATCCTAGAAAGTATGAAGAATGGACACTACAATTTTGATCCCGTAGTTTTCCTCCACGATGAATGCCCTCCTCTGAAGGGACTTTCTTTCTAAGCAAAGCATTTGAGAATGCCTGATGTTAGCCACGTATGTTCCATAGAGGCGTGAATCACACGGTGTCATCAGATATGGCTGTAGATTTGTGTACACCCTGCATAACAGTGTGTCACCTGCTTGTTCTGACATCACCTCGCAAAATTGTTCAGGGCCTAACACAAAGACATTGTTTGGGCACTTGAATGACATCAAGTTTTCCTTGATTTCTATCTTGGACTTGGATGTTTCCTCAAGACGATTTGCAACTTGTGCCAAAACATTTTTTCCAGATCGTACCATTTTTTTCATTTGATGAAGATAGCTCTCGAACTTGAAAGCACTGCAGCTGTCAAGGCTGCCAAAGTTTTGGGCATCTTCTGCAAGGTGCAGCAAGGAATGGACATTGTATACCAAAAATGTCTCTCCATACAGCTCCCGTCCTCTCTCTACAAAATACTTCAGCAGCTGGTTTGCATAAGGTCCTTGTGACTTTGTGAGATCAGGATTCACCAAAATGCATAGAGCCGTGCTGAAGCTCAAGAAGTGTTCATAGATCTGCTCTTGGAGAATTCCCTTTAGAACAATCTTCCCTGTGTAGATAGCAAACTGTCTGAACTCTGTTGCTTTCCAGCGATCTATTTCCTGCAAGCTCCTTGGCTTCCTGGCAAAGCAATCTGGAATGGACTTCTTTAGTGTCTCCAGCCTGCCACTTACACGGGTCACATCTCCTGATGACATCCGAAAATCTGTTCTCCCTCTTGTCCACAAGAGCAGCAGCTTTTTCATTACCCCGAGACAGCTCTGGTGCATATAATCTATGGGGAATGATTTGATCATGTCGATTGGGAGGACAAAGAAGGGTGAGATCTCCTCTTCTTGATGGTGTTCAGGTTGCCAGCATTCCCTGAATGATTGATCTGTTCTCATGGTCAGGTTATTTGTTTCGGGATATGTTATCAGACCATCCTAAGATCCCCTCTGGTTGCATTTATCGCACCCATAGTATCCAGAAAACTGCTTTACACACTTTACCATAGCTTTAGCTGGAGCATCGCAGGTAACACATCGTAGTTGGATGTTTAAGCATCTCCCTCCCCAGGTAAGACCATCCTGGATTAGTTCTGCCAATTGCTGAACCGTGTCAGAGGCAAAGTTTGGTGTTTTGGGTTTGGAAGCAGCAGTGGATATGCACAGGGGGAAAATACATTCTGGAGACAAGTTTATGGAACAGAGAACTGGCCAGAGGGATACGTTTGAGCTTTTGAACATTGGCAGCCCATCAATGTTCAGGGAGAGGTCAAGTGACTGAAGAAGGTCTGTCACAGCTGCAGGATACCTGCTCAGATGTTTTGAGAGCTGATCTGCCACATTAAACTGTACACTCTCGACACCATATTTGGTAGTAAGTTCATAATGGTTTGTGTGTCCAGAGAGCGTCCTTGCAGTATGGGGAAGGTCTTCATGCCCATGTCTTTTAAGGACATAATGGTTCGTGTGTCCAAAGAGCGTCCTTGCAGTATGGGGAAGGTCTTCATGCCCATGTCGTTTAATAGAACATCCACAGCATTATGTTTAACTTGAAACATACATGCCCATTCGGAAAGTTCTTCCCTGAGTGTGGATGTAATATCTTGTTCGCTCTCAGAACTTGACAGGGCTGGGTCTGAAAACATGTTAAGATGATCTTCCTCAATGTGCTGGTTGTGATTAAGGCTGTCACTTTCAGCAATATTGGCCATCTCAACTGAACTGATAGTTTCTTTGTTGTCTGCCTTCTTTTGTGCCCTTGACACTCTAGCCCAGATTTTGTTGTACTGCCTCCTACGCTCTTTGGATGTCATCAAGCTACTGTACTGGTGTCTCTGCCAATAATTCAATAAATTAAATTTTTCAGTACACTTACAGATTTAATCTGTTTTTCTCAATCTACCAGTATCAACCATATAACTTAATTTGGTACTGAACTTACCTTTGTTGACGACATATTTGCCAGAAGTATAAAGGCTGAGAAAACAGAAATAAACATAAGTTAATATATATGTCAAAAGTTTGGAAACATTACTATTTTTAGTGCCTTTGAAAGAAGTGTCTTATGCTCATCTAGCCTGCATTTATTTGTTCAGAAATACAGAAAAACAGTAATATTGTGAATATTATTACAATTTAAAATAATGGTTTTCTATTTTAATATGCTTTAAAATCTAATTAATTTCTTTGATACAAAGGTGAATTTTCGTCAGCCATTACCCCAGTCTTCAGTGTCATTCTAATCATGCTGATTTATTATCATCAACTTTGGAAACAGTTGTACTGCTATATATATATATATATATATATATATATATATATATATATATATATATATATATATATACATATATATATATATATATACACCGCTCAAAATTTGGGATCAGTAAGACTTGTAATGTTTTTTTTAAAGAAGTCTCTTATGCTCATCAAGGCTGCATTTATTTGATCAAAAATACAGAAAAAAAACCGTAATCTTGCAAAATGTTATTACATTACAATATAAAATAATGGTTTCTATTTTAATATACTGAATTTCCATCAGCCATTACTTCAGTCTAAAGTGTCACATGATCCTTCAGAAATCATTATTTCTAATATGCTGGTTTATTATTAGAATTATCAATGTTGGCAACAGTTGTGCTGCCAAATATATATTTTTTGGAAATTGCAATACTTTTTCAGGATTATTTGATGAATGAAAAGTTTAAAAGAACAGCATTTATTCAAAATATAAATCTTTTCTAACAATATAAATCTTTGCTATTACTTATCAATTTAACACATCCTTGCTGAGTAAAAGTTTTAATTTCTTTCAAAAAAGAACGAATACAAATTTACTGAACCCAAACCTTTGAACGGTAGGGTATATTGTTAGAAAAAAATTATATATATTTTTTAAATGCTCTTCTTTTTAACTGTTAATTAATCAAAAAATCCTGAAAAAAAGTATCACAGGTTACAAGAAATATTAAGCAGCACAACAGTTTTCAGCACTGATAATAAATCAGCATATTAGAATAATTTCTGAAGGATCATGTGACACTGAAGTGTGGAGTAATGGCTGATGGAAATTCAGCTTTGCATCACAGAAATAAATTATATTTTAAAGAATGTTAAAATAGAAACCATTATTTTTATATTGTAATAACATTTTGCAAGATTACATTTTTTTTTTCTGTATTTTTGATCAAATAAATGCAGCCTTGATGAGCATAAGAGACTTCTTTAAAAAACATTACAAGTCTTACTGATCCCAAACTTTTGAGCGGTAGTGTGTGTATATCATCACAACTTTTTTCAGCATTGATACTAAGTATGAAATCAGCATTATATGATTTCTGAAGGATCATGTGACACTTTAAGACTGGATGGCAGTAATGGCAGGAGAAAATTCAGCTTTGCATCACAGAAATAAATTAAATTGTAAAGGATATTAAAATAGTAAACAAGTACGTTAAAATTGTAATAATATTTCACAATATTATTGATTTTTTTCTGACTTTGATTTAAAGAAATGCTTTCAAAAGCTTTAAAAAATAGTAGTTCCAAACAAGATTAAAAAAAAAAAAAAACTGATTCAATTTGTCCTCCCTCCCCAAAATACTGTTCAAAGTGCTTTTGTTTTTATTAAACATTCATATTTTTATTAAATTAAATTTGAAATTTACTTGAATATTATGTTTATATTAAACTTAATTTATAAACTAAACATATGGTAAATTTGTAAAATATTTCTATTTAGATTTGTCATGTTTTAATGTATCTTTTAAATATAAATTCACATTTAATTAAGTTACATTTGAATGTAGTAATGTATAGGTTAAAAATCATTTTAAAAAAGTATTTATAGTTAAATTCAGGCTGAATCAATGGCATGCTCTGTCTACACCCAATTATAGCCATAGGGAAAAGTTCATGAACCACATCTTTCTTCAAACACATTATTATTGTGATTTGACCCAAAAGCTACTTTCACTGCCTCGCCTATTGTTTTTGCGGTCCACTGAAATAAGGACTTTTCATTGTGTTTGCCTAATATTCAACACTAGAATCCGTTTTGATTAAACTCCAGTGCAATAGGTGGCGGTATGCATAGTGCTGCCCCTCAGTAAACAGGAGACCTATAGCCGCCTTTGAGTATGCGCACAGAATGGCTAGCAGATGCATCGCTGGAAGACAGAGAGAGAAAGCCCTATAAAAGGTAAGATTTTACAGTAATTTAAACGTTAACATGTGTTCATTATGATTGCAGTAAGCTTTTCTGTTATTCGAGGATCAATTATATCGACAGATTGCGCATAGTAAGCTAGGGATTGCAATGATGTCGCGTGGCCACGCTGTGTAACTTGTCTCGCACACGTCACGCGCAGCTTTTAGCTATGAATGTAAAGTTAATATATTAATACATTTACTTACCAGAAATGTAATTGTGTGTGCCCAGTTGTCGAGGAGACAGCAGTGTAATGGATCTGCGACGTATTAAACGCTAAAACTGACTAAAATACTAGAAATAACTTGACTTACGATGTAAACTACACGAAGCGAACACTTAAATATAGCTACAAACTTAGTATAAAATTACTAATTTTAGACACAAACACTTATGAACAGCGAATCTATCTATATATATGTGTGTATATATATATATATATATATATACACACACACACACACACACACACACACAACCTAACTGTACACTAAACAACAAATAAACTACAAACCTTAACCTATTACTATCTAACTTATCAAACTACACTACAACTACAATAAATACTATATATAGTAACTATACTTTAACCTATAACAAAAACTTAACGAAATAACTTATTTTATCTACCAGTTACCTAGAAAATACACTCAAATTTATGTAAAAAAGACGAAGTCAATGGGATTCAGTCTATTTCCACCACCGTCTTCAACCAACAGACGTTATTGACGTTGTGACAGTTATTAAGTACCACTCGCAAGACATTCCAATGCATTCAAATGTTTTATTCCCGCTCTTAGTCAGGACCTATAATGATATACATGATAACAAGAAAAACAACTTTTTACAAAACAACTTGTTTCCTTTCTTCATATTATATAATAGGCATAATTTTGATTATTTAGGTACACAACCATGAAATGTCATAATTGAAATTAGAATATTGATTTTGGTTTTTCTGGTTTTTAATTGTGATGTATAACTTGACAATGTGACATGTATGTTTTCTATAAATGGGTTCCCTGTTAAAGGGAGGCTTGTTGCTACTCCAGATTCTCAGACTGACTATTGCATCCAGATGCTGAAACCCATCATAACAATGGGGGATTGTGGGCCACCATGAGTCAAAATATACAATTTGTCAATTTCACAAAAATCAGAAATAATGTGACACTGAGTGATGTTAGTTGTGATTCACTGGTAATTGCTGTAATATGCGCTGTTCTCAAATATTGCTTCTTACCTTTTCGGTTTTGTCTTTTCTCAAACTTGCTGTTATATAATCTACAAAAAAAACAATTCTTGTTTTTATCTTATACGGCCACTCAGACGATACTTGAATTTACTGACGGGTGGTTTTATTTCACCAACTGTCCTATATGTACTTTTTTATTACCAATTCCCCTGCTTGTATATCAGTACGACAAGCATTTATTTATATAATTTATAATTAAAATAACACAATATGCACTGTTCTTCCGTATGACTCTGCGTGACGTCTTCCAGTGTTTTCAAGAATTTTTTTTTCCATTGTTGCAGCAGGTTGTTTTTAAAGTCTGCGGGTTGAAGTGACCTCATTAATGTGATATTTAGGACCATTTTCAAACATGTATAACATTTTCAGTGTATATATGCATAGTTCATGGGAAAATTAAGAAACCATTCACAAACAAACTAACAATACTCCGTACTGCTGCGGAGTAGCCCAGTACCTGCGTGATTCGTCATAGACATAAACAGAGAGAAGTAGCTCCAGCTACAATGTTCTTCCGCAAGACGCACACAGTTCTGTTTATTAACTTTTGCTAGAGCGCCAAAAGTTACAAACTGCAGCTTTAATTACTGACATTCATTCTCGAAATTGAAAGTGATCAAGACATTTATCCAGAGCTGGGGCTGGGCGATATATAAAAATAAATTGATACATCGATATTTTCACAATTTTTACGATATTCGATATATATCTCGATATGTTTGCATTTGCTTTTAAATAATTAAAAAAAAAAATACATTTTTATATATATATATATATATATATATATATATATATATATATATATATATATATATATATAAATAATATACAAAAAAAATTTTTTTTCTTTTGCCCCCATTTAAAAAAACAAAAACAATTTAGATGGAACAGCTATTGTTACAAAGTAAATACAAACTGTTTAGTGCAAATTTGAGCATTTAAAAAAAGATTTAGACCAAGTGATCACTTACTGCTTTTTATTAAATGAACACATGCAATGTAACGGAAGTAGTGCAAAACAAGTACAGAACGTGCATTGTCAACTTTTTTAGTGCATACAATTGACAATTTACACTGTGCAAATGGGGGACATAATGTTCCCACAGGCACTAAAAACCCTCTCAGATGGGGAGCTGATTGCTAGAAAACATAGGTATTTCTTAGCTAATTTGGCAAATTTTGGGAAATATACCTCATGGATGATCCACCACCATGAGCACAAATCAATAGAAAGTGGACTCATACATGGTTTATTTTACCTCATCTAGTGTACGGATTCATTATAAGCTTATATATGAATAATATAATATTAGCTTCTTCAGGTGTGTTTAATTAGGGTTGGAGCTAAACTCTGCAGGACACCGGCCCTCCAGGACTGAAGTTGCCCATCCCATATATATATATATACACACACACACACACAGTGGGTAAGGAAAGTATTCAGACCCCCTTAAATTTTTCACTCTTTGTTATATTGCAGCCATTTGCTAAAATCATTTAAGTTCATTTTTTCCTCAATGTACACACAGCACCCCATATTGACAGAAAAACACAGAATTGTTGACATTTTTGCAGATTTATTAAAAAAGAAAAACTGAAATATCACATGGTCCTAAGTATTCAGACCCTTTGCTCAGTATTTAGTAGAAGCACCCTTTTGATCTAATACAGCCATGAGTCTTTTTGGGAAAGATGCAACAAGTTTTTCACACCTGGATTTGGGGATCCTCTGCCATTCTTCCTTGCAGATCCTCTCCAGTTCTGTCAGGTTGGATGGGAAACGTTGGTGGACAGCCATTTTTAGGTCTCTCCAGAGATGCTCAATTGGGTTTAAGTCAGGGCTCTGGCTGAGCCATTCAAGAACAGTCACGGAGTTGTTGTGAAGCCACTCCTTCGTTATTTTAGCTGTGTGCTTAGGGTCATTGTCTTGTTGGAAGGTAAACCTTCGGCCCAGTCTGAGGTCCTGAGCACTCTGGAGAAGGTTTTCGTCCAGGATATCCCTGTACTTGGCCGCATTCATCTTTCCCTCGATTGCAACCAGTCGTCCTGTCCCTGCAACTGAAAAACACCCCCACAGCATGATGCTGCCACCACCATGCTTCACTGTTGGGACTTTATTGGAGAGGTGATGAGCAGTGCCTGGTTTTTTTCCACACATACCGCTTAGAATTAAGGCCAAAAAGTTCTATCTTGGTCTCATCAGACCAGAGAATCTTATTTCTCACCATCTTGGAGTCCTTCATGCGGGCTTTCATGTGTCTTGCACTGAGGAGAGGCTTCCGTCGGGCCACTCTGCCATAAAGCCCCGACTGGTGGAGGGCTGCAGTGATGGTTGACTTTCTACAACTTTCTCCCATCTCCCGACTGCATCTCTGGAGCTCAGCCACAGTGATCTTTGGGTTCTTCTTTACCTCTCTCACCAAGGCTCTTCTCCCCCGATAGCTCAGTTTGGCCGGACGGCCAGCTCTAGGAAGGGTTCTGGTCATCCCAAACGTCTTCCATTTAAGGATTATGGAGGCCACTGTGGTCTTAGGAACCTTAAGTGCAGCAGAAATTTTTTTGTAACCTTGGCCAGATCTGTGCCTTGCCACAATTCTGTCTCTGAGCTCTTCAGGCAGTTCCTTTGACCTCATGATTCTCATTTGCTCTGACATGCACTGTGAGCTGTAAGGACTTATATAGACAGGTGTGTGGCTTCCCTAATTAAGTCCAATCAGTATAATCAAACACAGCTGGACTCAAATGAAGGTGTAGAATCATCTCAAGGATGATCAGAAGAAATGGACAGCACCTGAGTTAAATATATGAGTGTCACAGCAAAGGGTCTGAATACTTAGGACCATGTGATATTTCAGTTTTTCTCTTTTAATAAATCTGCAAAAATGTCAACAATTCTGTGTTTTTCTGTCAATATGGGGTGCTGTGTGTACATTAATGAGGAAAAAAATGAACTTAAATGATTTTAGCAAATGGCTGCAATATAACAGAGTGAAAAATTTAAGGGGGTCTGAATACTTTCCATACCCACTGTATATAGCACCTTTCAAAACCCAATGACGCTTTACATAAAGTTGATAGATAACATGAACACAAATACAAATATACAGTCACATGATCAAACAAATAAAGCAGGTATTTGGTTATAAGCTTTATCCCCTTATTCTATTTAAGAAATTTAGACTTCCAGATTGTTCTGAAAACATTTTGATGGGAAAATTATATTTGCATTTATTATGCTGCATAAAACTATTTATTTATTTATTATTAGGACCAAAAAAAAAAAACACGTTGCTGCCTGACGAAGTTTCTCAGCTTAAATGATGGGTGTAAGTCTAAGTTTACATTATGATGTATGTCTTACCTGTATATTTTTGTTTTATTTTCCAGCAATCTCAACAATGGACTCGTTTCCTTCCTGTTTGGTGTCTCCTGTGCTTGCTGTTTCTGTTTGGAGATCATTGCATGTGTCTGATTGAGCAACTGTCATTGTGCATTTCTGTTTGCAGTGCTTTGCTTAAATCTTGAACCGTTAGCAATAATAAAAGTCTTTGGAGTTTTCCATTTGGATTGTGGTTGTACATGTTTTCCTTTATTTAATATCAGATATTTTCTTATATTATAAGATTATTATAGTACAATTGTAAGCAGATTTAGTGGGATCTTTGTGAAGTAATCTTTCATTCCATAGTAACTGCTTATTTATATATATAAATATATATAATTTTTTTATTTTTTTTATTTTTAGCTGCAAGTGGTATAGCAGTCTTAAATGCAATAACTAAAATAATTTTCCTAAACTTTTTTTTTTTTTTTTTTGGCTTACCAACAGTTTAATATGTAAATGGAAAGAATTAATTTATTTGTCTTACCTGTGTTATTTTCCACTTTCTTTTCTTCATGTTTCCTTGGCTGAATTCATCACTCTATGACATTCTTCTAGAGCTCCTGCAACCTTATTTTCTTCGTGCATGGGGAATGCATAAACCTAATTGTAGCCTATTTGTTCAAAAATATTATTGAAGGGTATCATGATTTTGATGTTTAAATGCAGTTTAATTTTGTCAGCTCACTTTGTCTGAGTAGTAAGGTGTCAGGTCTAATGATAAAAGCCCACGCATGGATGAAGTGTTATGAAAATGGCAGATGAGGGACGAAACCGGGCAACGTCCGCCAGCGAACGTCAAAAAGAGGACCAAATCCGGACGTCCTCAAAACGTCCGCCTGCGAACGTTACAAAGCGGACGTGAGAGAGAGCAGGCGCAAATCCTGGCAGCAGCAGGTCGCAAGGCCACTTCCTAATGATGCAAAGTTCCCACAATTGTAGTACTATTATTATTATTATTATTATTATTATTATTATACATTTTTATGTATCAGCTGTCAGAGTTCGTGCCAGGTGTCACGATCGTTTGTCGGCGTTTCTGCTGTAAACTACAGTTTTATTTTTAACTAAAAGATTTGATGATGCATATTATATACCAGCACACCGATGCGATCAGAATATGAACCAAATAAGCTAAATTGCATAAGTATTTTCTCATAAAGAACATACACACAGATAAGGAGTGCCCAGCTGCCGCTAGCCAATACTGTATATAAGCACATACGCGCCGCACACACAAACATTTATTTTTTTATGTATTTAATGTAACACTTTAGTTATTAACTAGTTGCTTGTATATTACTATATTAGCTGTTTATTAGTACTCATAAAGCACACACTATGCCTTATGCGTGACTCTACATCTTACCCTATACCTGAACAGTAAGGAGTTTATTGAGGCAAAAGTCAATGGTATGGTAATAGTGAGAAGTGGACCCAAAACTATATATATATATATATATATATATATATACACACATACATACATATACACACACAATATACAGGTGCATTTCAATAAATTAGAATGTCATGGAAAAGTTCATTTATTTCAGTAATTCAACTCAAATTGTGAAACTCGTTTATTAAATAAATTCAGTGCACACAGACTGAAGTAAAGTCTTTGGTTCTTTTAATTGTGATGATTTTGGCTCACATTTAACAAAAACCCACCAATTCACTATCTTAACAAATAAGAATAATTCATAAGACCAATAAAAAAAAAACATTTTTAGTGAATTGTTGGCCTTCTGGAAAGTATGTTCATTTACTGTGTATGTACTCAATACTTGGTAGGGGCTCCTTTTGCTTTAATTACTGCCTCAATTCGGCGTGGCATGGAGGTGATCAGTTTGTGACACTGCTGAGGTGGTATGGAAGCCCAGGTTTCTTTGACAGTGGCCTTCAGCTCATCTGCATTTTTTGGTCTCTTGTTTCTCATTTTCCTCTTGACAATACCCCATAGATTCTCTTTGGGGTTCAGGTCTGGTGAGTTTGCTGGCCAGTCAAGCACACCAACACCATGGTCATTTAACCAACTTTTGGTGCTTTTTGCAGTGTGGGCAGGTGCCAAATCCTGCTGGAAAATGAAATCAGCATCTTTAAAAAGCTGGTCAGCAGAAGGAAGCATGAAGTGCTCCAAAACTTATTGGTAAACGGGTGCAGTGACTTTGGTTTTCAAAAAACACAATGGACCAACACCAGCAGATGACATTGCACCCCAAATCATCACAGACTGTGGAAACTTAACACTGGACTTCAAGCAACTTGGGCTATGAGCTTCTCCACCCTTCCTCCAGACTCTAGGACCTTGGTTTCCAAATGAAATACAAAACTTTCTCTCATCTGAAAAGAGGACTTTGGACCACTGGGCAACAGTCCAGTTCTTCTTCTCCTTAGCCCAGGTAAGACGCCTCTGACGTTGTCTGTGGTTCAGGAGTGGCTTAACAAGAGGAATACGACAACTGTAGCCAAATTCCTTGACACGTCTGTGTGTGGTGGCTCTTGATGCCTTGACCCCAGCCTCAGTCCATTCCTTGTGAAGTTCACCCAAATTCTTGAATGGATTTTGCTTGACAATCCTCATAAGGCTGTGGTTCTCTCGTTGGTTGTGCATCATTTTCTTCCACACTTTTTCCTTCCACTCAACTTCCTGTTAACATGCTTGGATACAGCACTCTGTGAACAGCCAGCTTCTTTGGCAGTGAATGTTTGTGGCTTACCCTCCTTGTGAAGGGTGTCAATGACTGTCTTCTGGACAACTGTCAGATCAGCAGTCTTCCCCATGATTGTGTAGCCTAGTGAACCAAACTGAGAGACCATTTTGAAGGCTCAGGAAACCTTTGCAGGTGTTTGGAGTTGATTGGCATGTCACCATATTCTAATTTGTTGAGATAGTGAATTGGTGGGTTTTTGTTAAATGTGAGCCAGAATCATCACAATTAAAAGAACCAAAGACTTAAACTACTTCAGTCTGTGTGCATTTAATTTATTTAATACACAAGTTTCACAATTTGAGTTGAATTACTGAAATAAATGAACTTTTCCATGACATTCTAATTTATTGAGATGCACCTGTTTATGAGAATAAAAGCCAAAATGAAATCTGTTCATCCTATGAAGAGATTGTTTCTTCTCAAGACTTAGATTAAACCATCTGATTCATATGGATTTATTTTTTCAGATTTTTTGAACATTTTGAAGTGTCAGAGTCTTGGGTGAATAGACATTTAGTGGAGGGAGAGAAATCTCTCAGATTTGATTAAAAAATATCTCCATTTGTGTTTGAAAGATAAACACATTTCTTATGGGTTTGGAATGTCACGAGGGTAAGTAAATGATGACAATTTTTCATTTTCAACTTGTCAAAGAAGTCTGCCAAACTAGAGGTATGAACATCCTGAAATCATTTAATAATGTACTGTATGGTGCTAGCTGGCAGCTGCGTTTTTGCATGCATTTTCAGATAAAACTGCGCCAAATTATGTAAAAAGGAATCATGCTCAACATATTCCTCCTCTTCATGATCATCTGTTGTTGAAAGACGAAGATTGTTCTCAGGAGTACCACTGATCATTTCTGAGGGACTTGACATTTGGGCAGTGGCTACCTGTGTGTGTTTCCTTGAAATATGTGCAGAAAAGGATGATCTGACTCTGAAATATTTGCAGCAGTTATCGTAGGGGCAGTAAACTTTCTTTCCATCTCTAATGTGAATTCTCAAATGAGAACACAAAGCTGAGAAATTAGCTGCCACAAATGAACATCCTTCAGTTTTGCAATCAAGAGTACCTCTGAGCTGAGTTTGGGTTTTATTCTCTGGCTTACAATGTCTGTTTTCGGTGCATGTGGGTTCTAAATGCCACAAAAGTTGTAAAGGAAGCAGGACATTTGCTCATTTCCACATGCTTTTACCTGATGTTTTTTCACATGACTGCAGAATATTCTTAAATCTGAAGAACACAAGCTGCAATACTTGCACCTGTACATACTTGCATGTGCTCTGATTTGTGAAAAAAAATTTTCCTGGTGGCTTTGCGATGAAAGATGTGCTGGTCCACCTTTGTCCATTTCTCCAACTATTCCTTAGTCTCTTTCTCTCTGTTTTCTGGTGTGGCCCTTAAAAGAGCCTTTGGGTTCGTAGGTAGTGCCTGCTGACACAAAAGCAAAGGAGAGGAAAAGAGGAAACATCACTGAACATGTGAGAGATGTTGTATATGTCTTTGTGAATCTTTTTCCATCAATGGCTATTGACTAATCTGTATGAACATGGAAAATTGCAGATGTGGGATGTTTGATCATTTTTTTTTTAAGGAGAATTATCTCTTTAATGTCTTTGTTAATACATTTCTGATGACTCTATTTGTTGCATAACATGCAGTTAATCTAATGTCAAATACTGTATCTGATAGTAAGTTAAATTCTCATGTTTCTCAATGGCTGTCTGTATTTATTATTATTATTATTTTTTTCCATTAAAATACTAATAGGAAATGTGTGTGTTTGTGTGTGTATATATATTTTTTATTATTAATTTTAAAATGAGAGAAATGAGTACAGATTCATGATTTTCTTCCGAACAAGAAGATTAAAAACTATAAAACATTATCATATGACATTTCAATAGGCCTATATGTGCATATTGTCTTGATGTTTTCAAGAATAAATTGAAATCAAATTGAATCGAATTCAAGAAATGGCTAAAAACATATCTCTTCCATCTTTATTTGACCCTCTAACTCTAGCACTCTCTATTCTAATTCTATTCTTTAAAATACTAACAGTAGCTTTTGTAATCTTTTTGTATTCTATTTTCTTTTTATTTATTATACAATTAACAAAGGCAAAAAAGGCCTCTAACACTAGCTTGCTCTATTCTTTTTCTACTCTGTTTTCTTTTTATTTATTATATAATTTAAAAAAAACCTTCCTATATGTACTGCTTTAAGTTAACTGAGACTTGTTATAGCTCTTGTATATCATTGCTCTTTTGTTGATTTTAATTACTTCCATTCTCCTCATTTGTAAGTCGCTTTGGATAAAAGCATCTACTAAATGACTAAATGTAAATGTAATGTTTTAGGCCTATTAAAATGTCCGCAGCACATTCAAGAAACCTGTCTTCTTCATTTACAGTAGCACTACTGCTTTTGCGTAAACAGTAAAATACTGCAAATTCACATATACAGTAAATTACTGTCAACTTGATAAAAAATACCCATAATGCAGTGCGTATTACAGTAGTTAACCGTAAATCATATATATGGTATTTTACTGGGCTTTTTTACAGTAAGTAACTGTAAAATTGCAGCAAAGTCTAACAGTGTAGTTTGTCTATTTTTCTTAACAAATATATCCCCCAACTCTTGTAATATTGTTTCAGATAACTTATATGAAATTGAAACATACTAAGGTACTGTGTGTGTGTGTGTGTGTGTGTGCTCTGTTACAGCTTTACAGCTTATTCAAGTGCTCCAGTCTGGTTTTTGATTCTACATCATCCTTCGATATTCTACTTCATCTTTAAAAGTAAGATTAAATAGTTTTAAACTTGATTTAACCAACTAGTGTCAAATACTGACAATGATCCACACTTCAGCTTTTAACGTGTAATAACTGTGTAATGTCAAAAGATTCATATCAATATTTACAAACCTTTTATATTTACATCCTACATTTAACAGTAATCTTTGCTATGAGATGTCATGAAATTTGTATGAAAATGTGCTTGTGTAATTACAGGTGCTGTAAGGAAAAGTCAACACCGATACTTGTTACTTATTTCAATGTTTCTGTCTCACTCTTGTCCTAAGGTTATCATAGTCAGCCGGATGCGGTCCGTATCCAGACCAGATGATGGACCTGCACCCGGAGATGACTACAACGCAGCCCTGAATGTCAGCGAAGGCCACGACAAGTGAACATCACAACTGGACAGACATCAGCACAGATCCTCAGCGAAGACCACGATAAACAGACAAGTCCTCTGCACAGACCCCTATGGTCAGCAATGAACGTGTCAGGCCAGGAGCTGCTAGGACCAGAATGCAGTTTTATCATGCTTACAGTCACTGTTAAACCAGTCGTCCACTACTGGCTAAACGGCAGCACTGCTAGACAGACTATAATTTCTCCTCTGACCAAATGACAGCGTGACGTATCCTGATCTTCCAGCAGTAGGAGCTGGATGAAATATTCTGAATGACATCAGTCCACAATCTCACTAGTGATGCAGCCTGAAATCATAATCACACCATGGTTGTTCATTTAACCAGAGGAGAGCTGAACTGACTGCTCCTGGTTTCTCCCAAGGTGTTTTTTCTTTGTTTCAGTCACCTGGGTTGGGTTCCACTGTGACCTCTGGATTGCTGATTTTAATACTGATTTCATTGTATTGCATAATGACAAAACTTGAACTGAATTGAGTTGGATTATGATATCACTGTTTTCTCCAGAGCTGCTTTATTGCCGAATCGACTTTGTTTCATAATGTATTAATTTTGCAACATTTTTACTGATATTGAATTTTATTAAATCAACATCAAGCTGACACAAAGTGAATATTGAAACTTTTG
>CM077218.1:7889194-7931694 GCA_039654775.1 Spinibarbus caldwelli | reverse complement strand
TCTTCTACTGGTTTTAATAAGGATTTAATAAGGATTTTTCAAACTCTGCTGCTCTGTGTTTCACGGAAACCTGGCTGAATGACACCATACCAGACAGCGTGTTACATCTGCCGAACTTTCAGCTGTTCAGAGCGGATCGCGAAGCAGAATCAACGGGGAAATCGTGCGGCGGCGGGACATGCTTTTACATCAATGAAAGGTGGTTTACAGATGTAATTGTGTTAAAGAAGATGTGCTGTTCTGATCTGGAAACGCTTTTCATTAACTGTAAACCTTTCTACTCGCCGCGGGAGTTTCACTCGTTCATTCTCGTGAGTGTTTACATTCATCCGCAAGCGCACGTGAGCTCCGCTTTACAGAAACTCGCTGATAAGATCACAGAGACTGAGCAACATCACCCAGACTCTGTTTTAATCATTCTTGGGGACTTTAATTTAAAGGCAAATCTCTTCCGCAAACTGTCAAAATACAGACAGCACATCACATGTCCCACCAGAGACAGTAATATACTGGATCACTGTTACACAGCGATAAAGGATGCATATCACTCTATTCCACGGGCAGCTTTAGGACTCTCTGATCACTGCCTGGTTCATCTTATACCAACCTACAGGCAAAAACTTAAATCTGCAAAACCTGTAGTAAACACTGTAAAGAGATGGACCAAAGAAACAGAGGGGTTTTACAAGCCTGTTTCTATTCGACTGATTGGAGTGTTTTTGAAGCTGCTGCCACTGATCTGGACGAGCTCACAGAGTCTGTAACATCCTATATCAGTTTCTGTGAGAATATATGCATTCCTACCAGGACTTATTTAACATTCAACAACGACAAGCCATGGTTTACAGCAAAACTCAGTTGTCTTCGTCAAGCCAAAGAGGATGCCTACAGAAATGGGGATAGGGTCTTGTGCAATCAGACCAGGAACACACTGAACAAGGAGATTAGAGCGGCTAAAAGGACCTGCGCAAAAAGGTTAGAAGATCAGTTCACTTCGAATGACCCAACTTCAGTGTGGAAAGGTCTGAAAGCCATCACCAACTACAAGACACCATCCCCCAGCACTGAGGCAAATCAACAACTTGCTGAAGACCTGAATGAGCTCTACTCTAGATTCGAAACCCCCCACACCCATTCTGACCATCTCTTTACACAACCGTTAACGCCTCCAGCAACCCCCCTCTCCTCCACTGCAGATCAGTGAAGATGATGTGTGCCAGGTCCTCAGAAAGAACAAAAGAAGAAAAGCACCAGGCCCAGACAGTGTGACACCAGCCTGTCTGAAAACCTGTGCTGACGAGCTGGCCCCCATCTTTTCACAGATCTTCAATAGATCTCTGGAGTTGTGTGAAGTCCCTGGCTGCTTCAAACGCTCCACCATCATCCCCATCCCAAAGAACCCCAAGATAACAGGACTTAACGACTACAGACCTGTGGCGTTAACGTCTGTCATCATGAAGTCGTTTGAAAAACTGGTTCTGGCTTATCCGAAGGACATCACAGGACACCTACTGGACCCCCTGCAGTTTGCTTACCGGGCAAACAGGTCCATGGATGATGCAATCAACATGGACTACATTACCTCCTGCAACACCTGGACAAATCAGGGACTTATGTGAGGATCCTGTTTGTGGACTTCAGCTCGGCCTTCAACACCATCATTCCAACACTCTTCCAGACCAAACTAACCCAGCTCTCTGTTCCTAGCCCTATCTGTCAATGGATCACCAGCTTTCTGACAGATAGGCAACAGCTAGTGAGACTGGGGGAATTCATGTCAAACAGGCCGCATCATCAGCACTAGCGCCCCTCAGGGATGTGTTCTCTCCCCACTGCTCTTCTCCCTCTACACCAACGACTGCACGTCTAGAGATCCCTCTGTCAAGCTCCTGAAGTTTGCAGATGACACCACACTCATCGGCCTCATCCAGGACGGTGATGAGTCTGCTTACAGACAGGAGGCTGAGCAGCTGGCTGTCTGGTGCAGTCTAAACAACCTGGAGCTCATCACGCTCAAAACTGGAGAGATGATAGTAGACTTCAGGAGGAACCCCCCTGCTCTCTCCCCACTCACCATCATGGACAGCACTGTGGCTGCAGTGGAGACATTCACTGAGTCTGTTCTGTGCACATCAATAACTGCCTGGTTTGGCTCAGCTGCAAAATCAGACACCAGAAGATTACAGAGAACGATTCGGACTGCCGAGAGGATTATTGGTGCTCCCCTGCCCACCCTTCAAGAACTGTATACATCCAGAGTGAGAAAAAGAGCTCAGAAAATCTCTCTGGATCCCTCACATCCAAGCCATCCCCTCTTTGAACTCTTGCCATCTGGTCGGCGCTACAGAGCCCCAAATACCAGGACAGCCAGGCACAAGAACAGTTTCTTCCCCCAGGCAATCTATTTAATGAACAGTTAAATGTTTCCCCCGTTATGCAATAACAATGTGCAATAACCTAATATTTGTTTGTTACCACCTCCATCTTAGCACATCCCTGCATCTCATTCTATTCTATTCCATTCTATCATCTATAGCACAACTGTACATACCACTTATTTATCTCTCAATTTATTTTTTCAAATTTTGTTTATTTATATTTACATATGTGTAATTTTTATTCTCATCGTATTTTCATTGTCTGTGTGCTGTTGTTGTCTCTGTGTACTGGAAGTTTATGACACAAAAACAAATTCCTTGTATGCACAAACATATGTAGTGTACTTCGCCTCTCACTACAAAGAACTCCACGACACCACTGGCTTCAGAGGACCACGTCTGCAGTTTATTAAAGACAGGACCGGGATCAAAGCCACACAAACACACTCTCAGTTCTTTGGTCTGTCTCGCTCAATTCCAAAGCTGTTCTGACCATATTTAACAATAAACACTTTCTACATTAGGGGTGGGAATCGCAGGGTACCTCACGATACGATATAATCACGATACATGGCTCACGATAACGATAATATCATGATACAGCGATTCTGCAATAATCGATATATTTCTAGAAAATCCTATAATGATATATCGCGATATCTGTCTAAACAAAATGCCTGTGAAAAGGTTAAGTGCAACTTTTCTTTCTTTATTCAAGTCCAAACTGTTAGAAAACAGCAAAAAAAGTTCTGTGAATCAATTTTAACATGTTGAGTAAATTAATAATTTTATTCTTGGACTTATTAAAAGCTTACACTTTTCTTTTTCTCTGTGTGTAAACAAACACATTTAACTGCTTAACTTATATAGCCTCTCTCTCTCTCTCCATGTAATATATATAAACAAACAAACCTGGTACATTTCAAAATTGACCTGGAGTGCTTTCTCAACCTTTCTACTCCTCTCATCATAAAAACAGAGCCCCGCACGGAAAAATAGCCGTTCACAATCACATCGCGTCTTTTGCGCGCTCAGGTTGGTTATTTCAAATGTAGACGCGCGGCAAGCACACACACACTGCACACTTCTGCGCCGCATTACGGCTCTGACAGTGTTTTGTCCCGTCCTCCATGCCATAGGTGCAGATTTATGTTTCTGCTGGTCGGTGCCCACTGTTCACACTGCATAACGGCACTTGTAATATCTGAGAGAGAGGGAGAGCATCCAGTTTTGTTCACATAAAAGTGGACGCACCGGCGGCGCTCTCTCTCTCTCATATAGTGAGGGAAATTCACCTGCGATCCGAGCGGAGAGGTTATGCTACTCATGACTGAATATGTGCTCTGCAATAATAACGTGATCGGTGCCTATGGTCCACGCTGATAACTGTTCCGGGGCAGTTTTTTAGTTTTCATCTCCATAAACGTGTATATATAGCAGTAGAGCTAATACAGTGGCTGAAAATCTGTTTATCATTCGGTTCCTCGTGCTTCCCCATCTTCATAGAGAACGCGCTTCATAGTTGCTCAGAGCGCTTTTGGAAAGAATGTGGAAATGGCGCGGCTGCGATTTCCACGCATTTTTAGACGCTGGGAGCAGGAAAATTTATTTAGAGCACCTTACTGTATTAATTAAAATATCGATATTTGGCGCCAGATATCGATTATCGTATCGCATGGAGAAGGATCACGATATATCGCCATATCGATTTATTGTCCCACCCCTATTCTACATACAGCGTCTGGTTTTGCTTGTTTTCTTTCAGCATGCATCAGACATAACATATAACACAACCTTAGACAAATTCAATAATGTAAATGTGTCAATATAATAGAATGTTTAATATATTTCTACACACTTATAATTTCATACTTTGAAAATACAGAAAATTATTTCAATCTAACATTAAAATGAAATATGATCGTATAGTGGTAATTATTTTGTTGCAATTACATACCTGCAGTTTATTAAAGACAGGACAGGGATCAACGCCACACAAAAACACTCTCAGTTCTTTGGTCTGTGAGAGTTGCAAGAAGAAAGAAAAGTGAACCCCTGTCCCCATTAGCACTGTAACTGCAGCTGATAAAATGACTCAAAGATAGTACATGGCTACAAAAATACAATTTAAGACATAAAATGACAATATACTTTTGACAAATTTAACTGCATGATGTTTTAAGAACATAATCCACCTTTTTTTAGTTTTATTAAGAACCAAAGTTACGAGAAAAATACCCCGCCATTAAAAATGGCGCTGGCGGTAACATGAACCAACGCATTAACAGCTCATTAACACAAAACTCTAAAAATACTGAAAAATAACGCCAAACGAACACACTATTCGACTCAATCCAGCATCAAAACATGTCATCCACTGGTATCAATCAAAATTTTAACTCAATCTGATATATTTTAACACCATGTCACGGAGCACATTTGCTAAGTACCTGTCTCGCTCAATTCCAAAGCTGTTCTGACGAGAGCGGGACGCGATTGGGCAATTCAACCAGAGGAAGTGACATCACACAACATAAAACTCAATACATTATTTTAAAACAAAAACACATAGCTTCCATATACTCTTATAAGGTTGTTAAGAGTTATGTATACAGAGACATGAAAAATAAAATAATTACAATTTATTTCTTGGAAAAATTGAAAGAAAGTTTGCTGGATTAGTAAAACTCAAAACACTACACATACTTGGCAATAAAGCTCTTTCTGATTCTGATTCTGATATTCCCCTCCGAATTCCACAGCATCATGGTTAATGTAGTTTTTCTGCAGGGTTAAATGTTTGTCAGTTACTGTTAAAATCAATTTTCCTATGGAGAAATTGAATGTAGTTTTTATTGTTGGAACCCGACTTTTGCACTCTATAAACACTTAAAAGTCCTTCAACAACCCTCTAAAATAAAAGTCAGATTAAAGAATGTCATACAGCTAAGAAATTTTATCCATGTTTTAATTTATAGTCAATTCTGTATTTAGTTTATACAGTAAGTGTGAAGGATCTTATTTAACAGAAAACAAAAAGAAAAACAGAAAAAGAAAAAGGTTGTGAGGTAGCAGTTGTTTTTTTATTTCTTTACATTTCAAAATACTGTAGCCAATTAGCTCAAAAAAAGGAATTATATATAAATAATTACAATTAATTATGATTAATTACAATTATTTATATTGGCTGACAGTAATAACTGTCGCAGAGTTAAATTGCCATAAGCTGATCTGTTTGTCCAGCGAACATTCAGTGTAAATTCATATCAACTCTAAGAAAGGATATTTCCGTGGCCACAGAAAATATCTTCCTATTAATGCATTAGAGCATGTAGCAAGGGTCAAAGTCGTAAAGGGACATTAATATGCAAGGCAGAATCAGAAACTCATGTAATTTGTGCACAAGAGTTTTATTAACTAAACGCTAACACACATATCTAATCTAAACAAACAACGAATAAACAAACAAACAAACAAACAAACAAACAAACAAACAAACAAACAATCGCTCATACATGGGGAAAGGGCTAATGAGAGTTGATGGATGAAACCATCAGGAAAACCAGAGAATGCAGTTATGGAAAGAGTCAGTTAACCACCTGAGTAAAACCATCAGCGCCGTTTATAACGGGGTCTATAACTTATACTAAACCTCTATTTCGTTTACTTAAATGTACTATACTTGCACTTCCTTTGTCGTGATGGAATGCGGTCTCGGATGAAAAGTCTTGATGGTTTCAAGGTTTTTGGACTCGCGATCACATTCTTCCGGGTTGAAGAGTGATGAATTCCAAAGATGTTCTGACTCAGTGGTGATTGGGAGTTTCTTCCCAGATGAAAAGTGAAGAAGAGTAAAGAGACATCAGCTAAGATCCAAGAATCTTTGTTTGAATGGAAAGACAAGGCCATAAAGCCTGGCACAAAAACTTAATGGTCCAGAAAAGTTCTAGCTCACATCTTCCTCATCCTCACGGAGCAATCAGAAGATAGCAGAAGAGCTTTTTCTTGCAGCAGAAGTTTTTGCAGAAGAGGTTTTTTTTAGAAGAGCAGGTTTTTAGAAGAGAGGGCCGGACCTGTGAATGAGACCTTTATCTGGTATAGAGGTCACACCTCTGGGGAGTCAAAGAGCCAATGGGCTCCCTTCTCTTTGGAGGGAAGGTTTTACGACTCTTTGTCTCTGAGCATGGCAATTTGCATGGGGTTGCTATTAAAGAACTATTAAAGATTCTTAGAACACTAATATGTTGCATAGGTATCAACATGTAATATACACTGTCATTTAGATCATCCGAAGACGAATTGATAGAGATCAAACATGATATAAGTGAGGTAATATTAACTAGTGATCTATCATAAACATGCATAAAACAGGATACAGTACAAAAAGACAATATACACGAACAGTAACAAAATACACAATGACCTGAGGATATGTGTGTTCATTCAAAGAAAGGTTTTTCAATGAATTAATTAGAGAAGAGTCCATTTTTATGTGCATTACATGTCTCTTTCCTAAGGGAAAATGAGGTCTGCCCGCATTCCTTTGACCAATAAAACTAGTGTTATCAGATACAATACAAATCATTGCAAAGCAGCTTTACAGGAAATGAAGTTTCTACAATATATTTATATATTGTGGAAACTTAATATATTTAACTTATGGTGAAATTTGGTAGTTCTGTATGTTGTCTGAGGGTTGGCATCATCTGAGGTCCTCTGAGGGGTTGGCATCATCTCTTCTCAGGCGTTTGGTCATCTCAGATCATTTAAGGGTTAGATCCAGACTGAAGCTTGTGTAATTCCTAGTTACCACGGGATGTTAATCCCGTGGCAGAAACAGAGAAACAAATAGAGACATAATTAGCGTAGCTGCGGTTCCATCCAAGCAAAAATGATTTGTTCAACCCAAGCTAAAGAACAATAATGTGCGTTTGATCAGATATAACAGCAGTACAAGATTATGAGATGCATTATGTGAATGCTTGGCTAAAGAGATCTGTCTTTAATCTAGATTTAAACAGAGAGAGTGTGTCTGAACTCCGAACGTTATCAGGAAGGCTATTCCAGAGTTTGGGAGCCAAATGTGAAAAGGATCTACCTCCTTTAGTTGACTTTGCTATCCTAGGTACTACCAGAAGTCCAGAGTTTTGCAACCTTAGGGAGCGTGATGGATTGTAGCATAGTAGAAGACTAGTTAGGTACACAGGAGCTAAAACATTAAGGGCCTTATAGGTAAGTAATAATATTTTGTAACTGATACTGAACTTAATAGGTAGCCAGTGCAGAGACTGTAAATTTGGGGTAATATGATCATATTTTCTTGACCTGGTAAGGACTCTAGCCGCTGCGTTTTGGACTACCTGTAGTTTGTTTATTGAAGGTGCAGGACAACCAGCTAGCAGTGCATTACAATAGTCCCGTCTAGAGGTCATGAAAACTAGCTTTTCTGCATCAGAAACAGTTAACGTTTCATAGCTTGGCAATGTTTCTAAAATGGAAGAATGCTGTTTTTGTAACATGGGAAATATGATTTTCAAAAGACAAGTTGCTGTCTAATATAACACCCAGATTTTTGACTGTAGAGGAAGTAACAGTACATCTGTCTAATTGCAAATTATAATCCAAGAGATTCTGTGTACTGTTTTTTTGGTCCAATAAGTAATATCTCTGTCTTATCTGAATTTAATAGGAGAAAATTATTGGTCATCCAATCTTTTAGATTTTTAACACACTCTGTTAGCTTAGATAGTTTAGAAGTTTCATCTGGTCTTGAGATATATAGTTGAGTATCATCAGCATAACAATGGAAACTAATCCCGTATATTCTAATAATATTACCAAGGGGCAACATGTATATTGAAAATAGCAGAGGACCTAGGACAGATCCTTGTGGTACTCCATACTTTACTGGTGATAATTGAGATGACTCCCTGTTTAAATAAACAAAGTGGTAGCAATCTGACAGGTAGGATCTAAACCATCTTAAAGCCTGCCCTTGAATACCCGTATAGTTTTGTAATCGATCTATGAGTATGTCATGATCTATAGTGTCGAACGCAGCACTAAGATCAAGTAAAACTAGCATTGAGATGCAGCCTTGGTTTGACGCAAGAAACAAGTCATTTGTAATTTTAACAAGTGCAGTTTCTGTGCTATGGTGGGGCCTGAAACCTGACTGAAATTCTTCATAGAGATCTTTTTTTTTTTTGCAAAAAGGAGCACAGTTGAGCAGACACAACTTTTTCTAAAATTTCAGACATAAACAGAAGATTAGAAATGGGTCTGTAATTTGCCAGTTCACTAAGATCTAGTTGTGTTTTTTTAATAAGAAGCTTAACAACCGCCAGCTTGAATGATTTTGGGTCGTGACTAAAGATAACGATGAGTTAATAATATTGAGCAGCGTTTCTTCTGCTACAGGTGACAACACTTTCAGTAATTTAGTGGGTAGAGGATCTAATAAGCATGTTGTTGGTTTAGATGTAGTGATAAGTTTATTTAGCTCTTTCTGTCCTATAGTTGTAAAGCACTGCAGTTTTTCTTTGGGTGCGATGAATGGAGCTGAAGAACTAGACGCTGCAGAATCTACATTTGTTATTGTATTTCTGATGTTATCTCTCTTATCAGTGAAGAAATTAAACTGTGAGGGAATATTTAGATCGGGCGGCATCTGGTTATTTGTTAATCTAGCCACTGTGCTAAATAAAAACCTTGGATTGTTTTGGTTATTTTTATTAGTTTGCAGATATGCTCGGCCCTGGCAGCTTTTAGAGCCTGTCTATAGCTGGACATACTGTTTGTCCACGCAATTCTAAAAACTTCCAAGTTAGTTTTTCTCCATTTGCGCTCAAGTTTACAAGTTTCTTTCTTGAAGGAATGGGTATTACTGTTGTACCATGGCACAGTACGTTTTTCTCTAACCTTTTTCAATTTCATGGGGGCAACAGCTTCTAATGTATTAGAGAAGATAGTGCCCATGTTGCTAGTCATTTCGTCTAGTTCATGTGTATTTATGGGTACACAGAGCAGCTGAGATAAATCAGGCAGGTTATTTGTGAATCTGTCTTTGGTGGCTGGAACAATAGTTCTGCCTGGACGATAACACGGAGCCATATAGTTAATATCAGTAATACTCAGCATGCACGATACAAGGAAATGATCAGTAACATCATCACTTTGAGGTACGATATCTATGTCAGTAAGATCAATTCCATGCGATATAATTAAATCTAGCGTGTGATTAAAACGCTGAGTGGACCCGGTGACGTTTTTCTTGACTCCAAAAGAGTTTATTAGGTCAGTAAACGCAAGTCCTAACGCATCATTCGTATTATCAGCGTGAATGTTAAAATCTCCGACAATTAGCACTTTATCAACAGTAACCAATAGGTCTGAGAGGAAATCTGCAAATTCTTTTAAGAAATCTGTATATGGCCCTGGCGGTCTATACACAGTAGCCAGAGCAAGAGATAGGAGAGATTTCTTTTGCATATCTGACAGTGTAACATTAAGCAGAAGTAATTTGAATGAGTTAAACCTGTATCCTGTTTTCTGGGTAACATTGAGAATGTCACTATATATTGTTGCAACACCGCCGCCACGACCAGTCTGACGGGGCTCATGCTTATAACAGTAGCTTGGTGGAGTAGACTCATTCAGACCAATATAGTCATTTGGTTTGAGCCAGGTTTCAGTCAAGCAGAGTACATCAAAACTAGTATCTGTGATCATTTCATTTACAGTAACTGCTTTGGGTGTGAGTGATCTAATGTTTAGGAGCCCAAGCTTTAAAAATTGCTTTTGTTTATTTGTTTTGCATTTTTCTGGTTTAATCATGATCAGATTATTTCTAGATCCTGCATTAAATTTATATTTTGACCTCACTATTCGTGGAACAGACACAGTCTTTATAGATTGGACAATGCAAGTACTTCTATCAATTAAGTGGGTAGAACAAAAGCCATCATAGGAGTTATTTGAGAATGGGCTTACTAGTCATATGGAGTGCAGCAACACAAAGATGTGTTAAAAGAGTATCCAGATTTAATGGGGAAAAGGGTGTCTGATAATAATTTGCTAGAGGTACCATTCTCTATGAGTGAATTAAGAAATGCAGTAAGAAGAATGAAACAATCTGCTCCAGGAATGGATGGAGTAAGTTATAGTATGATGAAGCATTTTCGTGAAAGTTCTATGAAGGTGATTTTAGCATTTTATAATAGAATATGGATGGAAGGTATACTTCCTCAAAGTTGGAAGGAAGCAGTAATTATACCTATTAAAAAGCCTGGGAAAGATCCAAGGAATCCTATGAATTATCGGCCAATAGCTTTTAACTTCTCATTTATGTAAGGTCATGGAGAGAATGATAACAGACAGATTGACATATTTGGAAAAAAGGAACCGGTTTTCTCCTTATCAAAGTGGGTTTAGATGGGGAAGAGGGACTTTTGATTCATTAGTATCTTTAGAAGATGATATAAGGAAGGCATTTGTAAATAAGGAGAGTGTCATCGCTGTTTTTTTTTCAATATAGAGAAGGCATATGATATGTTGTGGAAAGAGGGATTATTAATAAAATTAGAAAAGTTGAGTATAAAAGGAAGAATGTATAACTGGAAGGAGTATTAGGGTGAAGGTTGGTGGTGCTATATCCTCCAGTGGAGTAATTGATAATGGAACACCTCAGGGCAGTGTAATAAGTCCATTGTTTTTTATCATCATGATTAATGATGCTTTTTCAAGGATACATTCAAGTCTGGGGAAATATTTGTTCGCTGATGATGGGGCTCTGGTTTAAAGGAAAGAATATAGCGTATAATATAAAGAAAATGCAGTGTGCATTAAATGAAGTAGAAAAGTGGTCAAGGGAAAATGGTTTTAAGTTTTCATTGGAAAAGACAAAAATAATACTTTTCACAAATATGAAGAGGAATGTTGATATTAAGTTAAAACTATATAAACAAGAACTGGAACGTGTATATACAGTAAGATTTCTAGGAGTATGGTTTGACAGTAGATTAACCTGGAGAGAGCATATAAAAAAAGATGGTGGGAAGATGTAAGCGAGTAATGAATGTGATGAGGGGTATTTTGGGGCAGGAATGGGGAGCACATAGATTGGCTTTAAAAACTATATATATATCCATGATAAGATCTATAATGGATTATAGTTGTTTAGTATATGGCCTTGCAAATAAATCTAATTGAATTAAGTTGGATAGAATTCAGTCTGAAGCTCTAAGAATTTGTTGTGGGGCGTGTTTAACTTCTCCAGTTTCAGCTCTTCAAGTAGAGATGGGAGAAATGCCATTACAGATAAGAAGACAACAGTTAATAGTATTCTATTGGGCAAACTTAAGAGGTCAGAGTGGAAATCACCCTACAAAAAAAGCATTGAGACCTAGTTGGGAACACGAGAAGAAAGAGTGTAATAGTTTTGGCTGGAGAGTGGGGAAATTAGTAAGAGATATGAGAATGGAAGAGGTAGGATATGCTCCAATAATTCCTTTATCTCCAGTGCCAGTGTGGGTTATGCCCCAACCAAAAGTTGATTTTAGTTTATTAGAAAGAAGACAAAAGGAAGGGTCTTGCGAAACAGAGGTATATGATGTAAGGGAATATATGGGGTCAAGGTATGGAGAATATATACACATTTTCGCAGATGCTTCAAAAGATCCAAAAACAAGTCATGTGGGCTCTGCTTTCGTAATACCAAAGTTAAAAGTGAATAAGAGCAGTAGAATATCAGATTGTTTATCAGTGTTTACTGGAGAGATGTTTGCAATAATTATGGAAATAAGGTGGATTAGTGAAGTTAAAATCTCCAAGGCAGTAATATGTTCAGATTCAAGTTCAGCTCTAATAAGTTGGAATGAGAAGAAGTCAGAAACAAGACAAGATATGATAGATTATTCAAGAACTATATTCACTTAAGCAAAATAGTATAAAAGTTAAATTTCTATGGGTACCAGCTCATATTGGGTTGAGAGGTAATGAAGAGGCAGATAATTTGGCAAAAAAGGCTATAGAAGGAGAAATAGTTGATATTCAGATTCCATTTAGTAGGACAGAAATTAAATCAATCACCAAAAGGAATATTTGGAAATTATGGCAGCAGTATTGGGGTATAGATGCCAAAGGTAGGCATTTGTATCAAATACAGTCAACAGTGGGTAAGGACAGAGTATCAGGTTGGAGCAGAGCTGAGGAGAACATGATTACAAGGTTACGACTGGGGCATACAAGGTGGAACAGTACAATGCATTTAATAAGCAAACAGGCCTATGTGAGGTATGTGAAGTTAATGAAACAGTTGAACATGTTATAATGTACTGTAGGAAATATACTGCTGAAAGAAATGTGTTGAAGGATGAACTAGAGAATAAGGGTGAGCAGTTTATAACTAAGAATTTATTAAATCCAGGAAGAAACATTAAATCATTATTGTTACAGTATTTGGGAAGAATTGGTTTGAACAAGCAAGTATAAGTGTTTTTTTTTTGTTTTTTGTTTTTTTTTTACTAAATCCTGTTTAAGAGGGCTGAGGGTGGACGGAGGAGCTGAGCACGCAGCGCCTGATGAAGACTCTTTAAGCGGGTGCAAGATTCAAGGGTGTTTGACTGTGGTTTGGGAGGTTAATCAGGGGATTGTAGATAGAGTCAATGGTCCATTTGAGAGATAGGTGGCGGTAATGCACTTATAAGTTTGCGATCCGCCGTAAAACAAGAAGAAGAATAGAATTTGTCGCGTTTTTATGAGTTCTCCTTCTTCTTCTGAGGAGCGCAGAGACGAGCAGCTCACGGTATTTCTCACATTCACACAACCAGCAAACACACTTTACTAGAGCTTCAGCAACATACACGGGCTCGTTTGTGTCTTGTTTTCGTCGGGTTGAGCGCTGTTTGTGTGTTTGCTGACTTCAACACTCAGAACAGCAGGAAAACATGTCGAGTGTGTGTGTGTGTGTTTGATTGTGTTTGTGTTTGATTGAGTCGATGTTTGCGCTGATAATGTTTCTGAGAGTCTCATTAATGTGAACCCATATCAAGTGTTGCTGCTGAGATTTGATTTATAACCTTATTTCTCTGACGTTCATCTTTGGGGATCAAATTTATTACAATTACTATGGTCAAAATTAACAATAGATACTGCTAAATACTTCATAATGAGTCACGTGGGATATTTTAAATCTATACATAAATATGAATTATTAGAATATTAGAAACATTAAATTGTTGTGGTACTCTCTCTCTCTTTAAAGATTTTATGATCACTGTCATTTTCTGCATGTATAAAACTAGAACATGTTAATAATTGAATTACTTAATTTGTACGAACGTAGTTATTAAAAGACTCAAACTGTATTTAGATTAGGGCTGTGTATCACCAGCAAAGATACAATACAGGACTGCACTGAATTTCACCTCAGAAGAATTGAATAAAACAGCTGTTTATGAAACACTGCATATAGGGCCATTGCTAACTGAACAGTTGACCCCTGCATTATGAAGGGCCTCCATAACTGTACCACAGTACAATATATGTAATGGCATATGTTTCATGTTTACATTGTGCACTCCCCACCAGGTACAATATTCTGATTGCTTGCATCTTATGTTTAAGCCCATAAATAAATAATAATGTACTCATTCTAATAAATTTATGTACTCATATTTACAAAATCTTCTTAACATTGCTGGTAGGTTATCATTGCACAAATTAACCCACTCTCTACATTTAAAAAATAAAAATAAATTAGAAGTGTTGTAAACTAATGCACTGTCTTCACTGTATCTAACACACACACGCTCAGTCACTCAAACAGACATTCAGTAACACAAACTTCTCAGCACTGCCCCTCATTTTTATCAATAAAATAGCTTAATCGCTCAAGAGCTAATTATCTTTTTCAACAAGGGGCTGGTAACATAATTGCTTCTAAAGGAATTAAAGCCACAGCTTCACTGTTAATATGGTGGTTATGCATAGCCTACACAGCGTCTCTCTCTCATAAATGAACACTTGATGAATTGCACTTTTCTGAGAATAGAATATCTAAGTGGAGATCGCTAAACTGCAAGCTAACCAGTGTTTTCAGAAAGTAAGTGCGTTTATCCACAGTGGAGAGAGAGCGCGTACACGTGGTTGCCAGGTTAACAAAGACAAGTAACACACTTGGCAGATATTTCCGTATTGCCCAAGTGGGAAGCTCTGTTTCGGGGATTACGTCTCTTTATATCAGGCAACCCAGTTGTGTTCCTCTGGCCAGATTAAACAGTGTTGTAGCCTATATATTATGCTCTGTTCATTATTTTTTAGAGACCTCGCACTTTTCTACTCCATTTTAAACGGTGTTCTTGTATTCAAATTAAGTGCGGTCCACTGCTGCACACGTGCCACAATATCGATACAGGGACAGCTGTATCGATCGTCAAATCTCTGTGACGATACATCGTTGTATCGAACACAGCACTAATTTAGATATGATGTGCTGTAGTGTAGTTATTCAGCTTTAGTTGCTAATGAAGGTGAGTGTCATCAAATTTCTTAAAAACAAATCTCACTCTTATTTGGGAGAGTTTATATTCTTTATATTTCTATGCCGATATATTCTTATAGTAATACGGGGTAGGGCTGCACGATTATGACAAAAGAGTTTTAATTGCGATTATTATTAACGATTGTCACAATTTCTGTTGAATGATGTTTTGAACAGATTTATACTATTTGTTTATTTTTATATAAAATAAACTTTTTGCTTTTCTATAGCATTAAGCCTCAAATGTCAATTATACATTGCTTTGGTTTCTTCTTTAATAAAAAAGGTAAAATTATGCATGTTATAATATTTTACTAAAGCTAAAATAAAAAATGGTTTACTAAAGCTATATATTTATTTACAATTAAACAGACTAAATTTCAAATTACAGTAACATTATTTACTGTACAATTGATATTATCAGGGCTCCAGACTAACATTCGAGAGCAGTGGCACAGCACCTGATTTGGTAGCACTGAACATGTAGTAATAATATTACAAGTTATGTCTCTTAGAAATGCACATTAGACAGGAGCTTGGGTTGGGATGCAGTTGTACATTTATTTTCGCTAACAAAAACAGTACCATTGTGAAAACTGTAACAGCCTAATCTTTTATACAATTGAAGGTCATCATAACCACAGGTACAGTACCTCATTACCATGGTAAAAAAGCAGCCTAACTATATGGTTTCCATGGTGTTTCCATTGAATAACAGTAGTCTAAAGACATTTAGTAGTATAAGTACACATGCACATCAACTTATAGAATTAATAACAAAAATACTGTAATTATATTCCATTACTCCTTTAAGATATTAAGTACATTAATAAAACAATTCAATTTGAATATCCTCTTTTCTGTCACAAATATCCTAATTTTGTGTCACAATAGCGTGGTTACCATTAGTGTTACTACAGTAAAACCACTGTAAATGTTTTTGATTTGATTTGGATCGCTTGCACAATGTTTCTGCTGCTTTCCGCATCAGTGCTGTTGAGAAAGACAGATCCGATTTATTTGGTTTTAAACTATTTTAAATCACAGAGACATTTGCGATTTGTACTGGAGAACTATGCGCCAAACTTGAGTGATTCTCACCAGTGTTGCCAATTTAGCTATTTTGTAGCTAGATTTAGCGAATTCCCCACCCCTTTTGAGACATTTTTAAAAAGGTTTAGGGACAAATATAGCAACTTCTTGGACAAACCTTATCTAAGTTTTCATCTTGCCCACTGATTTATATTCATCTCTATATGTAGACCAGGATTTCAATGATTATGTAATTGTGGCATCCATAATCATAATCGCGATTAGAAATTCGACTGATTGTGCAGCCCTAATACAAGGGCAGAAAGGAAAAATATGGATAGATATTGAATGAGCATTTTAAACTGATGTGCACTTTGTGTCATTGCTGTAAACTTAATTATAGTAATATAATGATTTACAGAGAGACAACACTTAGGCTATGGTCTCTTCAAAGATAGTTGGAGGGCATCTGCTTTACTTACATAAATGCTTAAATATGTAAATTAATTAAACACAGACTCAGATTTATTGTTGATTTTTGCAGATCTGCTGCTTCCACACAGAAATTCATGTTCAGTGAAGCTCCTCCCACATCAATCACACCGTCAGTGATTTCACCAATAAATGCTGGAAGATTCCCATCAGTTTACAAGTGCAGACGAGCATCAGGAAGAGCTGAAATCTGATCAAGGACTGAGTTTATTAAAGAGGACAGAGAGAAGATGAGTGATCCAGAACCCTGCAGAATCAAACACACCGAAGAACAGAGAGGTTGGTGTTTGTTCTTGATTCTTCATTCATTCATGATGCTGAAGAACATTCATGTTATAAAGCTTTAAGCAGTTCATCAGATTTAGATAAATATTTAAACTATGCATTTTGTGAGACTTGTGGCAGCGAGTGACGTCACATATTAATTAGCATATTTATGACGTCTTGCATTGGGTTTGCGTTCAGACAAGTTTTGGCACTTCAGATCTGTTCTACTCTCTAAACTGTCACGTACTGTATTATAACTGAATGTCCAATAAAGCTGTTCTCATTTACATATTTTCTGTTGTCATAAAACAAATGTAAATAGTGACTAAACACGACCCATTAATTAGAATCAGAATAAGTTTTATTGGCCAGGTATGCTTACACATACGAGGAATTTGTTTTAGTGACAGAAGCTCTACAGTGCAACAGAAAGACAGCAACAGGACAGGACACAGATAATAAAAGAATAATATACAAATATACAAATAGGCAATGTACAAATAGCAAAAACACAATATATAATATAGACAATTATGGTGTACAGGTCTGATATGTTCAAATTTGAAATGGGAAAAAAAAAAGTATGTGTGGTGAATAAATGTATAATAGAATTGTGTGTTCCGCGTTTGTCAAATGTTCATGAGATGGATTGCCTGAGGGAAGAAACTGTTTCTGTGTCTGACCATTCTGGTGCTCAGAGCTCTGTAGTGTCGACCAGACGGTAACAGTTCAAAGAGGGAGTGTGCTGGACAGGGTTCCCACGCTTCTTGAAAGTACTTGAATATCAGACACATGGATTCAAGGCCTGGAAAGTACTTGAAAATAAATATAGGTCCTTGAAAGTGCTTGAAATAAATTTTGTTTAGTAGAATGGTGCCGTTTCAAAAATTTTCCTATATGCGCTGTCAAAGGCAAAACGAAACAGCGCTAATGATTGGGGTGGAGATGGGGTAGCGGGAGAAAAAATCTTTGCATGCGAGCTGATGCGCACATTGCGCAGCCCTGCATGAACTTATGGAGAAGCAATGCATTTGCGACTGAAAATTACTGCGTGTGACTATGAAAAAATATTTAGGAACACCAGTGCAAAATGACCCAATCAGCATATTTGTGTTTGCGCTGAGGGGAGCTTCAAAGGTTTCTAACGTACTTACAACATGTTTTTGCAGCGGTGAGTAGACCTATCTGTTGATTCCTTGAACACAAATGTTAATCAGAATCCACTCACTGCTCAAAACGCCGTTTTGTTCAGTGCTGAGTTCTGCAAGCTCACGAATCCTCTCATTATAACAAACAAAGTGTAGACAGGGTGTAAATAAGAGATTCACTGTGCAGCGTAGAGAGCTGCGTTGATTAAAATGGAACTTTGCGAGATCACGATGAATGAAGGAGAGTGACAGCTTTTAATGATTAAAGGATTTTGCAAATGATATTGATTTAATACAAGAGTTCATTAAACAAGAAGTGAATATTAAGTGACTTGCATTGTCTGAACAATATTGCATGATTCTGCTCTATTTCATCAACGAAAATAGTTTAAAACAAAGTAACAGCTGAGCCGCTGTGGATCTCCATTCAAACACAGCGTTGTTTCGTTTTTAAACGAATCTGATTCAATTACCCATTCATAAAGACAGTCACTTGCTTCGTTCCGGAATGAATCAGCCGTTCTAACGAATCAATTAATGAATGATTAATTGATAAAATCAGTGACTTGCTGCCACCTACTGGCAGTTTTACTTTCATTTTAAAGTATCTTTTCTGTTATTTAAATCATTTAATATTTCTATATTCAAAATTTTATATTTAAAACATTAATCTCAACATGAACTTATGAATTTAATTGCACTCATGGGACCTCTGAGCCTCATTAAACCATCTGAAAATACATCTACAAGCCAATTTTGTGTTCTTCTGTGCCACCTCTAGTACAAATTATTTTTTTATTACTGATTTCATTTGATTGGTAACTCATTCTTATTCTACTAGTTATATATATTTTTTAATTTGACAAAAGATGACATACTTTTAATAAAGTTAGAAAAATGCCATTACAAAGGTAAAAACAAAATTCCCTGTAAATCATTTTAAGGAGTCAAATATCATCTCGTAATGGGAAGGCTAATATTTGATCAGAATTTGATTATTGATTAGAAGGTGCTCCTGATATATTTGACTGTGCTCCTAAAAAGTAAAGTAAGCGTAGAGCCCTGTTTAACCACTTTTTATTAATTTAAAAATTGAGTAATTTTTTCAAATTTAAATCTTTTACAAGAATTACAGCAAAAACCAGTTTGATGCAAGAATATATATTTTTATCAATATTTGAGAAATTCAAAATTTCTTTGAACAAGACTGCTCAAAATGGTCTAAATTTATGAAACCTACACATTCAAAACCTCATTACTCTGAAATTTTTAACGTAAATGTTAAGTGTAAGTGAAATGTTGAGTACTGTAAGAGGTCTTTCATGACGCTACATATGCTGGGGTGTGAATTTGATAGGTGCTTGATTTAAATAAATGGTGCTTTAAAAAGTCTTTGAATCTGGTGTTCATGTAAGAGTGGGAACCCTGGCTGGATGTGAGGGGTCCAGAGTGATTTTGCCAGCCGTTTTGCTCACTCTGGATAATTACAGTTCTTGGAGAGTGGGGAGGGTTGTACCAATAATTCGCTCAGCAGACCGGACTACCCTCTGTAGGTCTGGTTTGGTAGCTGAGCTGAACCAGACAGTTATTGAAGTGCAGAGGACGGATTCAATGATGGCGGAGTAGAACTGATTCAGCAAGTCCTGTGGCAGGTTGAACTTCCTCAGCTGGCAAAGGAAGTACAACCTCTGCTGGGCCTTTTTCACAATGGACTCAATGTGATTGTCCCACTTCAGGTCCTGAGAAATTGTGGTGCCCAAGAATCTGAATGACTCCACTGCAGTCACAGTGCTGTTCATGATGGTGAGTGGGGGGAGAGCAGGGGGGTTTCTCCTTAAGTCCATGATCATCTCCACAGTTTTGAGCGTGTTGAGCGCCAGGTTGTTAAGACTGCACCAGACAGCCAGCTCCTTAACCTCCTGTCTGTAAGCAGACTCGTCACCGTCCTGGATGAGGCCGATCAGTGTGGTGTCGTCTGCAAACTTCAGGAGCTTGACAGAGGGGTCTTTAGATGTGCAGTCGTTGGTGTAGAGGGAGAAGAGCAGTGGGGAGAGCACACAGCCCTGAGGAGCTCCAGTGCTGATGGTGCGGGTGCTAGATGAGAATTTTCCCAGCCTCACTAGCTGCTGCCTGTCTGTCAGGAAGCTGGTGATCCACTGACAGATGGAGGTGGGGACAGAGAGCTGAGTTAGTTTATTCTGAAGGGTATCCGGGATGATGGTGTTAAAAGCGGAGCTGAAGTCTACGAACAGGATCCTCACATAAGTCTCTGGTCTGTCCAGAAGCTGCAGGATGAAGTGCAGTCCCATGTTGACTGCATCATCCACAGACCTGTTTGGTCTGTAGGAAAACTGCAGGGGGTCCAGTAAGGGTCCAGTGGAGGCCTTTCAGATAAGCCAAAACCAGTCTTTCAAATGACTTCATGACCACAGACGTTAGAGCCACAGGTCTGTAGACATTAAGTCCAGTAATTTTGGGTTTCTTTGGGACAGGGATGATGGTGGAGCGTTTGAAGCATGAGGGGACTTCGCACAGTTCCAGTGATCTGTTGAAGATCTGTGAAGATGGGGGCCAGCTGGTCAGCACAGATTTTTAGGCAGGCTGGTGACACACCGTCTGGGCCTGGTGCTTTCCTTCTTTTGTTCTTCCTGAAGACCTGGCGCACCTCATCTTCGCTGATCTGAATTGCAGGTGTGGGGGAGAGGGGGGTTGCTGGAGGTGTGAATGGTTGTGTGGAGAGGTGTTCAGGGCGGGTGTGGGGTGTTTTTTCAAACCTCCCAAAACTCATTCAGATCGTCTGCCAGTTGTTGATTCTCCAGAGTGCTGGGGGATGGTGACTTGTAACTGGTGATTTCTTTCATACCTTTCCACACTAAAAGCAGAATCGCTGGAAGAGAATTTTTTTCCTTAGCTTGCCCGAATAATTCCTCTTTGCCACTCTGATCTCCTTTTCCAGTGTGTATTTGGCCTGTTTATACAAGACTTTATCCCCCTTTCTGTAAGCATCTTCTTTGGCCTGACGGAGCTGTCTGAGTTTTGCAGTGAACCATGGTTTGTCGTTGTTGTAAGTTAGATGAGTCTTGGTAGGAATGCACATATCCTCACAGAAATTGATAAAAGATGTTACAGTCTCTGTGAGCTCGTCCAGAACATTTGCGGCAGCTTCAAAAACAGTCCAATCAGTGAGAGAGAAACAGACTTGTAAAACCCGCCGTTTCATTAGACCATCTTTTAACAGTTCTTAATACAGGTTTTTCAGATTTGAGTTTCTGCCTGTAGGTCGGTATAAGATGAACCAAACAGTGATCAGAGAGTCCTAAAGCTGCCCGTGGGACAGAGTGATATGCATGCTTTATCACTGTGTAACAGTGATCCAGTATATTACTGTCTCTGGTGGGACATGTGATGTGCTGTCTGTATTTTGGCAGTTCGCGGGAGAGATTTGCTTTATTAAAGTCCCTGAGAATGATTAAAACAGAGTCCGGGTGTTGTTGCTCAGTCTCTGTGATTAGATCAGCGAGTTTCTGTAAAGCTGAGCTCACGTGCGCTTGCGGAGGAATGTAAACACTCACGAGAATGAACGAGCAGAACTCCCGTGGCGAGTAGAAAGGCTTGCAGTTAATGAAGAGCGTTTCTAGATCAACACATCTTCTTTAACACAGTTATATCTGTACACCACCTCTCATTGATGTAAAAGCACGTCCCGACGCCGTGCGATGATTTTTTTTTTTTTTTTTTCCCCCCCGTTGATTCTGCCTCGCGATCTGCTCTGATCAGCTGGAAATTAGGCAGATGTAGCACGCTGTCCGGAATGGCGTCGTTCAGCCAGGTTTCCGTGAAACACAGAGCAGCAGAGTTTGAAAAATCCCTGTTTGTCCGGGAGAGCGGAAGGAGTTTGTCCGTTTTGTTGGGTAGAGAGTGGAGATTCGCCAGATGGATGCTAGGCAACGGCATTCGAAATCCACGCTGTCTGAGCTTCACGAGCGCGCCGGCTCGCTTCCCATGTCTGCGGGTCCTGAAGCGTTTGACCAGGGCTACGGCTACGCCAACAACAATGTCCAGCAAAACGTCCGAATAATCAAAAACCAGGAAAAAGATTTTGTGGTGTGTTCTGCCGAATGTTCAGCAGATCATCCCTAGTAAAACTGATGGTGTTTGAGAAACAAAAAAACAGGAAAAATGAACAAAAACAGTACAAACACTGAAGAGCAAAGCACAGTAGCTGCCATGTGCAGCACCATCTTAGACTTAATTTTTTTTACTACAGTGTAATAGTGTAATACTACACTTTAACCAGTAGTCACTCACTATGCTCCTTAAATCATGATTTATAATCGCGACATCGTCTGACAAAATCAACATCTATATGTGGTTGTATGCGATGCTTTGCTTTTGGCTATTTTACTCTTTTGTCTCATGCAGTGCACTGTCTGTGTCTGAGTAACAAACTATGTGCATATTAACAGACGAACTATGTTCATATTTAAAAGTCCAAACAGTAAGCAATGTTTCCTGATGAGTCTGCTGCGGTACGGCCAATTGACTGTTCGCAAATAGCTTGATTGACAAGCGAGCTGACCAATAAGAACGCAGATATTATGCGCTGTCGCTGCTATCCGCCATCTTCTCTGACAGCTATAGCCGGTCTCCATAGAAACCCATGTTAAAACGGGGTAAAAAAGACTGACTGAATATAGGGATGGTTCGATACCATAATTTTGGCTTCGGTACGATACCAGAATGTAATACCTCTGTATCGATACTAAATCGATACCATAGGTGACAAATAACCAGCCTAAAAAGATAAGTGAATTGAAAAAATTTAATTAAAATAGTAGTAGTAGTAGTAGTAGTAGTAGTAATAATAATAATAATAATAATAATAATAATAGTAATAATAATAATAGTAATAATAATAAATATCTTAATACCTTTGTATCAAACTGTAACAAAAAAACCTACAGGGAACGTAGGTTACATTATGATGTTGGAGAAAAAAATATATATAACTGAAGTATATTCAAATCTTATCTTTTCAGTGCAAACACAGTGCAAACAAAATCTCAAAATGTAACAAAAAACCTACCGGGAACAGATGTTACATTTTGACTGAGTTTGAAGGGGAAAAAATACAACTGAAGTAACTCAATTAATGCAAAAAATGTTGCTTTATTGTAAAGTGTTATTCTAACAATCAAAGTAATATTCAAAATCACGTTATTATTTCTCTCTCTCTCAGATATAAATCTCACTCTCTGCTACATATTAGCGGTCGGCAGCGCGGCAGAAACATTAATTTCATATCATTGATCCTAAAATTAATAGAGATGCACCGATTGACCGGCCAATGATCGGAATCGGGCGATTTTTCGCATGACCGGCCTGGATCGGTGACCGGCCGGTGAGTCTCACGTCTAGCCGATTCCGAGCCGATCCTTTTATTGCCAGCGGCGCAGGCATTCAGTGTAAACGGCGACTAATAATGTATTTGTCGTGCCAGATGAAGCTTGCACAGCCTGAGTGAGTGTGTGAGAGAGACAGCACACACAAAGTAACTTACAGAAATTTATAGATGCATACTGCGGTAGAAAAAAAAAAGACATTTACAAAATATGATTTAGATAAGCAACATTATACGGCCATGATGTTTCCCCGCATATCAATATCAACACGATTGCAATGTGACACTGATTTTATACAATAGTATTTCAATAAACAAGAAGTTTCAATTAAGTGACTTAGATTTTAGACAAAATATTGACTGTTTTTGCTAAATTTCGCTGACGAAAATGGTGCCGATCAAAGCCACAGCAGAACTGTTGTGTGTCTCCGAGCAACACACAATGGTGTTTCGTTACTGAATGAATCCACATTTTTGAACGAATCGAGTGAGTCAATGATTCAGTGGCCCATTCATAAGGACAGTCACTTGCCTCGTTTTTGAATGAATCAGCAGTTTGAATGAATCGGTTGAATGAATGAATAAATGAAATTTCATTAAAAATGCTCATAAATAAATGCTCATTAAAACAGACACTTGCCGCCACCTACTGGTGGTTTAGTCACATTTAAAAGTATCATTGCATTGTTTCAACATTTATTGGTATGTTTAAAAAATATGTAAAACATTAATCTTAAATTATTTATGCATTTGAAATTTTGCAGTGTAAATGCATTTATGGCACTTCAGCTTCATCAAACTGTCTGTATAAATGCATCTAATGCCACTTCAGATGCAGCTTCTGTTGTCTTAGCAGTGGAAAGATAGAGTTTAATACTAATTTCATTTGAATGGTAACAACTCTACAGTTTCTTATTATGCTAACTGAATTAATTGAAACAAAGTAAGAATTTGATGTGAAAGATGACACATTTAATAAGGTTAGGGGGGAAAAAATGACCATTTATAAACAGTGGGAAATGACATCTGTTTTGTTACATACAGCAACTCATTTTAAGTTAACTATTTCTTCCTCTTTCCAGTCACAGAGCACTTTATTTTGAGAGTTGTTTAAGTGAGAGCAAATCTGTAACTTAGTCCAGATTGGGGGAATTGTAATGTTTAATAATTTCTTTTATGTAAATAATTTTTGCACGTATATGCTGTCAATTATAGTTCTTAGAAAGAAAATCGGAATCTGCAAAAATCGGTATCGGCAGGTCACACTTCCAAAAAATCGTAAATCAGAATCGGCCAAGAAAATTGCAATCGGTGCATCTCTAAAAATTAATATAGTAAAACTCTTGCTTAATTCAAATTCAAGTAATATTCGATTGTATGAAATGCAAGTGCATTTATTACATGACCAAAACTTCACTGGTTCTAGCGTGTCACACATGCACATTTGAGCTTACTGTATCACATCTGTATGTGCGTTGATCAGTTGTAAATAAAAGTTCAAATTAAATCTGAATTTATGAATGATGCACTCACCTGTCGATCTCTTAATTCTCTGAAAAGATCAGGATGAGCAAGCGACAAATGCTTAAAAAGGTTTGATGTGTTGCCTCTGTGGCAACACATGATTTATAGCAACGCTTGCATACAGGTGCAGTAAGGTCAGTTTGTTCACGTTTGATATCTGTTTTGTATGCAAGGGAAAGGGAAAAGGGAAGTGGTGTGTGGCCAAGTATGGTGACCCATACTCGGAATTTGTGCTCTGCATTTAACCCATCCAAGTGCACACACACAGTAGTGAACACACACCTGGAGCAGTGGGCAACCAATGCTGCGGCGCCCGGGGAGTAGTTGGGGGTTCAGTGCCTTGCTCAAGGGTCTCACCTCAGTCGTGGTATTGAGAGTGGAGGGAGTGCTGGAGCATTTACTACACAGAGCCGTTGTTCACTGACAAGCTGCACAATACCACGTTCATAATCCCGCGATTTTTGTTATTTATTTATTATTTTTTTTGCGCAGCTTGTCAGTGAACAACAGCTCTGTGTAGTAAATGCTGCTCCATGTGAAAGCCCGCATGTGATGGAGATTTACTGCCTAAATTAGAAACAGTCTAAATTAAATTTCAAATTACAGTAACATTTTACAGTACAATTTATATTATTTAATTATTTATATAATAATAACTGTTAATTATAACCTCAAATTCCAAGTATGGGACACCATACTTGGCCACACGTCAGGTCCTGTCCTTTCCTTTATCGTAATCGCGATCAGAAATTTGATTAATTGTTCAGCCCTAGTTTCAGGTGAAATAGGAACTTGAGTAAACAATGAACAACTCTGTATTTACATTATTTATCTGGCGTTGTTGCTTCATTTAGTTTCAAACTATGAAAAACACATAAAACAATGACTTAATTATATTCCTACAGTGTCAAAATTGTAACATTTTAATGATAATATTACATTAGTTAATTATTGTTAAACAAATATACTTAATAGTTGTCCTTACAGAAACACTACACTACATAAGCCTGTAATGTTTTAAAAATAATAATTGGAAGATCAATGTAACTCATTCATGCAAAGTTTCAGGGACAAATAATTAATTTATAAAAATGCATCAAAATAACTAATATTTTTAACAGTTGTCACTTTTATGGCCTTTCAATTCATATTCCTGTCTTTTGAATTATTTTGGTTTATTGAAAATAAAACTATTCTCTTTCATTTCAGACCCTAAAGAAGAGAACGAGGAGGGTGAAGAACTGCGTGAAGTGGAGGAGAAACATCATGTCAAACCTGAAGATAAACCTCCGAGTCACTCGAAAACTAAAAATATTTTTTTAAAGAAACACCTGGCAGTTCATACGAAGGAGAAGCCACATTCATGTTTTTTACGTGGAAAGAGTTTTGCACTGCAGCAAAGTTTAAAATTACATCAGAAAACACATACTGGTGTGAGAGATCATGTGTGCTTTGAGTGTGGGAAGACATTTACTTGGGCTAAACATTTAAAACTTCACCAGAGGATCCACACTGGAGAGAAACCTTACAAGTGTTCACACTGTGACAAGAGATTCAGTTGGTTAGCACATCTGAAAACACATGAGCAGATCCACACTAGAGAGAAAACACACACGTGTGATTTGTGCGGGAAGAGCTTTGCACGCAAAAAACATTTTAGAGTTCACATGAGGATCCACACTGGAGAAAAGCCATACGCATGTGACCAATGTGGAAAGAGTTTCACTCAATCATCTCAGCTTAAAGGACACATGAGGATCCACACTGGAGAAAAGCCATACGAATGTGATCAGTGTGGAAAGAGTTTCACGTTAAAAAACTGTCTTGATGTTCACATGAGAATCCACACCGGAGAAAAGCCGCATGCATGTGACCAATGTGGCAAAACATTTCTTAGGGCATCAGGCCTGAAGAAACACCTGACAGTTCATGTGAAGGAGAAGCCACATTCATGTTCTGTGTGTGCAAAGAGTTTTTCACGGCTGCAAAGTTTAAAATTACATCAGAAATTACACAACACTGTGAGAGATCATGTGTGCTTTGAGTGTGGGAAGACTTTTACTTTGGTAAACCATTTAAAACAGCACCAGATGATTCACACTGGAGAGAAACCTTACAAGTGTTCACACTGTGGCAAGAGATTCAGTCAGTCAGCACATCTGAAAAGACATGAGCAGATCCACACCGGAGAGAAGCCGCACATGTGTGATCAGTGTGGAAAGAGTTTCTCATTAAAAAACTATCTTGATGTTCACATGAGAATCCACACTGGAGAAAAGCCATATGCATGTGATCAATGCGGCAAAACGTTTCTTGCGTCAAGAGCCCTGAAGAAACACCTGGCAGATCATACGGGGGAGAAGCCATATTCGTGTTCCTTATGTGGAAAGGGTTTTCCAGTGCAGCAAAGTTTAAATTCGCATCAAAAAACACATATTGGTGTGAGAGCACATGTGTGCTCTGAGTGTGGGAAGACTTTTACTTTAGCAAGCTATTTAAAACTGCACCTGCGGATCCACACTGGAGAGAAACCTTACAAGTGTTCACACTGCGGCAAGAGATTCAGTCAGCCATCAAATCTGAAAACACATGAGAGGATCCACACTGGAGAGAAGCCGCATACGTGTGATCAGTGCGGGAAGAGTTTCACTTTTAAAAGTCGTCTGAAGCTACACATGAAGATCCATGCAGTAAAGAAACTGAGCAATAAAGTCTCTTCTGTGTAAGTTAGTTTCCTAACAGACACAATTAGTGACAGGACATTTTGTTAGTTGCTTGGAAAGTATCTCATTGTTATGAGAAAGTATGTTATTATTATGAGATACTAAGTCATAATTATTAGAAAGTGTCTCTATGTCTTTATAATGACTTACATATTGATATATTGGTAACACTATAATAACTTTCATTAATAAATCATTAACAAACATTATGTAATGCTTAACGGATCATTGGTTCATATATATTCACATATCTAGAAATGTGAAATAATGTTTACTAATAAATGTATTAAACCAGTGCTTCCCAAACCTGTCCTGGAGGCCCCCTTGCCCTGCACATTTTGTATGTCTCCTTTATCTAACACACCTGATTCCACTCATCAGCTCATTAGTAGAGACAAAATGTGCAGGGCAGGGGGTCCTCCAGGACAGGTTTGGGAAGCACTGTATTAAACATTACCATTAACATTTCATGTAAATTAAAATGCTTACAAATGTCATTAAACTTTAATTCATATGATCATCCACATCTTGAAATCTACAAATGATTTTAACAGATGTTATACAATGATTAAAAGCTTTTGTTAATGCACAACACCTTTGTTGGTGTTGAGGTGTGATACGGGTGTAAGGTTAGGGACAGGTTTGGTGGTATGGGTTGGTTTAAGGTTGGGTAAGGGGTCAATAGTGAACAGGGGTCAATTTGATTACTATAAGGGAACACAATTCTATCTGTTTATATTGCATTGTTTTGATAAATGAAGTATTTTCTTGAAAATTTTAATTCCGGGCATTTGGGACACATTTTGCCATCAAAATGACTGCTCATAAAGACACTAATGATTAGTAAATGTGTATAAACATTTACAATTGATGAATAGTTTCCACTTTACATTGGGTACTGCAAAAAACATTAACAAATTATTAATAAATGATTTAAGATGTGCAAATAGTAGTAGTCTACACAACAAACAAAGAGCAAATATATGACAGTTACAGACTGTGATTATGAGTTAATGAATATATTAACATGAATAGTTTGTGAAGTGCAAAAATGAGCATTAGCTAATGTGAACTGACATTTAATGACACTTGTAAGCATTCAAAAGTACATTAACAATAAGCTTGTGAATATTGTGTAATTTCTGTTAAAATTTGTAGATTTTTAAAATGCATTGAAAGTTTAATGACATTTGTAAACATTAATGATCTGTTAAGCATTATATAATGTTTGTTAACGATGTATTAATGAAGCTTTTAATCATTGTAAACCATCTGTCAAAATCATTTGAAGATTTAAAAAAAATGCATGATATGAATTGAAAGTTTAATGACATTTGCAAGTATTTCAATTTACATTAAATAATGATCTGTTAATCATTTGGTAATGTTTAATAAGTTCATTAGTTAACATTAACAAGCACATTATCTCATATTTCTAGATATGTGAATATATATTAAGTAATGATTAGTTAAACAATGATTGTTAATGATTTTTTAATGAAAGTTCAATCATGACAACTCTCTGAAGATTTTACCATGGTGATGGATATGACTTTTTTTTTTATTATTATTATTATGCAAACAGATATTCTATTTACAAGTGACAAGTCAAATACAAAATATCCAAAGTCAACTAAGCGCGTCACGCCATGGACTATTCTGTGTGTGTTTTGTTTAGTTTCCTATGTGTCCTATGTGCCTTTTGATCTAGTTTTCCCTGGTGTTTTCCTTTGCCCATATTTGGTCTTCCTGTTCCCTTATTGTGTTCTATTTGATTCCAGGTGTGTTTCGTCTTCCCCTTATTAAGATGTGTACTTAAAGAGTGTTTTGTTCAGAGTTCTTTGTTCGGCGGCTATTGTCATAACCTGTTCTACTGTGTCTGCCCTTTTGGGGTTTATGATTAAAGTCTGTTCAATTGGAAGTATATCTCCTCGTTTCCCTCTGATGCAACGTGACATGACAGCCAACATGATTTGTATGTGTGTGTGTGTGTGTGTGTGTGTGTGACTGGGTGTGCGGGGTGGAAGTATATAAACAAAGGAACATGTAGAAAAGTACAACAGACATAACAATAGTACAATAATAGTAATAATAACGATGACAATAATGATAATAATAGCATTAATAACAAAAATTGGAGGATGGAGGGAGAGGAAGGCAATAATAATAATGAACTCAATTCATCAGAAATGAGGGGAAAGTTGGGGGATCAGGAAGATGACAAATAGCAATAACAATAAACTCATTCATCAGGAACAAGGGGGAGTTTGGAGGATCAGGAAGAGGACAAATAGTAATAATTATAATGGTAGTAGTTATAATAATAATGACACCAACAATAACAACAATAATAATAAAGCTATAAATGGTAAAGATATTGTAAGGCTGCCTCTGGGCCCTCCGTGAGCACGGCATAAGCTAGACCCCTACCCATGTCAAACTATGACGGGCCATCAAGGAGGGATGCTGCAGGGCACAGAGCCCAAAGTCCCACCCCTGGCTGTCGCATACATGCCTCACTTACCCTGTTTTTTTGTTGTTGTTGTTGTTGTTGTTTGTTTTTCCTTTTCCTGCATTTATTTTTATATTTGTGTTAGACATAAATGTATGTCAACTAGTGTGTGATGCATTAAAAAAAGATTAAAAAAAGCATGACGTGCAGCGTGGAACCAGCCCAGTGAAAAGCCCATGTGTTTTTTTTCTCTTTCCTCTCTTTCTCTTATTTATGTTCCAATAAATGTATATATTTCAATTGAGGTGCAATGCCAAATGGCATGAAAATAGGTGTCTGGGGTGTTTTGTGTACAATGTGAGCATGTTTCTGAATTAAAACCCATTTTAAATAATTTTCGTCCAGTTGGGTGAAATCTATGAAGTACTGTATTGTCATGAAACACTCACAGACTCTATGAAAGATCCAAGTGCAGCATTTAATAAAGTAATCCACAGTCGTAATACACATGAAACAAACGAGGAAACCGCATCACACAAGGTGAAAACAGACCAGTCACCAGCAAGCATAGAGCAATTCCTCCACAATCCAAAGCTTAGTTAGCCAAGTATATATACAGGTGAGCTAAATGGGTAAATCACACACAGCTGGAGGCAATGAGACTTAATAGTCCAGGCAAAGGGTGATGGGAGTTGGAGTTCAATGCAAAAAGCAGTGATCTGGGAGAAATGCCATTTGGTAGACTTCACAAACGGGGCTTAGCTTAAGCCAGGACTAAGCCTTAGTTAAATTAAGACATTTAAGCAACTTTTACAAAAGTGCCTTAGAAGAAAATAATGCAGGTGTGCATCTTGACACAGAACAATGACACTGACATTTTAAGATTTGTCAGAGCAAGATATTTTCAGTTGAGACCGCTCAAACATGCATTTTAGTCTGGGATTAGCTTAAGCCTTGTCTGTGAAACTATTGTCTGATTTTAATATAAATCTGTATATTTTGGAGAGTAGTTTTTTTTTTTGGAGGAAGATGCATTAATTAGCTTTGAGATTGGAGGGGAAAGGTCTAGATTAATTGTCCGAGTGTCAATCTTTGATTTAATTGAAGATTTGATTTGTGAGTATTCCAAAAAGCAATTACTTCCAATGCTGTACTTCTAGACCAAGTGGGAAAATGGTGCCAGGTTATTATTATGAAAGATATGCTGAATTGTGTGATGCCCTTTTCTGCCCATGTGTGTAAGCTGAGTGGCTTGTTGTTAGCTGTAAAATCTGGGTTATTCCAGATCGGGGTGTATTTAGATGATGCAAGAGGGGAGTTTGTGATTTGATGAAATTTCCACCAGGCTGTCAGATTGCTGCTGCTATTGTTGGCATTTTAAAACAGTTATGCTTTTTGATTGTCTGATTGTAGAAAGGTAATTCTGAAGTGTTAATGACCTTACAAATTGTTTGTTCAACATCTAGCCATGTGCTTTCCGATGGGTTAGGGTGAATCCATTTGTGTATAGTTTGGAGCTGATTGGCCAGAAAGTAGTGGTAAAAATGTGGTGCTTCCAGTCCTCCTTGTGTTTTTGGTTTCTGTAGCAATTGATAGCAAAATTTTGTAATATTATAGCACCTTAAATCGTCAACCTGCGACCTTGACACACTTCAGTGTGTTAAACTGTTTAGAAGCAGATCTCTTAGAAGTGGTGAACACCTCACTTATTTCTGGGACTTTTCCAAACTCCCTGAAAACTGCAGTTGTTAAGCCCCTTCTGAAAAAGAGCAATCTTGATAACACCATATTGAGTAACTACAGACCAATATGAAACCTTCCTTTTATAGGTAATATTATTGAAAAGGTAGTTTTTAATCAGCTGCACAACTACTTAAATGGATACCTGGACAATTTTCAATCTGGTTTCCAACAGCATCACAGCACAGAGACAGCGCTCATTAAGGTAATAAATGATATTCGCTTAGATTCTAATTCTGGCAAAATGTCAGTGCTGGTACTACTAGATCTCAGTGCTGCGTTTGACGCTGTCGATCATAACATACTTCTAGAGAGACTGGAAACTTGGTTGGGCTTTCTGGGATGGTAATCAAATGGTTCAGGTCATACTTAGAAGGGAGAGGTTATTATGTGAGTATAGAAGAGCATAAGTCTAAGTGGACGTCCATGACATGCGGAGTCCCACAAGGATCAATTCTTGCACTGCTCTTGTTTAGACTGTATATGCTCCCACTAAGTCAAATAATGAGAGAGAACCAAATTGCCTATCACAGCTATGCAGATGACACCCAGATTTACCTATAACTTATCTCCAAATGACTATAGCCCCATTGACTCCCTCTGCCAATGCATTGATGAAATGAACAGTTAACAACTTTCTTCAGTTAAACAAGGAGAAAACTGAAGTCATTGCATTTGGAAACAAAGATGAAGTTCTCGAGGTAAATGCATACCTTGACTTTAGGGGTCAAACACCTAAAAATCAAGTCAAAAATCTTGGGGTGATTCTGGAGTCAGACATTAGTTTCAGTAGTCATATCAAAGCAGTAACTAAATCAGTATATTATCATCTCAAAAGCATTGCAAGAATTAGATATTTTGTTTCCAGTCAAGACTTGGAGAAACTTGTTCATGCCTTTATCACCAGCAGGGTGGACTATTGTAATAGTCTCCTTATCGGCCTTCCCAATAAGACCATTAGACAGCTGCAGCTCATCCAGAATGCTGCTGCCAGAATTCTGACTAGAACCAGAAAATCTGAGCATATCACACCAGTCCTCAGGTCCTTACACTGGCTTCCAGTTACATTTAGGATTGATTTTAAAGAACTTTTACTCATTTATAAATCACTCAATGGCCTAGGACCTAAATACATTGCAGATGTGCTCACAGAATATAAGCCTAACAGACCACTCAGATCATTAGGATCAAGTCAGTTAGAAATACCAAGGGTTCACACAAAACAGGTAGAGCCTGCTTTTAGTTATTATGGCACCCGCAGTTGGAATCAGCTTCCAGAAGAGATCAGATTTGCTAAAACATTAGCCACATTTAAATCCAGACTAAAAACTCATCTGTTTAGCTGTGCATTTACTGAATGAGCACTGTGCTATGTCCGAACTGATTGCACAACATCGATGTTAATACCAGATGCTAGACTCAGGGAAACACAGGACTAAAATACAAGGAGTACACGAGATAATCAATCAACACAGCTGCACACAAATTAACACAATAAGGACAGAAACAGGAAAATAACCAAATAAGGGCATAAGAGGGAGGGAAACACAAGACATAGAAACACAGGACTGGCATTTACTCCCCCTCCCGGAAGGTGCGTCCCGTGCCGTACAACATCCAATTGGGGGGGTCTCTCCCGCTCTGGAGGCCAGCCGTTCCTCCGTCCGTCCCGGTATAAGCCTGTCCTGTGGGGGCCTCCAGAGGCAGTTCGGGGCGCCATGGCGGAGCAGGCAGTTCGGGCGCCATGGTGGAGCAGACAGTTCAGGAGGCCATGGCTGGGCGACTTCCATGGCCTTAGCCTCATCCTTCATCCCAGGCTATCCACAGGAACAGGAGCCCTCTCTGGGCTAGGTTCGGAATCTGAGGCCCTTTCTGGGACAGACATGAGACCCACATCCCTCCTTGGGCTGAACGTGGTGACAGGAGCCCTCTCAGGGGTGAACTCAGGAACCGCTTCTATCGAGGCTACAAAAGAAACAAGCGGCTTGGGAATGGCCTCAGTGGTCATGACAGGAGAAGCAGCCTGCTTCTGAAGAACCCCAACAGACAAGACAAGACCGACTAGAATTGTTCCTGTGGACAATACTTCAGGGGACATGACTTAACTCCTGTCTGGGGCTAGAGCCATCTCTCGACTCTGGTCAGGGCTAGAGCTTTCACTGGAGCGAACTCTGGGGCTGGAGCCAACACTGGAGCGAACTTTCGAGGAGCAGGCACTGGAAGGCGCTCTGGACGAGCGGGTTCTGGAAGGCGCTTTTGAGGAGTGGGCACTGGAGGGCGCTCTGGTAGGCGCTTTCGAGGAGCGGGCACTGGCTTCGGAGCAGCCGGCGGGCTTGAGTGAGCAGTGGCCGGTGGGCTCGAGTGCGCAGTGGCCGGCGGCTTGACACATATACGGCTGGCGGACTTGACTGAGGATCGGCTGGCAGACTTGAGTGAGCCGTGGCCAGTGGGCTTGACTTCATAGTGGCTGGCGAACTTTACTGATGATCGGCCGACAGACTTGATTGACGAGTGGCCGGTGGGCTTGCCTTATGGTGGATGGAACAAATGGGTGATGCTTCTGGGCTGGCGGCGAGGAGACACGATCTGCTGAGGGACTGAGCCAGGTTGATGTAATTGAGCAGGGTCCACCTGGACCCAGCCAGTGGCATCCGCTTAGCAATCCCCTCATCCAGACCACTCCGGTAATAGTCCACAAGAGTCCACTAGAGTTGTGACAGTGAGGAAATTTCCCCACCGGTTAATCAATGTGTAACAACACCGGTAGTACCAGTATCACCGGGTTCCCCCCCTCTTTTTCACGCTTTTCTTCGCTTTTAAACAGCTTGTAAAAGCGGGGTGCGCATTTTACTTTCACTTTCGAATTAACGGCAATTCGGCGTAAAGCACTTGTTTGCTGTTAGTTCGTTTGAGTTTTCTCTCTTTTCCTTGCTTTCCTTCCCTTCTAAACAGCTTAAAAGCGATGTGCGCATTTTACTTTCACTTTCGAGCTACCGGCAATTTGGCATCAATTCAAGCATCAACAAAATACAACTTCAAACTCAACTTAGTCTATAGCCTATAAATCATAGAAATTTTATTAACAAAACGAATAAAAATACACCATTCTATAGGCTATGCTTAATATAAAATAACAAATAACTTACACAAAGTTTAAATAGCCTAGGTAGGCCTATACAAAACTGAAAATCAGCAAACACCGTGGAACCAATTAAATAAGAAACGAATGTTTAAAAAAAAATTCCAAAATCACCTTATATAAATGGCAAAAGTCAACAGGCTTTTCAAAATGCAAAATATTCCCAAACATGCACTTTTGAATTTCGTTTTGAAACTAAATCTTCCACTATCATCTTGTCTGTCTCACCCCACTCTTCTTGTCAGTCAGCTCGACTCACTTTCTTCACGTGAATGAAATCTAATCTATGATGCGACTCGTTCGGCACGCTCTATTGAGGTGCCGCGTTCAGTTTTTAATTGTAGTGTCTGTTCTCTAACTGACCTAAATCATTTTTATTACAATAAAAAATCAAAACGACGGTGGGGGACGGTGCCGCGGTGGGCAAGTGACATACCGGTGTTACGGCTTAACACTGGTATCACCACCAACACCGTCTATCGCAGCAAGCCTAGAGTCCACCGTCGAGGGAAACCTGAAACCTGTAGAGAGCGGGTGAGGAATTCCTGGATGTATTCCTCCAGGGGACGGCCGTGCTGATAAATGAAACATAAATGCTCCAGGGGATCCATATGAAAAACAAAAAGAAACACTGAGGGAAAAAACGGGAATCAAAACGGGGAGAAGGAGCGCCACTTACTGTTTTGGTCTGGTATTCTGTCATGGTTGCCTTCTGTGGCGAAACGAGGAAAACAGAGATGAGGAATAAACTCAAAATAAACTTTTAATAATCTTTTAATAATCCAAACAGGGTAACACAAGGCAGGCAGAGACTCACATTAACACAACATCGACGTTAATACCAGACACTAGACTTAGGGAAACACAGGGCTAAAATACAAGGAGTAAACAAGATAATTAATCAACACAGCTGGATACAAATTAACACAATAAGGACAGGAACAGGAAAATAACCAAATTATGGCATAAGAGGGAGGGAAACACAAGACACAGAAACACAGGACTGACAGTATTATTGTTGTGATTATTTTTTATGATTATTTTAATTCCTTTTATATAAAGCACTTTGAATTACCATTGTGTATGAAATGTGCTATGTAAATAAACTTGCCTTGACTTTAATTCAATAATGTCAATTTAATTCTTGGGGTCTTGTTTTGGGGTAATGTTTGAATCTAATGATTTAAACCAGGAAAGGTGGGTTCTGTTAGAATCATTGTAAATCAATAGTTTAATTTAGGAAGTATAGTCATTTTAATTACTGATATTCTGGGCATAATAGATAGTGGTAGGTTCATCCAGCGTTGAAGATCTTTGTTTATTGTTTTAAGTAATGGAGTGTAGTTGAGTCCAAACAGCTCTGACAGCCTGGGGGAAATATTAATACCTAGATATGTGATGTAATTGGTGCACAGAGGAATTGGTGGTGTCTGGGATGTCACATCCAAGGTGGTGGAATGTAATGAGAGTATAGCAGATTTACTCCAGTTGATTGAGTATGCAGAAATATTTGAGAATGAATCAATGAGTTTAAACATTTCATGTAATGATGATGGGGGGTCTTGTAAATATAATAATATATCATCAGCGTAAAGACTTATTTTGTGGTGTATATTTATTGTTTGAATTCCTTTAATCTAGCTGTTTTGATGGATGGCTGCTGCTAATGGTTCAATGAAAATGGTAAATAGTGAGGGGGAGAGTGGGCATCCTTGTCTAGTCCCCCTGTGCAGTGTGAAGCTACGTGATGTTAGTTCATTGGTGATGACAGTGGCTGAAGGTGATGTGAATTTTGATCCAGTTGACTGAATCCCCAAATGACTCCCCAAAACCAAACCTCTCTAATATGGAAAACAGGAATTTCCAGTTGACTCAATCGAAGGTGCATCGAGAGTGATCATCATGGTTTTTGCTTTTTTTAATTGATGAGTACTGCATTAGGTTAAAAAGTCTACGTGTGTTGTTAGATGCAAGTCTACCTTTAATGAAACCAGTTTGGTCTGAATGGATTATAGATGGTGTGACTTTTCTATTCTATGGGCTAGTGCTAGTGGACGATAGCTTGACGGTAGTGTTGGGTCTTTATTGGGTTTGAGAAGGAGTGAAATTGTGGCTGTGTTCATGTTATCTGGGAGTTTTGATTTTTGTTTTGATTCATTTATCATTCGGATAAAGAGTGGTGATAAAATGGACCAAAAGTGTTTGTAGAACTCAGCAGGGAATCTTTATTGTTCGGCATGAGTTTAAGGGCATTAAAAATTTCATGTTCTATTAAGGGGAATTCAAGAGTCTTTATTTGATATTTACTAAGTCGAGGTAGGTTGATATTGTTGAGAAATGGATTGATGTCTTTCTGAGTCGGGTCTTTTTCAGAGGAATATAATTTACTGTAAAAATTTTGAAAGATTTTATTTATTTCTTCTGGTGAGTTGGTGGAATTCCCTGCTTTGTCCGTAATAACTGGTATTGTTGTTTTTTTTTCCTTATTTTGTTTGATTTGATTTGCCAAGTATTTACCAGATTTGTTACTGTGATGGAAGACTTCTTGTCGTAGCCTATGAATTAGGAATTGTGTATGTTTATTGATTAATTCATTTCATTTAGATTTATATTTTCTTAATGCATCCTGTGTTTCTTCTGTTGGGTTATTTATATTGATGTCTTCTAGTTCTTTGTTTTTGTTTTTGTTTTTGTTCCAGTTCTGCTTCTTGTTCTTTCTCTTTCCTTTTTTTGTAAACGGAGAATGAAATTATTTTTCCTCTTAGTACTGCTTTCTCTGCCTCCCACAGAAGAGATGGAGATGATTCCGGGGAGTCATTCATCTCTAGAAAGCATGCCCACTCTCTTTTAAAATAACTGTCAAAGTCATGGTCTTTCAGAAGAGATGTGTTAAATCGCCATCTAGTAATGGGTTTATGTGGACTAATTATATTATATTTTAATGTTACTGGGGGATGATCACTAATAACTATTGGATGGATCTTTGATTCAGAAATAGATCTCAAAATCTATTTAACTGTCAACTGTGTCAATGGAACTGATGCAAAAGTATTTTTTAGCCGATTTTACTATAATATTTAACAAATTTTCAAGAAACTAAATTGCCAGCAAGTGCCCCATTGCTACCCTGTAATTCAGGCTGTGGGTCCTTAAAAAGTCTTGAAATGTCTTAATTAAAATTTTCCTAATAAAAGGCCTTAAAAAGTCTTAAAATGTCTTAAATTCAGATTCGATGGGTCTTAAATATTTCCGTTCCCAATTCCGCAAAAACTTCTCCAGTCTGACGAACCTGTGACTGTTTACAATCATCGGACAGACTTTTCCCCCCGTTGTACTGACCAGCTTCCTAGGTAGTTTAAAATGGGTTAAATGAAGTTTACTGAAAAATGGCTTGAGAATTTTACTTGCCCAACCGGACAAATAGCCTATGTGACAAAAAAAAAAAAAAAAAAAAACAGTGAAGCATCGAAACGCAAGAATGATTTTTACAGTGGAGAAGCATTATTGTATTGCAATCATAAAATTTTGTGGATGTTTCAATTGATATAATTTTAAAAAACAAATCATAAAATAAAATTAATATTTTGGAAATTATTATTATTGTTGTTGTTATTATACAGATTTTTTTTTATTTTTACAGTGCAGAAGCATTGTTGCAATCATACCATTTTTATGGATGTTTAAAATAATAAAATAAATTTAATATTTTTAAAATATTATTATTAATAATTTTATTATTATTATTACAGTGTTGATACAAATATTTCAGCTGAAGTAGTATTTGGATTATTTCTATGGTACTATTTGTTTAAATGAATTGAGCAAAGCCTGCACGTTTGAACTAATTTTGACATGTTTTAATAAATAAAAAAACTGATTTTTGTTCAATGAATATAGTCATTAAAACATTTTACTACTCAGAAGAAAAGAGATGTTTCAGAAAGTAAATATTCTGTCATGATCTTTCACTGAAGGAGATCCCATAATGATTAAATGTCTTTACTGTAGTTAAAATAAATATATTTGATTAAATGCTGTGATTAATGTCATATTTGAAAACATCAGAAACTCTCCCAAAGCTAATTTTGTTTCATTACAAACAACAGAAAATTACATGAATTATAAGATATCAGACTGAGTTTGATAGTAATAATACAAATGACTGATGTGAGTTTGAGAAAAGCACAGAAACACAGATCATCACTGATTTACTGTCTAGATGTGGATTTATTACACACGTTTATTCTGATTGATGTTCATATTAATGTCATGAAGAGACTCTATAACATCTCACTGTCACTGATTGATCGTGCAGCTCAAAGCATTCTGGGTAGAATCTCTCATCAGTCTGTTCTGATTCATCAACACAGTTTCACTGATGATCCAGGCCAAACAGTAAACCCAGGATAGAGCGGCTGAGTGAATGTGGTCTGTTCTGTGTGGATGAGGCTCATTGTGTCAGAGATGCTGTAGAAGGACAGAGTTCCTGCACTGTGATCCACATACACTCCTATTCTACTGCTGATGGACTCTACAGGGAGATCAGTCTGTATCTTATTGTGTCTGAATAAGTAACTGGAGGAATGGCAGATCAGACTCCAGGACTGATTATTAGATCCAAACTCACACTCATCACCCGATCCCTTCCTGCTGATGCTCTTATATGACACTGATATAAACACAATATCACTCCACTCAATCTCCCAGTAACAGCATCCACACACACTCTCTCTACACAACACCTGAGAATAATGATATTCAAAGAATCACTCACAACAACACATGACAGATCTCATCACGTCTCTGACCTATTGAGTCATAGCACTGTATGGTCTGGGATTTGAAATCAATTACCTGGTGGTAAGAAGCAATATAGGCAACAAGTTAAAGACAAACTGAAAATCAAGTTCCAAGATTTAAATTCCAAGAATCAAACTTTTAGTCTATCCTGTCTTCAGTTGAAGAATGAACAAAACATTGTAGCACGTCTCCCATTCAATAAATTGCAAAAAGCTTTGTTTTGTTACATTTTCTATACAAGACAAAGTGTCAGATTTACAATTTTATCCAATTTATTACCAAAATCAAACAATATGCTGCTTTTTAATGTAGCATGACAGATTGTGTTGGTGCCTCAGTTGAAGTGAAATGGCAGCACAAAGTGCACGTGAACTGATCATCTCTTCCTCTTTCATCAGCAGGAAGGGAAATGTACTCAAGATGGCGGCGCGTGCACACGCTGCGGCTTCTCTCTCTCCCGACAGAACGGTGTTTTCGTGTTTTTTATCTTGTAAATCGAAGTGTTTTTGTACGTCTTCGTCGCGTCTATCTGTCTTTAAACGCGCATACAGTCGTGAGTTTCTGCTCGACGTCGGCAGAACCACATTTTTAGAGTTAAACCTCGTGCACGCCGAAGAGCTGTGGGACCTCGGTCTGCTCTGGAGGCCTACAACAATCACCGAACCCCACTACTGCATCTCGCCCAGAGAGGAGGCGCCACAAGCGGCGCGAGAGGAAGCAGAAGAGGGGTAAGCGCGGAGGTATCCGGGCTAGGCTAGCGGCTAACCCACACAAGCCAGCTATCCCCACCATCGTACTGGCTAACGTACGCTCTTTAGACAATAAACTGGACTACATCCGACTACTACGCTCAACTCAGAGGACTGTAAGAGACTGCTGTGTTTTTGTTTTCACGGAAACATGGCTCAGCAACAGCGTGCCGGACTGCGCCATTCAGCTCGACCAGCTAACACGCTATCGAGCGGACAGAGCTCTCGTCGAGGGAGATAAGACCCGCGGCGGCGGGCTTTGTGTTTACATTAATGACGCGTGGTGCCGCGACGCTGTTGTGGTCTGCAAACACTGCTCGCCCCTGGTGGAGTTTATGATTATTAAGTGCCGGCCGTTTTATCTACCGAGGGAATATACAGCCATACTGCTCGTTACTGTATACATCCCTCCCAGCTTCAACAACAACATCAGGAGTGAGGCACTGAATAAACTGTATCAGCACATCAGTGAGCAGCAGACAGCCCACCCAGATGCTTTTCTCATCTCAGCTGGGGATTTCAACCACGCAGACTTAAAGAGTGTGTTCCCTAAAATACACCAACATGTGAACTTTCCAACACGAGGAAACAACACTCTGGACTTTGTTTACACCACCCAGAGAGGAGCTTACAAGGCCCTCCCCCTCCCCCATCTTGGCACCTCAGACCACATCACTGTCATGCTAATGCCTGCATACAGACCGATCGTTAAAGTCACCAAACCAGTTCACAAACAGATACAAGTGTGGCCGGATGGGTCATCAGAGGCACTTCAAGACTGCTTTAACACCACTGACTGGAATATGTTTAAGCAGGCTGCCACATACAATAACACCACAGACCTCCAAGAGTACTCAGAGACTGTCACTGCCTACATCACCAAGTGCATTGATGATGTAACAGTCACAAAGACCATCACTGTCCGGGCCAACCAGAAGCCGTGGCTGACAGGGGAGGTCCACAGACTCCTGAAGGCTCGGAACGCTGCTTTTAGAGCCGGAGATGAGGTGGGCCTGAGGACAGCTAGGGCCAACCTATCACGCGGCATCAGAGAGGCCAAGAGACAGTACTCCAGGAGGGTAGCCCATCGCTTCAGCGACAGCAGAGACACTCGGAGCCTGTGGCAGGGGATTCAGACCATTACGGACTACAAGCCCCCACCGCGGACCTGTGACAGCACCATCCCCCTGCTTAACGAGCTGAACGCCTTCTTCGCTCGCTTTGAGGCACAAAACAGCACCACTGCACAGAAGTCCCCACCTCCTCCCGGCGACCAGGTGATGATGCTGTCCCCGGACAGCGTGAGGAGATCCCTCAGCAGGATCAATGCACACAAAGCCCCGGGTCCTGACAACATTCCTGGTCGTGTACTGAGAGACTGTGCAGCGGAACTCACTGATGTCTTCACAGATATTTTCAACATCTCGCTGAGTCAGGCTGTTGTCCCAACATGCTTCAAGGCTACCACCATCATTCCAGTCCCGAAGAAGTCATCTCCATCCTGCTTCAATGACTACCGTCCAGTCACACTTACTCCTATCCTCATGAAGTGCTTTGAACGACTAGTCATGCACCACATCAAGTCTGCCCTCCCCCCCTCCCTGGACCCCTTCCAGTTTGCATATCGGTCCAACCGCTCGACCGATGATGCCATCGCCACTGCCCTCCACCCAGCCCTCACACATCTGGACAAAAAAGACTCGTATGTCAGAATGCTGTTCATAGACTTCAGTTCAGCATTCAACACAATCATCCCTCAACAGCTCACTCACAAATTGGTCCAGCTAGGGCTCAACACCTCTCTGTGCAACTGGCTGTTGGACTTCCTGACTGGGAGACCTCAGGCAGTACGGGTCGGCAGTAACACATCCAGCACCATCACACTGAACACAGGGGCCCCCCAAGGATGTGTGCTGAGCCCCCTCCTCTTCACTCTGCTGACCCACGACTGCACACCGTCACATAACTCCAACCTTTTCATTAAGTTTGCGGACGACACGACTGTGGTGGGTCTCATTAGCAACAGAGATGAGACAAACTACAGGAGCGAGGTGAGCCGCCTGGCCGGGTGGTGCAGTGACAACAATCTCTCTCTGAATGTGGAGAAGACGAAG